>VWZT01016361.1:62606-135947 GCA_013397055.1 Pachycephala philippinensis | reverse complement strand
GGCGGCGGAGCTGCGGCTGACCCTGCTGCACACCAACGACGTGCACGGGCGGGTGGAGGCGCAGGGCGCGGGCCCGCGGCGCTGCGCGGCGGGAGAGCCGGGATGCTTCGGCGGCGTGGCGCGGAGAGCGGCGCGGGGGGCGGCGGAGCGGGCCGCGCACCGAAACGTGCTGGTGCTGGACGCCGGGGACCAGTACCAGGGCACCGTGTGGTTCTCCCGCTTCAAGGGCCGGGAGGCGGTCCACTTCATGAACCTCCTGCGCTACGATGCTATGGTAAAGCGGGCCGGGGGGGAAGGCTTTCCCTCCCTCCGTTCCTCCCTCTATCTCTCCCTCTCTCTCCCCTTGGGTGCTGGGTCCATTCCTGCCTTTCCTCACCTGCTGCCGGTTTTTCGCATTGCTGCCTCCTTCAGTGCGTAAAGTTGCATAAGAAAAGGCTGTAGGTAATGCTAAAACCGTGGCCAAAGGCAGCTGGAAGGCAGGCGAGGACAAGGGAGGTGATGTGCTAGGTGACGGGCTCCCGGCCGAATTAAGTCGTGAGCTGGCAGCCCCGCGGGATGCCGCGGGAGATGATGGTAAGGCTACACAGAGTGATGCAGTGGAAGAGCTCCCCTCGGGACGTGCAGTGTCTGGGGGCGGGCAAGGGGCTGGACGGGCTCTGTTGGAGAGGGGTTGGCAAGCCATGGAAATGACCCCAGAGAAAGCCAGGCGAAGTCTCGTGCGACAGAGGAGTAAACTCTGCCTGAGGCTCGCAGCCTGTCCTGCTTTGGTCCTGCGGCAAGGGACAGGTAGCACACGTTGGCAGTGCTATTCCAAAGGGTGGAGGTTTTTAGTTTTCATCACTCCCACCCTGGTTGTGTCCAGTCCCATCAGAGCTGTGGTCATGACAGGATATAAGGGGCTGTGTACAAACAGACCAGAGACTGCAACAGCACGTCAGTGAGGAAGGTCTCTGAGACTGTGCTAATCCTGCACCTTTACTCTGTCTCTTTTGGTCGTCGAAGTGCTGAGAGGAGGGTAGAATTTGTGGCTGAGATTGGGAGATGTCACTCCGTGTCCTTAAATTTTTTGGAGGCCACGCAGGCAGTGGCTTATTTTGCTTGTGTAAAACCCTGGAAAGGAGAGAGATTAAAGTTATGTTGGAGCATGACTGCTGTTTTGAGAGTGACTGGATATTTATTTCATCCCAACTGACAGCTTGAGGGGAAAATCTTCCGGGCATATCACATCCTCTGTCTTCATCTTTTTTGCTTTGTCTGGAAAGGACTGTGCTTTCCTTTCTGGGTAAAAATGGCTTCACCTGTGTATTCCCTCTGCCTCAGGACAGCTGTGGAAGGGAAAGCCATGTCCCTGTGCACTTTCTTAGGCTAAACACCAGACAGACAGGTCTGTGGAGGATACTGCTCCCTGTTCACGTGCCCTAGTGAACGGTTTTCTAATTGTGGAACTAACATTAACAGGGTCTTTCCTCCCAGTGGTGAGAGAGGAGTGTGTGCACTCAGGACTCATCCTCACTGAGAGCTGGGGAGCACCTTGGGATTCTGCAGTGCAGAAATAGCTTGAGGTGGTTTTCCCTACCTTTCTTCACAAAGCTTTCTGCTGTCTGTCATTTTTCAATCTTGTGCTTGCTGGTTTAACTGGTTCATGGGCAGCCTGCGAGCCTGTACAATTCCTGATCATATCACAAAAAGAAATTTTTTCAGGCAGTGTTGAAGTAGAGTTCAGTTTTAGAAACATCTTATGTAGGAAGCACCTGGTTTTGGAGACACGATGAGCTTTTTCATCAGGATAAGCTTTAAAAATAAACCCACCCCATACCAGAAAGCCAGAGGCTTGTGTCAGATGTGAATGCCTTAGGTGAAGTGGTCAGCCACTTGTTCTCTGTGGAGGTGCTGCTTATTATAATTTGAATAGAGGGTGACAAGATAAGTGCTAAACGTTCTGTAGCTTCTCAGTCTTTGTCTTCTACCAAAGAGCCTGAGGAACAGAAGCCTCTGTTCCTATTCTTCTGTCTGTGGACCGCGGGGGGCAGTGCGGTGGGGTTGGCGGCTGGCTGGGGGCACAGGGAGCAAGGTAAGAGCCGCACTGAGAAGGGTGAGCTAGTGCTTCTTTAAGCAAAATTTGGGAAGTCACATCCCTGACAGAAGGGGTGGGGATTATTGAAATGTTTAGAAGTGAGCTACAGGACTAGGATTACAAACAGGATGAAGGAGGGACCACGCGTCATTAAAGTCGTTACAGGATGAGGGCAGGAGCCATAGGAGGATTTAGGATAGCCTGGAAGCATTAGAGGTTTGCTCCACAAATAGGAGAAATTTCCTTTTTTAAGTTTACCTTTTTCTCATTTATACTTGGCATCACCTCCAGTCTGTCTTCTCCTGTTCCATTGCCTCCCAAAAATTTTCATGGCACTAGCCTTTTTTTCTGGTGTAATTAAGACTAAAATCCAATTTACATACCTCAAAGGCAGTAATTGGAGGGGTGATTGAAGTCTTCTAGCTTTACTTTTAAGTTGCATCCTTCTGTTAGTTTGTATCCTGATTTTGAAATATTTTTAGACTTGCTCCTTGTCAAAAAGAGGATTATATAATCACATGCTGTGTGCCTGAATATTTCTGTTTATTCCCCCTTGTGACTTACACTTATGCTGGCCAACGGATTCAGATTTGGTGAAGGGATATTGCACAGGTACAGAGTCCTAGGAGCTCTGGGTGTAAGGTTAGTTAGGCAGAGTATAGGACCCCAAAATGGTCCACATCCTCCTCCTCAGAGGAGGAGTTGCATCAAAGTTAGAACTGTATTATTAGTCACCAGTGATTTCTCATGAGCAACTTTGTAATCACCCACACCATGGGAAAAGCTTTGATTAAAGCCAGTGTCCTAATGGACATGAAATAATCCAAAAGCAAGATACAAAGCCAAAAGAAACAAGCTTTCCTAACTGGCTGATTGGGTTACGGTTTTGCGGATTTTTTCCCCAACAAGCTGGTGGCATTTATATCCAATTCAATTTCTTAATTCTTTTGCAACCTTTTTTATTGGGGTTTAATTGCATATTTAGGAGGAACAGAAGGCATGGGCACCAGCCAAAAGGAAAGAGCTTGTTACCATTCTGATATACTCTACCAGTCCACAGACATCTTTTCAGAACATCCAGACAGCATCAAAATGAATGTCTTTTTTTTCTTTTTATTTTTTTTTTTTTTACAGCAAATTAGATTGTAATTAGAACACAGCTAGAAATGGAACATAGTTGGAGAGCATTGTGTCTTCTCAAGTCAGGATTTTTTTTTAGTTCTTGGTTCTTTTGGAAAAGTGCTGCAGCAGCATGCAAACTATTTGGCTCCTTTTCAAGGGTGTGAGTAGTGTTCTCACCAGTGTCAGCAGGAGCAGCTGATTGCCCGTGCAAGTTACTGCTGATATCCTGAAATTTCCACAGAGCCATTGACTACCTGCCTGTGAGGATAAAAGGAGTCGGGAATCTTTGTCTGTCCCAAAAGAAAGACACTGCCAGTCAGTTAATTGAAATACTGAGCTCCCATGCCTGTGGTGGCTTCAAGGTCCTGCTTGGTTTGGAACATGACCAGGGTTAACATATCCATTTGGAGAATAAAAGTTGGAGCAAGCACATCTGGGTGTGTGGGTTGTTTAAGTAGAACAGAAGGGTATATAAGCCTTCTGAGATGATGAATGCAGCTTTCCCCACTTAATCTCAGAATGAAATTAAGAGCACACTTTTGCCTGGAAGAGTTGGCCCTTTGACTTTAATACCTCTTACATGCTTTGCTCCAGCTGCAACCTGAAACCTCACATGAATTTATTACGTACCAGGTTACACAATCATTGTGTTTCTGTGGGTACATCTTTTCCTTCCCTAACACCTAAATATGCTACAAAGTCCTTGTGTGCATTGTGCTTCTGCAAAATGCCACTTATGGAGGTTTTGCTGGCTTATCACCAAACTTTCAGGCACAGGCATGTGGCAACATAGGCTGAGCATGAAAAATGGACAGGTAGGAGAAATTTTCCTTGGGGTAAGTCCCTTTTTGTCTGCTTAAGCAGCCTGGAAAAACCAAACATTCTCATCTGGCTGGTATTACCTTGCCGATAAATAAACTGGACTGCTCATTTTGTGTGACAGTCTTGACGCTTCACGGTGCTGAGTGCACACCCACCTGTGTGCACACACACCCACCATGGATTGTCTGAGGGGATTCTCCCTTACTGATAAACATTAGATCTTCCACAGGCAGGTAATGATATTGATGATGGATAGAAAATGGTATTTTCTTGTTGCATGTTAAAAGCACAGAAGAATCTTTACTAAATGCAAATTAAATATGTTTTTAAAACTGTAGTCCAAGCACAAAGCTCTTACAATGCACTTTTTATTTAAAGATAACAAAAATTGTCATTGATGTTTAGCGTTTTCTTCAGTATTTAAACAATGTATTTTCCATATATAAAATATATGTTTTCCTTTGTGGTTATTGTTAATCCTCTTTTTTTAGAGCTACAGGATGTAAAATGGGTGGGGTTTGATCTGGTACACGGTCACAAACAGATAGATCTTGGATTTCGACTTTCACATCTGTATTCATGCAAGAGAGTCTGAAAGACAAAAACCTACATCTAAAAAGAAAAATAACCCAACCACTTCTGTGTTGATGAGAAATAGGAATGTGTTGGTTTACACAAGTTAGGCTTTTCTTTCATAGAACATAGACTTTGTTTTCTCAAACATACCAGGTATATACCTTACGAGACTATTTACACTGAATGTTTGAGGTAGAGTCTCATATTTTCTTCTTGCTTTTTGCAGGCTTTGGGTAACCATGAGTTTGATGAAGGTGTGAGTGGATTATTGGATCCTCTTCTTAAAAATGCAAATTTTACAGTCCTGAGTGCAAATATTAAAGGGCGAACTCCATTAGGAAACAAAATGATGAAATACGTTCATCCTTTTAAAATAGTTCGTTTTGACTCAGAATCAGTTGGAATTGTTGGCTATACTACAAAGGAAACTTCTTTTCTTTCACAGCCAGGTATGTTTTCTTTAATATATAAGTTTAAGTCCTTTGTTACTATTTTGTTACTTGCCTACTTTTTTAAATTCAAAGATGAATGTTTTCGCCTGAAAAGTGGGAATTCTGTTGTTTTATCAGTATTTACTTGTATTACTCATCTTTGCCTGATTTTTAACCTCAAAAAGTCTTGCTAACATTGAAGCCCATTTTCATGCAGACCTGGACCATATCCAAGAATATCAGAAAGTCAGTGAGATTGCAGGAGAGCTCAGGGGCTATTGGGATTTTTATTCTTGCTTGGTTTTTTAAAGTTATATTCTGTGATATTTTATTGTTATTCATCCATTTAAACAAAAGTTAAAACATTAATACAACTTGTCTCTAGCATTAAGCGTGACATTTCTCCATGTGTTGAAATTTTGTTCTTGGATGCCTCCATGCTGAAAAACAAGGAGAGGTTCATACTTGTTTTTGAAGCAAAAGTTGCCCAAGATGTTTTTAGCCTCTCAAAATATTTGCAGAAATTGGACTACAGAAGGAACACCCATTCATCTTTCACCGCAATTGCTTCATTCATGAGTAAAATTAGAATTGATGAGGAAAAAGGCTTCTCAATTTCTGACTATTTTTTCCCAGCATTTCAGGGGGTTTGGTTTGATGAGGGTTTTGTTTGGGTTTGGTTTTTTTAGTAAAATAGAATGGTCTACTGGAATGAGAAACACATTTAAATCAGCTGTAGGAGATATAAGTCACTGCCCGCTCAGAGCTCAGCCCACATGTGGCAAAACCAGAGTTTCTTCCCTGGGTTTTGCAGTTAGGGATGCTCTAAGCACTACTTTAAAACACTTTCACATTGAGAAGGGGCTTCATATTATTATTTCTCTTTCTGTTGCTTGGTAATACAGAAATAGTGCATTGTTTTCCTGACAAAAGGAATATTCAATACTTTGAGGAGGGATTAGAATATAAAACTATTCTTTCTGTGGTTTTTAATTCCAATGCTGTATGTTTAACCTGTCAAGAAATGGGCATCTGAGGCCTGAATAGACCTATTGATCTCACTTCTATTTTGCAGTGATGTGGTTTTGGATTCCTGTCTTTTTTTTTTTCCTGAACAAAAACCAAAATTGACCTGTATTTTGTGTAGGCAACAGAATTTTACCTGTGCCTGAGGGCGTGAGGGTAGATATCATCTGACGTCATGCTAAGTTTGAATAAGGACCATCAATATTGTCTTCCATTAGGAATTAATAAAATCTGCTGCCATTCTTCTTCCAAACATCTGTGTTGGGGCAGCAAGATCATCAAAGTAACTTTCGTGCAAATAAATACACTAGGTGAAAATCCAGATAGTGTTGGAGTGATTCTATGAAGCATTTGAATACATTTCCAATAACATTTAGACATCATATCCAATGTCTCAGTATGCTGAGACACTGTAAGAGACCACAGCTAGAAAGAAAAGCAGTGTCAAAAGGCAAGTCTTGTTAGCTCTGTAGATGGAGCCGAAGCATCCCTAAGGAAGTATATCCCACAGTGTAACTGAGCAAAAAGCAGAGCAAATTCTAATAGCAACATTTATAGCAATCAGAGTTTTTACAGTTTTCTGCTTTGCCTTCTCAGTGTGTGGAGGAATATTTGGAAGCTTTGAAAACGTGAACTCGGGACATGTTAATATAACTCAGTGACTCTATATCGCCCACGACCTAGCAATCCTTCAGACTGGTAAAATCATGGCAGACATCGGTCAGTGGCTAAATAACTATCACTCTAGTTCCTTATTTTCAATTAATAAAGGACATTGCGAATTTTAAATTCAGCACCTTGCTTATCTCTACACATTTCTTCCAGATGATTCTGTTCTTTCTGCCTCTGTGTGCTTTGGCATGCTTTACACTCTTAGGGCACTTTCAAGGCAAACAGGAAGCTTGAGAATGCTGAAACACGAATTCCTGCGCTACTGCCTTCTGTGGAAGTATTTTGAGAGTGTGATTTCTTCTATTATTAAATATCAAAAACTTCCACCCAACTATGAAATTACAGCTTGTACTTTTCATAGTCTGCTTAAAAAAGGTTATCGACAGACTTGAACGGAGTCCTTAAATCTCAGTGTTTCCACTGGGAAGGACCAACTAATCTCTGCTGAAAGTACTGTTAATGTCACTGTTTGGAAACCATAGGGATGTGGAACACATTTATAGATTACAGCCAATTGGCAGTTTTTCTGGAATTCTCTGTTTTGCTATGTACAGCTATCTCAGCTGAGTACCCAGCTGGTTTTTCCATGTCCTGCAAGAGTTGCTCATATCTTGGCACATAGACACAGTTATCTGTGTATTTGCTTTGAACTGATAATCACAAGGCCATCTTTCTAGTATTTGATGGTTCCAGCCCACTTGCATTAGTTCTGTAATGTTGTTTGGTCCACTGTATTTTTGTATAAAGTGTAAATCCAAACCTACTTACTCTGTAACCCTACAGGCAGCAAAATATTTATTAAAACTATCAACTTGGCAGAATTTTCTAAAATGGAATTTTAAACTGCATTTATTCCACTTTATTCTGGCTATCTTGCATAATATTTTTAACAGGCAGCCAGTACTTTTTCCTTGTTCAGTTGTAGCAGTTTGGATGCTTTTTCTGAAACTCTACCTCATCTAAAAAGAGAATGGGATGCCACATCAGCTTAATACCTTGAAAGAGAAGTGAAATATTGACATGAGCAATAAGTTAGTCATTTTGAGTCAGATTGTTTTGAGAAATGCACAGATGAATGTTAAGCAGTTTATTGCTTTTTGCTGGGTTTCTTAGAGAATTGAACACTGTCATTGCTCTTACAGTCCCCCACTGCATAACTTTCAAACCTGCTGGCCCATTTCATCTCAATTACATCAAATACTCAGATGACTAGGGTGCAAAGCTGTGTGCAATGCCAAGGCTAGGCCATGGAGAAAGGGGTGCAAGAAGCCCCTGCAGCCCGAAGCAGAATTCCCTTTGTGAGGGCAAGGTAGACAACAGGAGACCAGTGGGTGTGTGGATGGGCAGTGGGATGACCCACCCGAGCTCTGGTGTCTGCCTGTCCTGACAGAACAGTCCTGGGAGGGGGATGGGCTTACCTGCATGGGACAGGCCTGGCTTTTCCCCTCATTATGAAAGCAGGTTGGTTTGGTTTAATACCTTTTCTCTACAGCTACCTGAAAGAAGGGTATAGCAAGGTGGGGAACAGTTCCCTTCTAAGCAACAGGTAACAGGTCAAGAGGAAATGCCCTCAAAGTTTTGCCAGGGGAGGTTTACATTGGATTTTAGGAAAAAATTCTTCTTGGAAAGGGTTGTCAGGCATAGGAACAGGCTGCCCAGGGGAGTGCTGGAGTCACCATCCCTGGAGGTGTAGGTGTGGCACTTAGGGATGCAGTTAAGTGGTGGACTTGGCAGTGCTGGGTTAATGGTTGGACGCTATGACCTTAGTGGCATTTTCCAGCCTAAAGGATTCTGTGATTCTGTGGGTTGAAGATTAATAGTAATGTCTTCAATGTACAGCGCATTTGTAGGCTGTAGTGGTGTAGAGGGATAACAGAGCTGGTGCTGATGGGGAGCGTTTGGTTGTCATGGGCCACCTGGCTCCATGCCGTGGGAGAAGTTGGCCCACAGGCACCTGCATGCTGGCACAGCTCCTCAGGGGCTCGTTCCTGCTCTTTGTTTCAAGAGCTCAGCTCTCTTTGCAGAACTGGTCCCCACACCGTGGGGTGCAGCTGGTCCGTGGTGGTGAGAGGAGCATGTGAAGAGCCTGCACTCAGGGATTATTTCTCACACTTCCTTTTCTGCCAGCAGCTCTGCATCAGCCCCAGCTGTGTCAAGGGTGAGGACGTACAAAGAGGGGCTGAAGCCAGTGGCTTCCTTCAGACTAGAGAAGGAAGGCTGAGAGGGAACCAAGTGCAGTCTTCCACTGGTGTAAGGGAATTTATAGAGAAGACAGGGACAGACGCTTCCTAGAGGGGAAGAGAAAAGACAAGAAACAGTGGGTTCAAGCAGTACCACAGGAAATTATGGTGGGACGTAAGGAAAAAACTTGTCGTGGTAAGCATGGTTAAGCCATTAAACAGGTTGCCCAGAGAGGCTGGAATTTCAGGTTGCTCAGACTAGACCCTGAGCATCCTCATTTGGCTTTCAGTTCCCGCTTTGAGTGGGTTTTGGACTACATGGTTCCTGGAGGTCTCTTCCAACCTCAATTAACTTCTGACTCTTTGATTCTGAGAAGAGGTCCACAGGAAGAAAATGTGGGGATACACTGCACAATTCACTCTGCAATGTGCAGTACAGAGATTCCCTCTTGCACTAACAGAACTATTCAAAGGGTGTGGTGGTGAACCAATTTATGTAAGCCTCTTTTATCTCTTCCATTGTAGCAGCTTCCTCCTCATTTCCTGAAACATTTTGCAGTGGATTGTGAATTCGTTCCACTCCTCCTTTTGTTATGAAATAACGTAAATCTTTTTACTTTAAAGGCATATTTCAAAATGATTTGATCAAAAAGCGCTGCAGGAAGGAGAGGAATTATGTAGAGGAGGAATTGGTAGAAAAGTCACTCAGTTGTCTTCACTAGAAAGTCTAAGTTTACGGTTGGTTGAATCTGTCCTTAAGCTCTATTCTTAAAACTTTGTCAGAGAAATTAGCCTCTTACGTAGGAAGTCCTTTTGTGCAACCCAAACCACCGTGCCCAGGATAAGAACGCCTGTTATTCTAGTGCTCATGTAACTGTTTGTCACGTTAGAGTAATTTCAGCAGGCACAGAAAACTTGCAGAAGGACTGTCAGTTTCCCAACATTCTTGTCCAGAAAAGGTTTCTCCTTTCCAGACTTTGTGTTCCCTCATGCTGTCGTTTCAGGATGGTATCTCAGATGTGTGCTGTGCTATATTGGTATTACTGAGTGGTTCACATTAGGTGAGATAATTAGTATAAAAAGGCAATTCAGAGTTTAGCAGAGGACTTTCAAGAAGCTGCTGTTTAAAGCCTTGGGGAGGGGAGATAAAGGAAAGAACAAGATGAGTGTGGAGTAAAAAGAGAGTTAACTTGGGAGAAGATAGATCTCAAAGAAATGCAGTTTGGGAAGAAAAAAACCTTTATAATAGAACACAAGTGTTTGTATGCAAACACTGACACATTTAGTTTCCTTTCTCTAGTTAAATAATAAAAGCCATTCAATTTTTGATCCTACAATTGGTGTCACTGAATTTTTTTATGGAGTTATTACTTATTCAGTCTAGGTGAGTACCTACAGCTTGTTGCAGAAATGTTGTATTAGTCTAAGCACACAGGTGCTCCTGAGAGACTGAAGAACATCGACTCAAATCAAGAGCTTGAACCAGCTAAGGATATTTGATAGGCACTGCCATTCAAAGTTCTGTTAATTATACAAACTAGTATCTGATATCAACTACCTTTTTTTTTAACTACCAATTAAGGTACTTTGTAAGTAAATTATTTTCTTTTTTTTTTTTTTAGGGGATAATGTAGTCTTTGAAGATGAAATTGAAGCATTGCAACTGCAAGTGAATAAACTTACTGCCATGGGAGTGAACAAAATAATTGCACTAGGACATTCTGGTTTTACCGTGGACAAAAATATTGCCCAAAAGGTGAAAGGAGTGGATGTTGTGATTGGAGGACATACAAACACATTTCTCTATACAGGTATTTTACATCTTACTAAAATGTGGCTTCTAAAGCTAAGCTGAAGCTGTTTGCCTTTAAACTCAGAGAATTTTCACCAATATAGTTTGCTGCTGGCTGCACTCAGCCAGGTTCATAGCTGGTACCTGTCTGTAACTTCCATGGAGGAAACCAATTCAAAGCAGCCTGTGCACACTGAGTACTGTGACTCACTGAGAGGTTCCATAACCACTGAGAGGTGGCCTATGCAAAGTGGGGAAGAGGAACAAAGGTAGTAATACTGGTAAATTACTGCTAAACATACTGTACCTCTTTCAAGCTCATACCTATAAAGGAGTAAATTAGTTGTCTACTTTTAAACATGTATGTGACTTAACCAGAAAAGTCATAGAAGAGTTCAAAACTGCTACCGGTGTTGACTTTTTTCTGTAACCTGATCCTGTATTCATAGGTCTCCATTTAGCCTGCCATTAAAATACTTTCCCCAAGTTTCATCTGTCTTTTATCTCTCTTTTAATCTCTGACTTTATTCTTCTTTTCTCTAGAGGCAGATGTCACTCCGGAGATAAACATTGTTGATCTGATTTCTCCTGCAGTCATGCTACTTTAGGCAACACTTGCCATCAGCAGTTTCCCCAATGCTGTTACCTTCCCCAGAGTGTAAGGACACAAGTAAAAGAGAGGTTGTTTTGTTGTTCTGATTGAATTTTTTAAGTTCTTTAAATTTAGCAGAAACTTTAACAACTGGTTGAGACTATAATGGGAACTTTCTGCAATTTTCAGAAAAAATTCCCATGTGCCCTAGTCACAGGGGTAACATTATGTACCCCAGGAACTTAACCACTTAAAAGGTTTGCACTGTCCATCACCCTCTCCTCTCCCTATTCATCTCCTCTCTGTTTCTCATGCCTTTTTTGTCTTATCTGGACTCTCACCTTTTGTTATCTCACTTGTTAAAAAGAAACAATTGCATGCCAGGGTTATACACTGAGAAGATCAGAGTATCTCTTGAACTTGGCCTCAGGGAATAACTTTGATGACTAAGCTGGAGGCACAAAGCATTTACACACCTACCTACAAGTCAGAGCTCACAAACACTTTGCATAGAGGTGCAGCAGAGAAGCAGCCAAACTGGAACACACAACCGGACGGACCATCCCAATACCACATGTCTAAGTGACTGAGGGGGATGGGTGAGGGCACTGGATTAGCCTGTGGAGACACCTTGCTCAGATCTGCCCATGTTTCCCACCAGCTTGCAGCTTAGGGACTCCCCAAGCCAGAAGTGGTATCTTGATATTTGCTGTCTCCACCTCCTCTTGACTACCTTCAACTTCCACAACAGCCTCTAGCAGGGCATTCCAACACTGACCTGCACATCCCACAGAGACCTTGCTCTTGTCTCTGGGTGCAGCCTGCAATTTTATTGAATTATTTTTGATATTGGAAAAACAAGGATGGATTCCATATTCAAAGTATGCATTCATTGTGGGTGTTTACACAGTGGAATCCACATTCTTTTGCACAATCATTGTTGGTCAATGCCTGTAGAGAGCTTGTGCCTCATAGTGGTAGCCACAATAGTCAAGATACCTTATTGGGTGTGATCCAAAGAGGTGCCACTTGTCACAATTTGGAATCACGATGTGAAGTGCTGCAGGAGCTTGAACATCTGAGTTCACACCCTGTCTAGATCTGTGGGAGTTCACAAGCACACCTCTTGTCATCCTGGAGAGTAGCCTGCTGACAGACTAGACTATGTCAAGCTGTTCCACCCCTCCCCATTTGAAGCTGTCCAAGATTCACAAGGCCAGAGAAAGCACACAGCAGGAGACTTTGCAGTCTTTGGCTTAAAGATCTCGGCTGGGAATGAGGTCTGGTCCCTTTTCCAAGGGCTCTACTGTTTTGATAAAACAAGACTGTCTTACTTTTTTTATTAATATTGGCAAGGTGAGAAAAATTTAAAAAGAAGTAATATCTGGGGCAGATACACCAAAAATATCTATCTATTTATTTAGTCAAAATACGATTTTTGACAGAATGTGGTCTGAGCACATAATTTTTATCCCAAGTGCTGTGAAGCACATGCTCCCCCATTCAGGAGCCTCATGAGTGCATTTGTGAACCACGTCCTGTTGAGTCAAAGCCATCAGTCAACATTCACAGAGAAATAGCCAGATTTGTGGAGGTGATTTCACCACGGAGTAAAACACCTGATTTGAAATGTCTTTGTACATGTCACAATGCATATATTAAGCTTATAAGCTCTCCTTTAAATCAAGAGGTGTAATCAATAACTGGCAGCAGAATCTGGGAGAATGTTTCAGCTCGGTCTTAAGTGGAGATGTATGAGCTGTTCAGCCTGTTCTATTTGTCATGGAGGTTTAGAGACATACTGCCCATGAAGACATCTTCATAGAGAAATCTCAGTGTAAGGGTTTCATCTTGGGCTAGTCCAACCTGTCTTCTAAGACATTTGCCAATCTCTGGTTTATCCACAGGTTATAAGGCAAATATTGTCCTGACTTGTTCAGATGTGCATTTGGTTTGTAGAACCAATTCAAACAGCAATGGTAGTTTTGGGTTAGAGCAGTTTAATTTCTGGTTTTCATCAGAATGGATGTTCTGAAAATGCAGTGTGTTGGCTAAAACAGGGTAAGAGGATAGGAAAGTGTTACAGGTTCTTCAGTCACCCAGTGTGAATTTGTGCATTTGTAATGAAACAGGATCTCATGCTTTGAGCATGAATTCTAGTGCTGTGTTCTTTGGGGTAAGATGCACTGAATAGTCCTTCCATTTTGAAGGAACACATCTCTCTTACAAGGGAAAAATGTCATAGTGGTAATTAATCCTGCAAGGAAGTATCAGTATGAGAAAGTATTTCTTTAGAAAACAAGAAATGAGTAAGACTCTGGACAAGCACTTAACCACATACAGCTGATACAAACTAAAATAATGCCTAGAAAGAACTTTCTAATGCTCTATTCATTTGAGGACTAAAGAAGGGAAAGAAATTAAAACTGATTCCTTTTTCAGTTCAAAAAAACCCTGAAGCCACTTTTGCATGCATAAATCCTGCAGAGTCCTTATTAGCTACAGGATTTCTGAAATTCTTCCCCAAATGAATTAATAGTTAAGTGGTGCTCCAAGAAACCAACTCTGTTGGCCTGGCTGAAAGTAGAAAAGCTAGTTCTGTGGGAAGTTTGGTTCAGCTGGCAGTTTGTTGCGGCTCTTCTCCCTGGAGAAATAGGAGGGATTAGAGAGGAATACGAATCATATTGGAGTTCTAGAAGGAATATTTATCATGCTGCTTATCCTAGGATTTCATATTGTGTAAACAACAGTAAATGGAAGGAAACAAGTTGTTCTGTGAGCAGTGGAAGTGAAGAGACTGCTTTCCTGTGGATCCATGTCCTCTGCACCGCTCCCCTGTGCCCCTGCCTTGCCAGCACCCCAGCACCCACCAGCACCTGGGTGGGAAATGGCACTGCCTTTGGGACAGGAGCAAGGAGCAGGCTCTGAGGGAGCTCTGTCACACAGCACGTGATGGCTCTCGGAGCTACCCAGCCTTGGTCTGACAGTGGGGTAGGAACAATGACAGGAATAACAGCAGGGAGAGATACTACTGAGATAATGTCGCTACTTAGATAACGTCAAGGAGACGCGGAGAACACTGGTACCCTTGAGGCAAGAGCTGTGTTGTGCAGTTCCAGTTTTCTTTGTCACTTTCTGCCCTGTGTGGTTTCTAAATCCTGTGGTAGCCTGTACCAACTAGCTATCTGTTTTTTTCTGCCAGTGCCTTGCCTTAATCTCTTTCTAAGTCCTCCATCTAGTCACCTTTCAGACTTCACAGGTTGACAGGAGTTTTAAATCCATGACCACACAACTTTATTGCTAATGAAGCTTGTTTTTGCAGAGAGTTTGCAGCCTGTCTGGAATTTTGGAGGCTGTTTGGTATAGTGAAAAAAAAATCAGCTGGCTGTATGTACAAATTCACAGAACTGCTTGTAGGTATTCTATCTGCTTATTAACAGAAAAAAATATTTTAGGCTTTTTCAGATCAAGAAGTCTGATATACGATTTACTAAGATTCTTATTTTCTATCTGATGCAGAATAATGTAGTATGAAGGCTCAACAATAAATTTTTCATCCAGCGGCTGGGATGTTTGCGTTACTGAGGGGTTTAGATTGCAATAATTGGAATGAAAAGTTGCTTTGTTGCTGTTTGATGTGATGTCATGGCGGAGTGTGCTGTCATAACTTTAAAAACACTGTGGTAGTTATTTGAGTTCGTGTCCTGAAAACAACATTGTCTGTGATGAGATAACTGAACAACCAAATGTGTGCTTGTCGTCCAATACAGTCATGGCTGTTTCTATCCTATCTGGGTTTTTCAAGGCCAGGAAACGTTTGAGATGTCACTGTAGCAATTCCTTGACGGTCACATGAGCTGAAGACCCGCTTTTCATGCTTCTTCTGTTCAGGCACCCCACCCTCCACTGAACTGCCAGCTGGCCCGTATCCATTCATGGTTGACTCAGATGATGGGAGGAAGGTGCCAGTTGTACAAGCTTACGCTTATGGAAAATATCTTGGTTACTTAAATGTTACATTTGACAAGAAAGGAAATGTAGTTGAAGCGGTTGGAAACCCCATTCTGCTGGACAGCAATATTCCTGAAGGTATGTGGACTAGGCACTCGAGTTTGCCTGCAGCACTCTGCTACAATTCAAGTCTTGTCATGTTAAATACAATGTCTGAATAAGAATTCAGCTTTCTTCCTGAGCTTGCTGTTCTCTTCTGTGTAGGGTTCAGGCTGTGTTACAGTTGAATATGCACGTATTCGGAGTGTGGTTTTATCTATTTAAAATCCCTGAAAGTCCTTTTGTAAGAATTCAGGTGATACAACACCTTACCACTTTGTAGAACCTATTTTAGCTAGTCCTGTAATTGTGATCTTAAAGATTATGAGGACTATTTTACTCTGTTTTGCCAGAGTCTGGGTTCTTCAGAACAGGATTTTGAGCAATACAGGAAAGTGGAAATGTTCCAGGAAAAGCTTGAAGTAGCCTGCCAACTACTCTGCCAACGTGCAAAGATTATATACAAACCCATGAGTTCTTGTATGCAGTGCTAACTGTGTTCAACGTTTTAACTCTGAAACATTTAAAGAAGTGGGAGGAGGAGAGTCTGTCACTTTTTGTTTGTAACTTCATCTGAGCTCTGTTAACTGTTTTTTTGTCAGCTCTGTAATTACCCAGGGCTGGTTTTCTAATCTTTGTTTCTTCTCCAGTGCTTGCTGTATGAAGTTCTGAGCTTTTATCAGACTTTCAAGGTTCTGCTTGAGTATTTGTAAAACAAATCCTTTAAAAATTATTTGTTCATGGATATTTACTGTGTTATTCTCAGTGACCTATTAATGTAGTGAGATGATGTAAAGAGACTTTACTTTCTCTCTCTGAAGTCAGTAAATGTGAAAATTTGGGTGCATTGTGTAATTTTATAAATGTTGTCTTGCTGACAGGTGTGAGCAAACTGATTAAAACTAATAGCTGATATAAAATAGTTGTGACATCTGTCTGCATATACAAGTATCTTTGTTTTTTTTCTGAAATAATTAAATTTTCACCCAAGAGACAGATGTGCATAGAGAATTAATTGCTATAAAGGGTTTATTCCTTGACACTGATATTTGAGCTAGTTTTCCTTTTAGCACAACATTAAAGAGAGGGAAAAAAAATTATGTTGAAGGCCAATCTCACTTGTATATTAAAAATTCTCTCACCTGTCAAGGTAGGTACTAGAAACCCCATCAGTCAGAGGTTAGAACAGGACTGGGCAAAAGTAGAGAGGAGATAACTTTGATGTGGCACAGGACTGGCTTATTCCCTTGATTGTCCTGTCCTGCCTTCTCCCATCACAGGCTTTTTTTGAAGTGAATATAGTTGCCATGTTGCTTGAGAAGCTTTTAGGAAAAGTGTAACCTTTTAGAATCATGAACTCTTTTTTTTTTTTCCTAAGGTTTGTATTCACTGAAGTGCCATTAATATGAGATACGTATGATGCTCATTTTACACTTTTATATTAATTTACAGATGAGCACATTAAGCAAGAAGTGGAAAAATGGAGAGAAAACCTGGGGAATTACTCTGAAGAGATTGGGAAAACTAGTGTTTACCTGAATGGTACAAGCCAAGCATGCCGTTTCCAAGAATGTAACATGGGAAATCTGCTTTGTGATGCTGCGGTAAGATGTTTCCACCACAGGTGGCAATTACATCTAAGGGTTACTCCAGAGCTATCCAGATCCAAACTATCAGCACATGGGCTCTGTGCCTGCTTTTCAAAAGTGCAACATCCAGCGTGTCCCTAAAAAGACCTGGCAGAAGCGAGGCTATCAGGAATGTTGCTGCAGAGAGTAGGGAGCAGTTTATTCTTTGTGCATCGCCTCGTAGAGAGAACAGCTTTTTCACAGCTGGCTTTGAGGCTGCACTTTTAAGAGACGTGGCAGTGTGATCTAAGAGCCCTTTCCTCAAGCAAGGAGGAGAGCTCAGCTCCCCTGGCCCTCTCCTGCTGCTGGCCCCTGCTCACAGCACTCACCCTCTGTCCTCTCATTACTCACTGGGCTTTGCTGTCACTTCACTGGCGCAGAAAACAATTCCGGATAATTTTCTGCCAAGCTACTGACAAGAATTGTCCCCCTGAAGAGCCCAGAAGGTGCCAGCTGAAGCAAGGAGAGGGTGGGAAAGGCCAGACACCCAGCTGGGCACAGAACACCCCAGCCCAGAAGGAGCCGCCAGCCTCAGCTGTGTTCTGACAGGCACTATTGGGCTTTAACAGTCACATAACTCCAGAAAAGTCTTTTTACAAGAAGTCACTTCCAGTTTTTAAACTTCCTAAGTCTGATTGTTTTACTGCCCTGCAGCAGCACCATTTCATTTAAGTGTTTCAGGGAAAAACACTCACTAATGTGACTGTTTCCAGAAAATTAATAATCATGAGTTTTCACTTAGATATGTCCCCACAGCTATTTATCTAGTCCATGTTATTGCTCTTATTGTAGTCCTTAAAATACTTCTTAGTTCATGGGCTAATTTCCAAATCAGATTAATGTTTGGAAATTCTGCATACAGCTCTTCTAGAATTGCAGCATCTTGCTTCTTTTTTTCCCTGTTAGACTTTTTAATATCTTTATTTGAAAAAATGTGAACAAATGCTTTGGCACTTTCCAACCTTAAAGAAAGTAACCTTGTAATCTTTCAGAAGTCTGTAGATTTTCTTGCTATACATTTTGTCTTAGGGGGGTCAAATTCTATTTTAGTTAAATCAATGTTTCTAGACAACCACCTGCAGTCCTCAGTAGATACATAGATTTCTCTTCACGTTGCTTTACCAGTTCTATACTTGCTTTCCGGTCTGCTGACATGTGGTCAGAGGTATGAAGGTAAAAAATAGACCTGCCTGTTCCATGAGCTTTAATATCTAGTGTTGTCCTGAAAAATGGAGAGGTTGAGAATTGCAGAAGACTGATTGAATGCTTGTGCTGGGTCAAAACAGAGGTCCATTGAGTTCAGTGATGCATTTCAAACAGTAGCCCAAAATCTCAGAATAAAAGGTTGACAGGCCTAGATGGCATCTTGCAAAGGACTTTAAAGGGACTCAGATGTGAAAAGACTGTGAAATTGATAACAGCACTGTGTGAGCTCCTCTTTTAAGCTGCCTCAGGTCAGGGCTGGGAAGTTGCAATCCTTTGATTATGAGTTAAAAACCTAAGCATGGATCTGGCCTCAGGGCATAACTTTGATGACTAAGCTGGAGGCACAAAGCACTTACACAGCTGCAAGTCAGAGGTCACAAACACTTCACATCAGGGTGCAGCAGAGCAGTGACCCACCTGGAACAGATGACAGCATCATTCATCCCAAAGTTTTGTCTCCAAGAATGACAGAGTGGGGATGGTAGGGGAACAGAATATTTCTGGACAAGCCTGTGGTGTTGCTGTACTCAGATCTGTCCATGTCTCCCACCAGCTTGCTCCTCAGGCACTCCCCATGGCAGAAGTGGTCTCTTGACATTTACTGGCTCAGCTGGGACTTGTGGGGAGGGCAAGAAACAACACCAGGGAGAGAGAGGGAGAAGGGGAAGGAGACAGCAGGGATTAGCTCCCACGGAGGAGCTCCACTGCCCTTTGCCGGCCTCCAGCCTTCCCAGCAGCTGGTGGCGGGGTGTTCCACCATGGACCTGCACATCCTGCAGAGAGAGACCTTGGTCTTGTTGGTGTGCAGCCTGCTGCTGCCCACTGCCTGCATAACTGCTGGAAGTCAAGAGGTCCTTGCACTGGAACCTTTACTCCCTGCCCACCCTCACACCACTCATGATTTTATAGCCTTCTCGAATATTTCCTTCCATTTTCTCTTTACCAGGTCAGACAGCCCAAGTCATCATCATTCTACATTCAGAAGCCTTTCTGTGTCTTTGACCATCCTCGTCACCCCTTTCTGAATCTTTTAGGTTTTTTTATCATTCTTGAAATAAAAAACCACACTGACTCCTACCCAGCCTCCACATACCCTTCTTCATGGTATAGGCTTCTGTCATGTGCTTCCTGTACTCGTGTCTCTGCAAGACTGAAGAGTCCTGATCGTAGTCATTCCTGTATGGAAACCAGTTCATCCTTTCTATTATCCTAGGTCATTTTCTCAGCCTTTTCATGTTCCACTCAGTTATTTCTGAGGATTAACACTGGAAGCTTGTCATCCTTATGCAACTGAGCAAATATCTGGTCTGCATTTTCTTTACTACCAAAGATGTCACAAGCATATTATCCTGCCCTTGCATTTTGTCTCGCCAATGAACTGCTGGGGACACACTGCTGTGCAGAGTAGACTTTCTGATCTAGTATGCCTGTTTCCTGTTCTTCCACTATTCTACATCTTTCTAGTTAGCCAAGACCATTCCAAATATTAAAAACCAACCACAGAGAAGCTGAAAAAATTTAATTCCCTGCAACATTATTAGTTTATGCTTTCCCTAAGTGATTTTAATGAACAATTATATTTAAGGTCCTCTTCACTTCCCAGTTCTCCAAATATTCTTAAATCATTTGTCTTTATCACAGTCATTGAAATCAAAAATCACCTTTCCTTTGTTCAGCTGTCTTGCCTTGGCCATGCCACAGACACACAGACTAGGGCAGAGTCCGAGAGTTCATTACAGTAAAAGGCAAATATTTTTCATGTTAAGAATTTTAAAAAGGGAAATACTTGTTTGGGTTTTTAAATAACTAAGTATTTTACAATGGGGCTGAAGATAGTGTCAAAAAAATACAAAACCTTTCTGTCTCTTTTCAGTCTCAGATTGTACTTGGTGTGAATTTCCAGAGCCTATAATAAGTGACGATAAAATCTGTTTAAATGTTTTCCTTTGGTAGCTTTATGAGAATGTCGGGAGTCCGGATAAAAAGACATGGAACCATGTTTCAATGTGCATCCTGAATGGAGGTGGGATACGGTCACCCATTGATGAGCAGAGCACTAATGGTACGTAAAATTACCAGCTGAATGACAACTTTATCAGGAAGAAGGAATCGAGTTATACCAGCCCGAACCCTGATAGGTATGGGCTTGTTTTAATGGGGTTTGCACAATGCTTAGAAGCGATTTCAAACTTTCTCAAATGGTTATCCATCATTTGAGCACAACTGCACTCAGGCTGACATTGATAGAAGTCTCTAGCATTGTTTGTACACAATGCTTTTTATCATTTCCCTCTCTCCTTGCTGCCTTGGAACAAAGAAAGGTCTCCTGCTGTACAGGTTCATCTGCTATGGTCGCTCTGAGCCTTCTGTAGCCTGCTGTAGAGTAAGTAAATTCTGGGTTTTTCTGAATGCTAAGGTTTTAGTTTTTATTTTCCTGATGCCACATAAATGCAACTTGAAAAAAAACAGCTTTCTCAGTTTAGCTAAATCTTTCTGTAGAACTAGGAGTAAATCAATCAACTGGAAGAATTGCCTGATGTATGAATAGCTGTGTTCCTTCATCCTAGATTGGTGGTTTGTCATCTCTTTTAGTAGCTCTGTTTGAATAGCAATACATGCAGTTACATCAAATTCTGATGTATTGGTCTTGATACTTGCTGGAGGATAAGAGATGCAGGTTCTTTGGGACAAAATATGTGATTCTCACCCCTACCAGCCCTCATTTTCTTAAACTGTATTTGCCACATCCCTTGTCAAAAACTTGATGTTAAACAATCCTAAAATAATTCTGTAAACAACAACAGCAAAAAAGACCCAACAAAACAAAAAACCCAAAAAAACCCCAAAAAAACAAAACAAAAAAAACCCCCGGAAGTGAACAAAGTCTCTTTCCCCAGGTAGCATTACTGTGGAAGACTTGCTGTCTGTTTTGCCATTTGGAGGTCGTTTTGATATTGTGACATTAAAAGGCTCCACGCTGAAAGAAGCTTTTGAGCACAGTGTGAGGAGATACGGAAAAGGAAGTGGAGAGCTGCTGCAGGTTGGAGGTATATTCTCTTCTTTCCTCTTCTCAGTTTTCCAAAACAGCCATCCCTCCTGTTGGCTTTATTACACTGGAAGCCTTTTTTTAAGAATGGAATGTCAAGCTGCCCATACTTCCTCGCCCTGTGCCTCACACATGCCAGCCAGCAGACGCTGTTTATCCCGTGTATGTTTACATGAGCCACTGCAGCACACAGGCCATCGCTGCTCCCTTCAGCAGAGACAGTGTTCCCAACCTTCCCAAACCAGTGATGGCATCAGTTTAACACTGCAATTAACTAGAGGGAAATATAATTTAGTATAGCTGTAACACAGAAATAGCTACAACAAACTCCAGTTTTTAGTTCTTAACTGGCAGCCTACCTGAAACACCAAACTGGATAGCTGTGCTGAATTTCAGTTTATCAGAATAATTTTGTGCAATTTTGTAATGACTGATGACAGCTTTAGAGTTTATCCAAGTGGGCTATGGAATTGCTCCAGTGAATTTCTAAATATTTTATGGATGAACAGTTAATGTTAAAAATCTACTCATATCTTTAATTGCAGCTGCCTATATGTTTATCCAGATGTGTATTAGGCTACAGTTATGTTTATTCCTGGTCTCCCCGTGAAATAGTGCAGATTGTATTGTTTAGTTAGCAGAAGAGCTAAACTTCAAGGGCAGGGGCTGATGCATTCCCTCCCTCCATGCCTCTCCTCCCACAGCCCCGACTACGTGCTCCCTCACATGCCACAGACACAACCCATGTCTCACACTTTCACCAGTAAGTTACCACGTTCTTAGGTACCTCTAAGGTAAAACAGGAACAAGCTCTGCTTGCTGCCTCCTTGCAGGAAAAGAAGACAAGCAGTAGCTCTGGAAAGGGTTCAGGATGGAAGATCCAGAGCAGGAAGAGCGCCAGGACTGGAAGAGCCTCAGTGCTTTGAACGAGCTTAGTGGCTTCCTCATCTGCAGATTCTTGGCAATGCTGTCCTGGGGGCTTGGCTCTCCCCTGGCCTTGATCAAGGAAGGCTCACAATGAGGAATGTTGCTTCTCCTACAGCGAGGAGAAACTGCAGTGCACAGCCCTGGTCTGGCTTTCCTTTTTCAGGACAGTGCCTATTATCCAGAATAGCTACCAAGTTAGGCTGGCTGGCTGGCCTTAAAAAAAGCCCTTTCAGCCAACAGGCCAGGGGAATGAGAAAGCATGTGACTACAGAAATAAGGGGAGGTATTTTTATCTTGCAGTATTCCAATCCCATGACTAGTAATTTCCTTCTGTGGAGTAGTGATGAGAACAGACAATCAGACAAGTAAATGAGGTGGGACATCAGTGCGTCAGCAATTCTTACTTCTCTTGAATGTTCTTGCATAAAAGTTGAGCAGTGTGCAGAGAACACAGGGCATTAACTGGTGTAATTCAGAATGATACAACTCTCGGTCACAGAAAGTAATGCAAAGAACCAGCTGAAGATGAGGGAGAATGCCGCTTCTGGCCCTGTGTGTTCACCATGCACTGTACTAAGTGGCATTCCAATGTGTATTTTTGTAGGCATCCACGTGGTCTATGATCTCTCCAGAGCTCCAGGAAGCAGAGTTGTTAGCTTAGAAGTGCTTTGCACAGCCTGCAGAGTCCCAGCCTATGTCCCGCTCCAGATGGATGAAATATACAACGTGACTCTGCCATCCTATATGTTATTTGGAGGAGATGGCTACAGTATGCTGACAGACAAAAATCTGGGATACAGTAAAGGTAAGGGGGATACGGTCCAGGTAAGTATGGGCACTAACAGGGTAGCAAACAAACAATTCCTAAAAGTTAAAAGATCTTTCTACAGTACAAACCTCAGACTTTTTGCCTTTACTCAATGATTAAATTTGCTTCTAATCTGATCACTCTGGATTGCTAGATTTGGTTGTAGGCAGCAACACCATTCTTTTTCAGGTAAACCACAAAAGTGTCAAAGAGAAACATTTTTATCAATTCAGCAGTGCTCAGCGAGCAGTTCTGAGACTGTGGTAAACCAGAAGATCAGCAAAGAACATGGGGAGTACATCTTACACTGCCTTGCACTTGTACTCATTACTGAACAATGCACCAAAAATAAAGGTGCCATTTTCTTCAGACCTTAAATTTCCACTGTATAGAAGTATTTGGGAAGACAGAATCACCACCTCTACTACTAAAGGACATGCAGTTCAGGCAAGCAACACAGGGTGAGGGGAAAGATGCCAACCTGCTCTGAGGGAATTAGCCTGCCCAGCCAAAACCAGGGACCCTCAGGAGTTCTGCAGGCAGGAGAATGCAGGGTGCCACAGACACCACACCACAGAGGTGGACAGGAAGTGTTTTATAATGCTTAAGGTCCTCTAAAGCTGCATGCAAAGTGTTAGAAATTCTATGTTTGTACAATTCTCATTGTTCATCTTTTAGGATGAAGGGAAACTTGAAAAAAAATTGAGATTAAAATCCATTATTTCTGAAAACACAAAAAGGGTGCAGTGCTGTATTTAAAAAAAAATATCTTGTAGGAGCTCATCTACATTTTTGCAGAACTTTAATTTTGTATGTTCTGCTTGTGCATAGCAAAAGCGTTCTTTTACCTTAAAAATTTTCCTTTTGGACTTTTGCTACAGACTAATCTTTTGTTTCTACAGGTGTTTCACTTTAAAATTGATTCTCACAGGTAGGACTGGTGTTTTAAGTCAAGTTCAGCCTACAGCTTGAAATTTAGAGAGGCTGTAGTTTCCAGTAAATATCTGTGTATGCAGAAGTAAATATACAGAGAAAGAGCATTAGGAATAATGAAAGGGAACAACCTGTAAGGTTCTGGTAAAGCCTTTCAGTACAACAGAGGGGTAAAACTGTAATTATTGTTAAGATGGAGGGTGACTCTTTAGGATTGTAAGAGCTTGGATCAGAAGGGGCTTGTTGCATGGTTGGCAGCAGTGACTGAAAAGGGTCTCCCACTGTAGAAAACCTACATAATACTTTGTGTCCACACGAGCAGTGCCCAGACTAGAAAGTCCTCCTAAAAAAAGTGAAGTTAAATTTGAAAAAGTGTAAGTGATAGCTTTGCCAGGTCTACAGCCCTATACTCCAAACAGGTGTGAGACTATCCCAATCTACCTGACTAGAAAATACCATCATAACAAATTCAAAACAAAACAAGCCAGACAAAACAAAAATAATTTATTTGTTTGTAAAATACAAGTTGCTACCAAAAATTCTGGCTACAACCCACTGGAGATGTGTGCTGATTCAGAATGGCAAACCACAGAAAAAAATTTGATTCTTGAGCTAAAACTGGTATTTAGTCAAGTTCTTACATTTTGGTCAAGAGCCTGGAAGATGCAGAAAACACTTGTTTCTTTCTTTAGGTGAACCTGATGTTGAGGTTGTTTCCCGCTACCTCCAGAGAATGAAGAGAGTTTACCCAGCAGTTGAAGGTCGAATAAAATTTTCTTCTGGAAGTCTTATTGAAGCAAGTCTCACCCTGATCTCTGTATTGTTCACTGTAACATTCTTGCACACTTGATTTTTTCGGAGGAATGGAGGAGGAGAGATGATACTAATGAAGGGGAAAGAGAACTGTTCTCTTCTGTTACACCTTACAATGAATGAGCAGTGAGGTTGCTGCACGTCAGCAGTGAGCAGCCCCCTCCATTGTCTTTAACCTGGCGGTGCCACTGGAACACTGTGTGCAGGGCAAGGGGCAGAATCCATGACTTCTCTTGGTCAGAATCAGCAGGAACCTGCAATTTAGCTTGAGGTCTCAAAAAGCAAAGTTCCAGTGAATACTTACTGCTCAATCATAAAACAAGGACAGACTGAAATGGGGTTTTATAAATTGTCAAATTCTTTTAGCTGCTTTAGAGAGTGAGTTCAGAGCCTGATCCCAGCAATGTAAACAAGCTTCCAGAAATGGATTTATTATAGATGTATATTCCTTTCTTTGATCTCCACTCAGGGTTAAGGTATTCAATCTAATATCCCTACTTTGCTTCCAGTCATATTTATCATACCTACATGAATGCCCGAAAGAGCTGGATTAAACTCAGTGCCATTAAAATAATGAGGTCTATTTAATATGCAATTTTTAAAAGTTTTTGTTTTACTTTCCAAGAAGAAACATCACACTTATATTTTCCATTAATAAAGGATGCAATAAAAGCTTGACTTGATTTTTATCAATTTTAACAAATTCAGTATTCTTCACTCTTAAATATGACCAGTTTGGGGACTGTATCTAGAGTGAGAACACAATCTATGACTGTATTTCATATAAATATGCTCAATTTTATACCTCTTCCAAAGAACAAAGCCCAGGACTCCTGCCTGTTACTCTGTATTAGCAACATTCCACGAACATGTCAGATACAGGCATTGATTCCTGCAGCACTTTTGGCATCCTTGGGAAATAGTCAGGTAATGGGGCTTTTTACAGCATAACCTGGCTTTATGGTAACTGTGATTATACCTCTTCTATGGGAAGGCTGTTTTTAACAAAATACTTGTAAGAGACAGGCTAATAAGTGTGAAATCAGATTAAATGCTATTTGTACATTGCTGATGCTTTATCAAGAAATGACTGCTTACAACTGAGGGCAAAATAATCATTATTTTTCTAAGATCATTGGGAATTTTGACATCAACATGTTTCAGAGTTGTTTAATGCTGTTTTAAACTGACTGTCAGTGTTCTGAATAAACCTGCTATGTTTTTCTGGAAAGCTGACTACACTCTTTTTCAACACTGAAGCTACTTGCCTCTTCCATTCACTGCTCCTGCAGATTTCAAGGAGAAGGTGCATTAACATAAACACTCAGTATGCCGAAATTTCAAGACTTCATTCATTTCCACGTCCATTCAAGGGTTGTGCATGAAAAGGTCTGGATTACACAGCTGTATTAAGTAAGGGGTGGTAGAATAGGGAGACAAACAACAACTGACCTTGACACTATGAGTTACGCCCTGGCACTGATGATTTGTCACTACTACTCCCTAAGTTGTTAATTTACAGAAAGGTCTTCCCCCCATCAATATCAAACCAGTATCAGAGAGGGCACTGATGGACTGAGCTGTACTTGCACACCAATTTTTAGAGTTGCAACAACAACTTTGGCAGAGCCAGAAAGGAGAGAAATAACACTTTTACCTTCCTTTGACAAACACAAGGGAAAGGTTTGCAATAGTAATACAGAAAAATAAATAACACAAATTATACTGACAAAAACACCAATGCTGCATTAGATTGGTTTGTCTGTAAAAAAGGAGAAAAAGAGTGTTTGAAAAGAAAAATTGAGGAATGCCTATTAAAGTATCTCTGTATTCTGTGAGTAAAACTTGTGAAAAATCCACACATTAACGTCCTTTTCAAAATCTCTTTTATAAAGGCTGGGGCAACAAATTAAGATTTACAGAGAAAAATCTTCCACACATTTTTATATGAATGAATTTTTATAAAATGCTGTGAACAGAGTCACATCCTCTTTTCTAAGCCTGTAAAGAGGATGTCAGGAAAACCCCACAAAGCCAGATAAGAAACTGCAGAAAAATAAAGGCTAAGTTTAAAAGTCAAAACCACTTTTCACATCCGTTATTATTTTAAGAGGGCTTTAGATTTGAAAGTCAGGTCTTAAAAAGACTGAATTACAAATGTGATTTTCCACGCTAACAGAAGGATGAAGGCCAAAGATAGTTCTGAGATTATGTGTATGCAATAGATTCAATCATATCCTTTCATTAAAAAAAAAAAAAGAAAAAAAGAGATTTGGTACAACATATTTTAAAATAACTTAATGGGAGCATTCTACAACTTCTTCCAAACAATTTTTCTACATATCCTTTCAGGAAGAGATCCAGTAATTTCTGTTCTAGCACAGCATAAGTTGGCTGATCGCCCAGCTGTCTTTTTTGATGTCATCCTGTAATTTCATACACTGAGAGATTGTGGTGAAATTAATCTGACTTTTACTGATAACAGCTAAAACAAATTTTAAATAAAAAGTACAGGTATTTTATTTACTTGCAATTGGTATTAAATTTTAATGTCTTTATTGCATAAAGGTATTTTTTGAACTTAAATTTTATGTTATTTACAACAAAATATACAAGGCAATGTTAAAATGTCACATGTCCATTACAACAGTGCACAGCAGATCCTACTGGGTGTCCACTCACATCCAGCTTGACACAGAGCTTGCTTCCTTTGGACCCTGTTAAACAGGAAGAAGGGGAAATTTACTTATTAAGTTTGAAAATGCATATTTACATAGAAATGACTGAACTGAGCTGCAATGATTAATGGTATCTGAAAACATCCACTTGAAACCAGAGTTAAGAGAAAGGAAGGCTACTGGGTTTTAATACTATTTCTCAAAATAGGCGATTTCTTCTTTCTCTAGAAGTTTTCACCTCCCCCATTCCTAACTTCTAAATACAGTTTTCTTAACACAGCAATTTTCTGCTCTGAAAATAGTACTGAAGAGATATTTTTTCAATTGGATTTCTTTCCTTCCTCTCCTAGGAATGCTTCTTCCCTTTCAGCTGTCCCTTTTCCTTGTATCCTGTCTGACAGACTCCCAAGGGACTGGCTGTACCCTGTCTCAGAGGAGTTTTTCAGCTCTTGGAGCTTGCTCACTTTCACATGCTGCCATCAAACACAGCACACATCAAGTGATCCAGTGTATATCCGCACTGATACGTGTGACAGGAAATACCTTCAAGATACCAATCTCAAGAGGGGGAAGCAGACTGACATCCCCACTAAGGAAAGTCTTCCCATTTCTCCCATCACTGTTTCCCCTGCCAAAGGAGCAGTGCTCAGAACAAAACTTCTGAGATGCTCAGTTTCCCCTTTAAAAGCTGACTGGCCTGAAATACGTTTTCCATTCTTCACTGTAACTACAAAGACATTTTGGTATGAAGCAACTCAAAAAGGACCAGTCTCTGCTGAACAAAGAGAACAAGCATTGGATTGATTCCCCCCAATGCAATGGATAGCTAAGAACCAGTCATTACTTTTAAACTTCCCCACTGCAGTTGTTAGAAGAAACAATTCTCTTTCCAAGTGGCTTCACAATCTGTTTGCAGTGATTTTGGGAAAATGTTTTTAGGGCTCTGGATGAAAACCACTGCCATCCCGTCACCCATACCCTCTCCACTCTCCACTTCCCCTCAGTGCTGGTATACTGACAACAAAAAAGCACTGCCAAACATCACAGATGCAGCACTTTGTTCTGTATTGCTCTCAGTACATGCAAAATAAGGAAATAGCTCAAGTTTCCAGTTGAAGTATTTTTCTTCCATTCCCCAACTGGAATCTGGGCCGGAGATTCCCTTGTTCTGTCCCCATCACCTTCAGTCACAGGGGACAGGGGGAGCCCCCCCCTCACCTATGCCATTTCACCAGGAGCAAAGGTGGCACTAGAGGTTCCTCCTCAGCAGGAGGTTATGAAACACTGCAGAGCAGCCAGGTAGCGTCACAGTTACACAGGAAAAAAGAATGGATTAAGAAGTAGAAAACACGATCTTGATTTATATTAATCTTCCCTTGATTTGTTTTTGAAGAAAAAAATTTTACTCCATTAAATATGCACAGTTATGAAATCACAACATAGTTGGGGCTGGAAGGTGCCTCCAGAGGTCACCTGGTCTAGACCTCAAGTAGAGCCACTTAGAGATGCTCAGGACCATGTCCAGACAGCTTTTAAGTATCTCCAAGGATGAGCATTCCACAGCATCCCTGGGCAACCTGTGACAGTGCTTGGTCACCCTCACAGTGAAAAAGTGTTTTTTTATGTTCAGAGGGAACCTCTGGTGTTTCAGTTTGTGCCTGTTGCCTCTGGTCCTGTTAGTGGGCACCACTGGTTCTGTCCTCTCTGTACCATCCCCTCAGGCATTTACATACATCAATAAGACACTCTGAGCTTTCTCTTCTCCAGGCTGAACAGTCCTGCTCTCTAGCCTCTTCTCATAGGAGATATGCTCCAGTTCCTTTATCATCCCTATGGCTCTCCACCAGATTCATTCCAGTACGTCCATGTCTCCCTTGTACTGGGGAGCCCAGACCTGGACTCAGCACTTCAGGTGTGGCCTCACCAATGCTGAGCAGAGGGGCAGCATCGTGCTGGCAACACTGCTCCTATTGCAGCCCAGGATACCATCAGCCTTTTGTTCAACTATGTTTTTTTCCACGTGGCTGGCCCTCAGCCCATCCTGGCACCTGGGGCTGTTCTTCCCCAGGAAGAGGACTTTGCATGTCCCTTTGTTGATGGTCACAAGGTTCCTGCCCATTTCTCCAGCCTGTTTAGGTCCCTTTGGAAGGCAGCATGGCCCTCTGGTGTATCAGCCACTCCTCCCAGTTTTGTGTCATTATCAGGCTTTTCACTCTGTCCCATCTTCCAGAGCATTAATGAAGATGTTAGACAGGACTGGAGCCACAACTGACCCCTTGGATAACTCCTCATTACTGGCCTGCCTCCAACTAGACTTCATTCCATTGATCACCACCCTCTGGGCCTGACTGGTACTTTAAAGACTATTTAAATGCCGCTCTTTTTTTTCCACCATCAACTGAAGAAAGACCAGTGTTCCAATACACATATATAATTAGCTGCTGACAAAACCAGTTCAGCAGAGTAAAACAGCAGGGCTAAGTCAGGTCTTTTTTTCTGCACTCAAGTTCCCAGGCTACTTCCTTGTTCCCGTGGTCAGCTGGGTCTTCTTTTGCCTGTGTTTAGCTGTCTGAGCACTGGCTTGAGGAGGGCAGCTACAGAGCTGAAGCACAAAGTAGGTCAGACTTGCTGAGCCAGCCTCATTTCACTGAAAACAATGGAAGTGTCCTGGCTTGTTCCAATATCTTGTATTTGTTTCTGTTTGCCATGCAAAACAGATCACTGCTGGCATTCTGCAGTTCTCAGGCACAGGGGTCATGCAACGAACATTTATTGTTAGTGAAGGGTTTTTTTAGATTTGTTTGGGGTTTTGTTTTTCTACTAGCTAACTAGCAAGTATCTCCTGCTTAACCACGAAGACCAAACTGTAAAATTACTATGTAAAAATCTGTGAAGGTTTGACATGCATAAGTACAAATATCAGGTGGATCCCAAACCTAATGATACACATTTTTATAGCAATTTCTGTTGTGCAAATTCCTTCTCCTTTATCTGGATAGCTGAAGTTAACATTGCAGTGACCAAATTAGAGGTAAGAAATCCTCCTGCCAGATATTCTCAAGAAAAATGCTGCAGCTTGACCTGAGCTTTGAATGCAGAATTCCCTTCCTAAACTGAAAACTGCATAAAATAGAGTGGAGACAAATCAATCAAAGAGAAAGGCATAGAGATCCTGACTGCTGGTTGGTCTGTCCAATTTGACTGAAAGGCAGCCTGGATTTGCTGCATGCCAAACAAATGGGAGTGAGATGATTAGGAAAGAGGCAGTTAACCAAAATGTAAGTAATGCAGATTTCAATTACTTCAGCATATTGGAAAAATATATATTTTCCCCAAAATTTAGAATTAATATTAGTAATAGAGAACAACAGCAAAAATGCACCAGTGACCAGACTCAGTAGCAGCTTGAAGAATTCTGCAGTTCTTGAACAGAGTTAGCACATACCTTACTCAGCTCTGGAAAGAGTTCTTGAATCCCGATGTCCAGCAGAACATAAGTTAACTAAAAGAAAATACAGAAAATTAAGGACACTCCAAGGCAAAACTACTGCTTTTTATCCTTAATTCTGAGTAACCGCCCACTCCTCTGCTATACCAAATATTCATTTCAGGAAATCCTGTGCCAAAAGGCAAGTTTGTCACAATATGAGTTACCTGTTTGTTGAGCACTGGTTGCTGCAGTCCATCAAACAGAAGCCTGATGCCTTCGTATTTAGCCTCTTCCCCAATGCACTTGCCTATTAAATCTAGACCAAATTCCAAAAACAAATACTCAAGTCATGAGGAAGCACTGCAAAGCAGCTTTATGATGCAGTTATAGAACTCCAATAATTAACAAGAAAAAAACTTTAAAGAAAGAGTTCAGATTTTTTCTGTCTCAAACGGTAAATGGAAAAACAAACACACTTTTGGGTTCATCCTTTTCTGCTCCCTTTCCCTCAGGGCTCCACACCTAAGTAATTACTACACTTTTCATAATATCAATGTATTGTTCTAATGGACTGTTTAATAAACCATAAGCTGATTTTTTTAAATTACTTTCAATTAAATGGGCTCCTCCTTCCTAGTTTATACAGTGCAAGGAGAGCTCAGATGTACCTTCCAGATAATGACTTGCCTTTTTTAAACCAGTTTTCAGCTGGATAAAATACAAACCATAGAAACATGTAAAAGATGAAGAATTATTGTATTAAGTACATGTGTAAAGATCTTGATTTCCACCACCATGTCTTTGTCAATCACTATGCTACAACCTTAGTCAGCAACACTTAAGTGACAAAACTGAACTGCTGGGTTTTTACACCTGGTATTCCAGTCAACTCAAGTCTCAGCAGTCCAAGTACTATTTGATTTGGAAAGATAATGTAACTGTATTTGGGTTAAATATCTGCTTGAACAATTAACCACACTCATACAGGCAGCCATGGAATACAGAACCTGGAATGTATCGCATCATTTCTTCAAAAGTCTGCTTTGCTCGTTTCTGTTTATCCTGGAGAGAACGAGGCTCGGTGTTCTCACAGAACACAGCATCTGCAGCAAAGACACATTGAAAAAAAAACATCTTTAGGCAGATACGTATCACTGACATAGAAATGTGTGTTGGATTGTGGCTTCAAAATGGAACTACTTCTCTGTATTACATTGATTAGAAGGGAATTCTAGCCTTGTCAGATCATACTTTTTGCGTACATTAGCCTGATCAAATCCAGAATACCCCCCCGTTTGAAGGACAACCATCTTTTCACAATTTGTTTCCATTCTTTTCAAAGTTATACAGAATTATCTTCTAAGTTTGGATCACATCTACTTTAGGTTAGTTATGATCTCCTTACTCACAGTATCCCTTATGCTTTCAAAACTATAAGCAGTATTTACACCTTGTGCTAAAACACTGTCTGGAACTGTCAAAAACTTCAAATTTAACTATGAATGAGAAAGCAAGAATTGCTGTTCATCAGAAGTAACAGTTGCTCCGTTTTGATTTTAGGCTCTGAAAGTCTTAACTGCACTCCTTTTTTGCCTTTCACAAGCTTAATTTTTGGTTTGGTAAGGACAGAGCTGTCTTGACTCCAGAGTTTTGGCCAGATGCATTGTTTGGATCAGACTGCAGTCAGGTAATACTCTACAGTTGTGAGGTAATTTTAAAACTTTTTTAGTCTTTCACCCTTCCCTTATTTGAAAGTCAGGAACACTCAAGCCCTCTCAAGAGCCCACCACAACAAAGGGAACCAAGAAATTAATAATAAAAGACTGATGTAGTACACAAGTGAAGTAACTTAAAGACTTCATGAAACATTTGCATTGATACACTAAACCACCTTTATTCTGTTTTTCTTGTTCTCCTTGCACACCTCATCAAATTACTATTCATAATACTTTTTTTTTTCTGTAATCATCACTGACAGACAACATAGGTGACTCAACATCTTTCCACAACAAGCTTTGAAGTCAGTCCAGGCCCACTTGACTTAATACTCCACCAGCGTTAGTCAAGCATTGCAAAGTTTAGCCCTCAGAAACTTCACAGAAAGGATTTCAAACACCAGACTAATGCAGTATTTTTTCATCAAAGATGCAACTATTACTAACCTCTCAGCAGTGTTATCAGAGAAACCAACCGGTGCTCCTCAAACAGCTGTTCTAACTTGTTATGCAAGTAATAGTCTGTGTACAGTTCCAACGTATTTTTGAAGAGAATTCTTCCTCCCATCAAGAGATGATGCAGCCAGTCAGGAATGTGGAAAACTACCCTTCCTGCAAAGTCACAGCAACATCTGTGAGTAGTAACATATATGGGGTTCTCCTAGATAAAAGAATCATTTATCAAAAAGAAAAGAAAAAAAATATTGCAAGCAAGAAGAGAGTATTTCAGTTTTGTTAGTGCAGCACTGAAAATATCAGTATTATCCACAGTGCTTATCAAATACTTCCTTTAGCTATTTCCATTAATTTAACAATTCCAATTCCCAGAGTCTACAAGCAGCCTAGGCAGGCCTGAGAAAAGGGATGGGACCTACTCTCATAAGCTCGTAAGAGGTGCAGAAAGGAGGAGACATACCAAAGCAACTAAGCAATGATGAATGATAAAAGACATTTTAGCCCCATGATAAAAGTCTTCTAAGGAATGACTGTGTTGCTAAGTTGTACATTAGCTTGAAAGTGCCAAGTTATATATGAGTGCTACAACAGAATTTCATTTCTTACCAGAGACTGTGAACTTCTTATTTGGCATGAAGTATATGAATAATCAAGAGAAATCACTTCTTACCAACATACATTAAGTAGTCATAGACTCCTTCTACAGTCATCATTTCCATGAAGTAGTTCTGATTTTGTCGTCTTTCTGTATTCTCAGACCGGTTTGCATTATTCTTGAATAAATCATTAAAAAGCTAAAAACAGAAACATAAGACTGAAATCATTGCATTGAAAGGGAGAAGGATAGCCACCAGTTCTTTGGGTTGGTTTCTTTTTATAGAAGTAGCTTTCTTCCAGAGCTGAACTGATCAGGGGCATTGATTTGTTTCACTGTTTCTGGTTTTGTTTTTTCAAACTCTTCACTTTCCAATGAAGAGCACATCACATGTTGCCAAGATACACAACAACCAAAAAACCTGGGCTCAGAACAAATCAGCACTGAGACACTAATTCATGAGCCTTTTTGCTCCTGTTACCTTCTTCCAACCTAAACAATTGTATGGTTGTGTGCATCTTGACTTTTATCACAGGTTCTGATTTCCTTGATGCACCCTGTTCTGAAAATGAGGGGCTAAAAGGATATGGAGTTTGTCTGCCTTAAATCACAAGGGAAGCCTATAACATCAAAGTATTCCTAAAAGTTCTGTTGATTTCCACTTTGAAGTAAATACAATGGTTTCTGGACAAAATATACAAGTTTTTTACATAGAGAAATACCTTTTTCCCCTGCCAGCTTAATTATTTATAGTAAAAACTTCATGACTCTTTTTAAGTTACTAACATTTGGGTTTTTTTCCATTTATCAATTATATTCCTTTACCCTTCTATTTTCCTATGTCATCACCTTCCTCCCTGATCCCTTTAATTCCTTGCCTTTGGTTCTTTCTGAAAAGATACTCCAATTCTTTCAAAACCCCAGGAGGCTCTTCCCTGCCCACCAAAAAAGGGATCCCAAGCCACCTAGGCAGTAATCCTTGCCTCCCGTGCCCCCGAGTCTATGAATCCCAGCAGAGGGAAAGGAAGAAGTCTCTAAATCCTGATGCTCTCCATGTTTAATACCCAGCAATCCCCACTAACAGTTTATTTTAAATTAACTTACCCTCAAAACAGTTAATCTAGATATAAAATAGGATTCATACAAAATACTCAGTATTATGAAAAGGAAGTTCAAAAGTTTATGCCAAGGTACTAAAAAAAGCCCTAGAACTAGAAGCAAATACAACATAATCATAGAATTGTCTAAGCTGAGGTGATTGCCACTCACACAAGGTTTTTTTTACCACTCCCAAATTAAAATTAGTTCCAAGAACAGGAAGTAATTTGCTTATATGTGGTTCACTTTCTGTACAGCAGCTCTCCCCAAAATAAATAAAGCCATAAGACATTCAAATCACAACGATATCTGAATCATGCAAGTCTCTAAACAGAATGCTTTGCTCTCTTAGGAAAGATTACATCAGGGCGTCTGGCAAAAGTCAGGTTTTTGACCTGTACTCCTTCAGGCCCTCTCTTTTGTTAAGTGCTGAGCTGCTGGTATTACCTTCACAAGGTTCACTCAAACTAAACAACAGCAAGTTATTACATAAATTACATAAAAGTGCAAATATGGTTAATGCACTGGTGGATGACTGGTATCCAGGAATGTAACAAACCTAAAATGAACACATAATTATTCACACCTACTGTATGGAAGCGTCCCTGGTATGTTGTTTAAAAAACCCTGTATAAACTGAAGTCAATATCCTCCTTAATACTGAAACCAGAACAGCAGAAAAACCTTAGCTGTAGTATTGTAACTTAAACAAGAGCCTCCTTTATTTTTTAGATACACCCCACGACCTGACAAAGGTGATACATACTGAGCCAACTCAAAGCAGCCCATTCATTGTGCAATGCAAACATAGGTTCAGAGGAGTGTCTGGAGGCCAGACTAAACCATTAACAGCAATCTGGCTGGGTAACCTATAAAAAAATCAAGCACGAAGGCCAGCTTAGGGAAAAGCTTTATGACTTCTTACTTTCACCCCAAACCAGAAGCAGCGTCTTCTGAATGCTGATTGTACCTCCATACACACATAATCTGTGTTGCACCTTAAATAGTAATGGTTCCTCGATCAGAGTCACACTTTGAAAGCACTTCAGAATGCACTGCAGCAGCCGTAACACAAAGTAGCATTACATCTCTACTTCCATGTTTTACACTTCCCAGAATCTTTTCTTGGGAGAAATTCAAGTGGAAAAGATACAATAGCTAGCACGGAAGTTGAGATTATACTCAATTCAGATAAACACAGGATTTTGCTTTAGATGTTTCTGCGCATGTTAATATTTGAGATTAACAACACAAACCTCAATGCTCTCATTATTTGTATCTTTAAGATTAAACAGTAACTATGATTATAACCATGAAATATTCTTAAAAGGCTTACAACGGGGAAATTCCATGAATTAGTATTGATTAACAATGGGAGTCAAGCTCTTGAAGTCAGTGAAAGATAAGAGGCCTGTATTAAGAAAAAGACCAAAGTAATCTCTTGCACAATAGGCTATCATACCTTATTGGGAAAAGCAAGCAAAGGAAGCATGAATGTTCACACAAAGTGCCTCACGGAGAAAAAAAAAGTTACTCAACAGTAAGTGCATATGCAAACATACACCCAACAAATTCCAGCACAGGTGTGAACTGTACAAAAGCAATACCATGACTATGAATAATATCTACAGCCAGAGGCATAAACCTCTCCCCTGTTCTTCCTGCTCATTTAAAAAGTACAGAGGACTATACCAAAATGGTAAGAAGAAAGGTTGTATGCAGTATGAATCACATCAGTCAGTGTAGGCGACCACGTCTTTCTCCAAGTAGCTACTCAAAAACATATATTATACTGCTGGCATTCCAAAAGCAGCTTTTATTGCTGTTGGCAGGCCATCACAAGCCAGCAGAACAATGCCTTTATTGGCATATTTTGCGCAGTCTGCATCAGCTGAGAAGTCCTGACCTATTATAGCAAGTCTGACAAAAGTATGTTCGGAAGATGATCAAGCTGCTTACAGACCTTCAGAACAGAAGCATGGCCTGAAATCCTGCTAGTGCCCCTAGAAGGGGGAAGCAGAGGTTTTTGTTCACTTGATTTTTTTAACCAGGTAGGTTGGTAACTCTTAATCTAGTAGATCTGATACAGGATGAAATCCAATTGCTCCTGGTTATCCTAGGGTTGACTACCCACATTCATCGTGCATTTTTAACTGGAAGTCTTTCCAGCAATATTTAAAACACACAAACGTACACATGCACCAGGCACATCCAAAAGAAAGGAGCATGCAGAAGATCTGTCAGAGCATTAGGCACATTTCTGACTGGGCCTGCCCAGACAGACCTTCAGGCATTTCTTATTCAGCCTGCTGAGGAAGAGGGAGCCTGTGTGTACCCTACTCATGGCAGCACAAGCACTGGGGAACGTGCATTGTAATCTCAGCAGAGTCCAACATGTTGAAACTGAAATAAACACATCTGTCTCAGAAAAGATACACGAGAACACTGAGGCAATACAGGCATAAGCTGGAAATTGACTACCATTTACCAAAAAATTGGAGAGCTCTCTTGCTATGAGATGACATGTTCTTCTCACAGACAGACACTCAGGAAGCACTAACCTTCTGTCTCTGTGGCTGCTTGCCAGATCTCCACACTGACTCCATACAGGCAGCTCACAGTCCTGGTACAGACATTTGGCATTCACCTCCATCACCAGGAGTGAGGTGCCTGGCTATTGCACAGCACTTACAGCACCACATCACAGAATGGCCTGGGTTGGGAGGGACCTCAAAGATCACCTAGTCCTAATCCCCTGCCATGGGCAGAGATACCTTTCACTAGACCAGGTCACTCAGAGCTCCATCCAATCTGGCATTAAACAGCTCCAGAGATGAGGAATCCACAGCCTCTCTGGGTAACCTGTTCCAGCACCTCACCACCCTCACAGTTACACATTTTTTTCCTATTATCTAATCTAAACCTACTCTCAGTTCCATTTCCCCTTGTCCTGTCACTAAATGCTCTTGTAAAAGTCCTGCACCATCTTTCTTGTAGGCTTCCCTCAGGAACTGGAAGGCTGCACATCTGCACAAAGATGTCACATCTCACAATAGAAGTGAAAGTGCAGAACTGAACAGCTCAAGTCTATGCCACACATATCTGGGGAGTAGGAAAGTGTGTTATTCCAGTCTACATTTGGTCTGGCCTTTGGACTGAACACCCTCAGTGCCTGCATTCCTAGACAGCATTTTCCAGCTTGGCTTCATCTGAAATAATTTTAGTTAATGAGTTCTAAGACAGCTCCCTAGTACGAGAGAAAGTGTATGGGCAGTTTTTTCCACTTCTGCAAAGTGGGAAAGGAACATGACTTACTGTACCTTCTTGTTGTTTTCAGAAGTGGGACTCAAAATGGTAAGTTCAGGCCTGCTTGGTTTAGGCTTGGGAGATTCACAGGAGTTGATAAAATTCATGATGAATGGCTCCAAATGCTGACCTTTCTGGAAAAAAGATATGAGTGACCTGTCACTTGCATAATTATAGATAAATGAAAACGAACACCAACAAAAAAAGAATTTTCAAACAAAGCTTTGATCAGCCTGTAACTTAGTAATCTTGTAAAATTAGCTAATGAAGTTAAGATATTGGCAACCTGAAAGACTTACACACCTCTTTCATCAGCTTTCCTGGAACAGATTTTATGATTTTACCTACAAATAAAAACAAACAAACAAACGCTTTGTTATCACTGTCTGATTTGAAAGACATTTTGCTCTGCTAGATTTTATGTACTCATTGTCTAGTAGCTATTTAAAAATACAATAATTTTAAAAAATCTGTTTGTGGTTTTTTTTTGATTTGGCACAAAACCCTATGAAAATAGTCTTGCACATAAGCACCTTGTAACCTAGTGATTACTAGTCTTCAAGAAAAGATACTTAAAAATATACAGATTGTTATCTGAATACTTTTAAAAAACCCCACAATACAGTACTGTAGATCTACCTTTTAACTCTTCCAGAACTTAACCATAAATAGCTCTAGCACTGTAATAGCAGAACTGCTACAATACCAGTACAGGCAAAATTCCCTGTATTTAAGTTAGTCATAGAATCATAAACACTCATCACAGAAGAAATCAAGATAACTCAAATTCTCCTCTTTCTGTGGAAAAATCAGCAAATCTGGAGAGTTTCTGGGGGGAACTAGTCTCAAAAACCTAGTGAGTAGAATTTTCTAAATTGGACAGGTTACAAATGCAGCCTTAAAGATCAGCTCTTGTGTCCTGATAAGGCTATCAGGATATGGCACAGTAACTTTCAATGCTGAAAAATGAAAGTGTCTAGGACTAGTTTTATTTTAAGCACTACAGTTATAGTAATATTTTTCTTATCTACATGTCATTAAATTTGGAATTTACATCGGAAAGTATGTACAATGATCAAATGACAATAATAAAAACTCTCATCCTCACAAAAAGCCCTGCTGAAATGCCAAGACTTGTTATAATGCTCATTATGGAAGTGAAGCAATCTCAGACAGGAAATGCATTACAGCAAACACCATAATTATAGGCTTTTTTTAAGGGTACGGTTGGATCTAGAAGGAAGATCTGAAACAAAAACAAAACCTTTTGACTGGAGGCTGAGAATAGAAATCTCATTCAACAACTCATAAAGCAGACTAAGAGAAGGGCTGCCCCAGCAGGATCACACCGTGACCGGGAGCCGCAGAAATGCAGCGGTGCAGTTCAGACATTTGTGGCTTTCTGGGACCACAGCCACAAGCGGCACAAGACATGAAGACAGAATGGCCATGAGGTTGACCTGACCAGCTCAGGCCCACTATTCTGAGACAGCTACATTGCAGCCAAGTCACACTACAGCCGACTTTTTTGATTTATTATGAACTACTGTCATTACACATTAGAACTTCTCAACTTCTCAATTTCCACCTGACCTGCCTGTATCACACACACTGCTGCCTCAAATTCCATTAAGTAGCTCATGTTAGAAAAGATCTTAACACCAGCTAATACTAGGAATATCAAATATTGTAGTTTTCAGAATAAAACAAGCAGATTTTAATCAATTAAAATCCAAAGGCAGTTTTATGTTATAAAATTGTTTATGCCATCTCATCGGCAAACAATGACAGATGCACGCAGATTTGACTTGTGACAATACCATAAATTTTCTTGAACTATGAAATTTATTAAGAGAAACCTTATCATCTTGCTTGCTGACACAAAAATTCAAAAGCAACCACTTAAACACTTTTTCCCAAAATTTCAAAATGTCTTTTTTTTTCAAGGAAGAAGCATCAGCATGTCTTGCTTGCTGAACTATGATTTTAAGGGCTGTGAAGGAGCAGAGTTCTTATTTCCTACATCCACAAGAGTTATCTATGCATTACTACTGTCATTCACAGAATCACAGAATTCAATCACAGCATCCACAGCATTACTATTTGTCAGCATAAACAAGTAGCATATTACATACCAAGATTCACATCAGGCAACATTTTATCAAGAAACTGAGTCTCTCCTCCATTAGGGGACAGGAAGTCAGCTAAAAGCTGGCTGTTACTTAGTTCTGGATGTTGCAGAAGTTTCTTTGAGACAGAAGGAAAAAAAGAAGTGTAAGTGCTTTAAAACTAATCTTTAAAAATCAGTTTCTGTATAGCAAAAAGATATTCAAAGAGCATTCTACTGCCACAGATACTGTCATTTGCAAGAGATTTCTGTTTTCAGTCATGTGAATCTTTAACATTGCCCACCTGAATCCTTTCTCTAACTATAAAGTTACTTGAAAACAAGCAAACAAAAAAACCCCAGATATTCTTTTAGTAGTTTTATATCATTAGTTTTAGAAAATTCTTTGCTCCAAATGTTTGTTTGGTACCTGCAGATATTCCTGAAACTCCTCTCTCTTGGATTTTAAGAACTCATAGTTCTTGGGGCCAATGATTCTCTTTGAGGGAAGCTGAGCATCAGGAAATGTACCTAATAAAGATATCAAGGAGATTAAATTATTCTGGTAATGCAGCAAAAACTGATTTTATCATTTTAAATTTCAGCTAAGTAATGAATGATAATCACAGCAGGGGGAAAATGGCTTTCCAAATGATGGAGAACATACCATGAAATTCCGTAAGCTTTGATTCAAGCACGTAAAATTCAAGATACCTCCTGTAGACAGACCAGTGTTCAGGTTCATGTCCAACTGGAGAAAAAAAGAAGTTAAAAATAAACCAGGTTTTATGCCACCTGAGAGACAAATTAGCAACAGCAGAGATATGCTGGATTATTCAAGAAAACCTCAATGACATTAGCCCCCCTATTGTAGTAACATAAACTTTACGGTACTTTCAGTGTTACAGTAAAATGCATAATTGGTAGACAGCTATGGTACTAGCAAGGAAATTATCACCTAATTTATGGGATCCCTACAATCTAAACAATGGACTGCTCCATAACTTCAACATTTATGATGGCTGGCTATATTAGATCTACTTGCCAACTTTCAACCAAATGATTTACAGAAATAGTACTTGTTGAACACAGTCCTCTGTATGCTTGATGCTGATCATTCTTAATCATATCACTGAAGGTATCACTAAATGCCTCTTAAATACTTTCTGCTCATTGTGGAAGTATTACTCTCACTAACACAAATCCATGCAGACTTAGGATGATGCTGTTTTCCCCCACTCCATATGGATGTATTGCTACATAGATACTGATAAACTAACTGCAAGCCATGATGGTTCCTAATAAGCAAAACATTTCCTAAGAACTAATTTTAAGGTTATATAAAAACTTATTTGTTGTTCATTATTCCAAAGTTCAGAGTGGGTGAAAAAAACCCACGCCAGGTGTTTATTAATATGAATTTTAAGATAAGTATTTTTGGAAAGAGAACATTTCAAATTTTGGCATGAAGTCTAAATAGAACTGATTCATGCTTGAGAAGTCAGTTCTCAACTTGCAAATGCTAAATGTGATCATTTATCTCTCAAACTCATTTCCTCAGAACTTTCAAGCCATTATTTTGAAATCAGAAGAACACATCTACAAAACACACTGCAAGAGCCATCAGAACACAGCACACTAGAATATTCTGGGTTCACTTTCAAATGACACTTATTTATCCACAACATTGCATACCTGCCCTTCTATCATTTCTCTCTACATCAATGCAGAATACAGGAATTCTCTCCTTTCTGTCTTTTCTTTCCAAGGAGGGATCATCAAAAAAATCTACATATGGGATGCTGATTTTCCATGCCGCAAGGTTGCGGGGTGTATTCGGGGTGGTAACAGCCTCCTCGGGAGAATCATCTTCCATCACCATAACACCTTCTTCAATCTGTAAGGATTCAAACAGATCTCCAGTTCTGTTTTAATTGGTACAGTCTACCTCTGCTTCTAACCAACTCCCTCCTCTTCCCTTTTTCAAATTTTCCATATGTCCCCCAACTGTGCTTCAGGTAACAATGTCCCATGCAGTAAATTCTACCACTGGCTCTATTCATGGCTGTTTAGCATGGAAGAAAAACATCAACTGAGGGAGACACCCAAGACAAATGAGAAAGGACTATTGGCTCCTGATCTATAGAGAAAATGCTGCACCACAGACCAACTCGACAGCAATTTCTCCACCAGGTTATTTATGGTTTTAAGGTCTTGTGGCAGGCTGCAGATGAAGAGCCATGCATGCAGTCCTATGCACGCCTTACTACCCAGAATTAGACAACCAGTCATTGCTTACAAAAATATCTGATGCTGCTACTTTTGGTACTTCTCTGTACTAAAGCAATAAGCTCAGAAGCACACGAACTGGGGATGTGACCTTGGCTCATGAATGAATACAGGGAAGATAAGGCAACTTAACCAGAAGCCAGCACATGGAAACTGTGCAGTGAAGACAGCAGAAATGTAACATTTTCAAATGAGCAAAGGAGAAAAAAAAAATCCAAGCCCAACAAAGATTTCTAGCAAAATTTTATGGTTTTACTCACAAAGTCATCTTCTCCTTCGTTTAAGTTATAGTTAGGCAACATAGCTCCTTCCATTGCAGAACTCTTGAATACACCTTTTATTTTGTTCCCTATTTTGCTGATTCCAAATGATTCTCCTCTCTTCTGTGTGGTCCTAGGATTACAGAAGCCACAGCTCACAACACAAGGCATATTATTACACAGCTGCTCATTAGGCTGTTGCACACCATTTGCAGACAACAGAAATAACTCTATAAACAGGTAGCCAATATATTTATAGTTCCACTTAATTAAAACTCATTTATGGTAAATCTGTTCTCTGATCAATCAGCAAAACTTCTTGATTACACTTTTAAGAGACACGGGATTCCCATATGCTTAACCACGAGTAAACTCTTACAATAGTATCCTAGTAATTCATGGCACAGAATAAACAATTAGCTAGGTAAAACAACTTTGTTTTGACAGCAGAAGCTGTGGTATTGCTACAGGCATGCACATCAAGTAGGTCATTAACTTTGTCCTTTTCCATGTACTCGTATTTAAATATTTATCCTTCTGCCAAGCGTAGATGCATTTTTTTCAAGGAATTTTACGAGCACATATCATTCAAGATAGATCCCAGTTTTTAAGCAGTAGAGACAGACAAAAGGAATGTGCAAGAAGCAAGACTGAGCATGAGAGAAAACAGATGCAACTGAAGAATCTTGGCTTGAAGAGCCAGTCTGACTGAAAGATGAAGAGTTTTTAAAGTCTTGCCACTTATGACAAAGCGTCCAAAAACCAACAAACCAGGTACGGGACGAAAAGGATACTTGGGCAGCAAGCACACTCCTTACTGAGAGAACAGATTTTTTATTATTCTTATGCCCTTACACAAGTCCTGACACTGATGATTATTTCTTGCATAGAAATGCTAGTAATTCTGGAAAGAAAAATGTTTCTGTTGAAATCACCCTGAGGTTACTTATGGTGATTCAACATGAACAGTTGGAAGACAAGTTAAAAATCAATACAGTGAACTGCAGAATCAAACATTCAAAACAAATTTATAGACTGATATTAGACAAACAATTAGGACTTTAGAGGACAAAAAAATCCAATTTCTTTTTCCTTTAAAACAAGAAACTATTGACTGCTGGAAGGGAGTACAAAGAGAACAGCAGCAATCAGCAGATAAAGCATTTTCATCATCCATAAAACCATGCAGACAACATCAACTGCTGATCCCAAACATGCATGTGCATGTTACTAATAAGCTTCCTGTTTAATTTTACACAGACTGTGTACATGACTAAAGTTGCGTAAATAATGCACTGTTTTTCCAAATCTTTTGCTTTTTCTATCTCATATAACCATCAGCTCCAAAGCAGACTGGCACCATTTATCCTAATTATCTCTTCTTTGCAAAGACAAGGTTGCTTGGCTGCTTGCAGTCTAAATCCATATTTGAACAATTTTACTCCATTCTTGAACAACTTCTACTACACGTTATTGTGCTGAACTGAGCTGTTTCACATTGGGGACCTACCTGAATCTTATACAAGTGCTTCAGCACTGGGCTAGAAAACACAAACCTCGATCAGACAAAACTAGCTTTTCTGGAAGGCCAATATTTCAGACCTCTGGCTTGACCTCAAAAGAAGTTTTCATCATTCCTGCGAAAACTTGTGCAGTTCTCAAGAGTTTGAGCAAAAACTTTGATTTGCACAAGGTCAATTTGATTGATAGGAGGACTCCAGTCTCAAAGCAGTTCTTTCCCACACTGATCATGCTCCAGGTGAAGGCAGCATTCACCTGTGCCTGTACTGAGCTGTATGGTGCCAGGACTCAACCTGACAGCTAGGAACCAACCCTTCCAGCTAGGAACCAACCCTTCCAGCCCCAACGCAGAGCCCAAAGATTATGCCACATGAATAAAAAGCAATCACTGAACTGGACAAGTATAAAGTGACAAACCAGGATGGGAGTCTCTGCACAGGAAGAGACAAATTCAGAATAAACACTGGTGAATGAGAGGGTACACAAACACTCTCCATAATATTTGGAGAGAACACAGGACTGGTTTGGCAAAAATCCTTGAGCACAAATCACATTAGATGGGCATGGAAAATAAATATGTGGATGTTAGCAGAGATGGATGGACAGACAACGGGATGACTTGATATTTCAAAGAAATGGAGTGATAAAAAATATATATACCAAAAAAAAAGGTATGAGGATGAAAATCTAATAGATTCACTGGCTAAGCACAAATAGAAGAAAGACCTCGAGGCTAGGCAGAAGGAAAGAGATGGGAATAGGATAGGGGCAGGTTCAAGACATGAAGGACCAAAGATGACAGGATGCCCGTTTAGAACAGAGACTAGATTTTTTTTAAGACCTGTCAACTCTGCTACTGTCAACAAATATATATATATATGTCCCAAACTCTTTGGAAAAATATCCCACTCCCTCTAGTGCTAATCCATATAATAGCATTATTAGACCATCATTCTATAGTTGCTTTCTCAGCAGGGCCCTCTGTGGAGGGCCTCTGTGTAGACTCTGTGGAGAGTCTATAGGCTGCAACATTCCTGAAGAATGATGTGACAACAAGAGGTTGGAACATTTCTTTTTCTCTCAAACATTCCAAAAGTAACACATACCTAACACTAAAAAAATTACAACTGTTGTTCACTCTATAACAGGGAATTGCAGACTGAAGACTGCAGTAGTCCACTGTGCACTGTGGCATTCTTTAATCATGGATGGTTGCAAAATCATTTTCCCACAGGATGCCTGCTTCATTCGGTGCACTGAACAGATCTTGGCAGGTGATGAGCCAGGGCTATGCAGCTGAAGAATGATGCTGTGAGCCTCCTTGAGTCAAGAAGGACCAGACCAGTTGTATATATCAGACAAGCTAGATATTAACATGCATGTGAAGTCAGAGTACCATTTCCGTTGGCTGACTAAAATCCCTACACACAGTTAGGAGAAATGCTGAGCACATATTGCTGCACTTGAAAATCAATGAGCTGCTGTTACATCTCAAGAACTCCTCATTGTTTAACAATCAAGTTATATCTCAACGTGCTGAACTGACACATAAAATATAAAAGCATCTAATTACCTTGATTCTTAACCTGCAAAATTAAGCTGAAAAATTTCCCCTCAAGACTAGTATGAGCAACCTCTGTCATACTGATGCTCTGATAAATTCTAAGGAGAAGTCCATAAAGAAAAGATTGTTTTCTGAGTTTGGATACCATGTATTTAAAGAGGCATGAATAATGAAAAAACAAACCACTGAACAGCTACTATGGCATTAAAGAGTGGTCACATACCAACTACAGCAAATTATAAAAAATAGCATATGTTGTCATCAAACCTGTAACAGTCACAAGAGAAGCTGCAGAGGGAAGTAATTTGGGCAACTGTTGGGTTTGAGTGCTTAAAACTCATAAAATGGTTATATTTGTGAGCCATGATAGACAATGATCACCCTGGATACAGCTCGCAAGATAAAACAAGCACCTAAGTGGATAACACCTCAAAGAGGATCTGGAAACATGACACAGAGTAAAGGAAATTTTGGAGCAGCTAGCAGTCACAAGTCAAAAAAGAAAAGTTTCAAGCTCTGCAAATATATTTCAAAACAAATGACAACAGACAGACTGTTAACAGCAAACAATGTTAATGTAATGCAAACACGTGAAATTAGTAATTAAGCAATTCCTAAACACTTGTGAAGAGGACATGGGGAGTAAAGCTTTTTGTGAGGAGAAATGCATCACAGTCCAGAGAAGACATTCATGTCTTTTACAAATAAAATGAACAGTTAATTACTGTTATAAAGGCTGTGTGATGACGTCATGGGAGATGCAGCATAACGATGCAGCATAACTAACACACAACATTTACTGAGTGTTAGATAGACTTACCGTAAGTCATCCAAACTCAGGCTACTTCTGCAACAACAGGCAAATAAATTACCTCAGAGCCCAGCAGAAAATAAAAATAAAACAAAAACAAAACAACAAAAGAACCTAAACCAAACCAAATTTGACAGACCTATCCCAACAAAATTTAATAAGCTTTGACCATCACCATGGATTCAGAAAAGAGGTGGTACAATTAGGAGTTCCTGACCTAGAATCCTAAGAAGGTGAAATGTGAACAGTATCTGCACATCTCATCATCACAAGCTTGGCCTTTGAATTTGCAATATCAGTTATTGAAACTTTCAGGAGATTCAGCACAAGCAACCACCAATTTATGGAGAACAGCTCTCATTCTTAAGAGTTACCTGTAGTGCCAAATAGGCAGCTAACTTTTCCTATTACCTATGTTCAGAAGGCATGTAGGAATCTAGTTAATTTGGCCAACACAATGATAAGGCTGTGGACTCACTTTATGAAATAATACACACCCTCTCCCACTCTGTATTAGGTATAGTAAGAGTCACTATTAAAAATTAAAATATCTTTCTAAAATTTTTATTTCACAGATTTTAAGAACTGTCATATATTTTTGACGTTCTACATAACCTGGTCCATAGAACCAATGCCTCGGACATCAACCCAGTAATTCCCATCAAGATGTTTAAATAATTAACTATTAACACTGTCACCACACACAGGATTTTAATCCACTGCAGCTACTGAATTCTGGACAAACTGATATGAAATAAAAATATTAAAATTTTAGATTTTGTTTTACAGAAGGGTCTGATTGTAAGACGTCTCACACTGCCTTTGGCTGTGTTAACTGTGAAACTGGAAATATAACCTACCAGGTTAGAAATGATGGTGACTACTACATTGCATAGAATTTTTCACAGACTTAATTCCAAGGGTTTTACTCCTAACCACTCCCTGAAATTGTTAGTATTTTTTCTACATGGTCCTTTAACTTGAAAAATGCTTTAATTTCACTGCTATCCCAATATGAGAGACCAGGATGTACCTAATTTGATTTGTGGTTGTGGTACGTAGAAAATCAAGACAGATATACTGCTATCCAGAAATCTGGGGATTTATACTACATAACAGCTTTTCTTTTTTTGTTAGACTTCCAACACAGACTACATTTAAATAATGTAGTAATGTATTATAAATACATAAATGTGAGAGAGGGAGATGAAATTCTTGTTGTCTCTTCCATGCTAACCAAATTAAGTTGACAGAACTAGAACTCGGAACATCAGTTATCATTGGCCACACACATTAAACATTAAGTACAAAACATCAGTTACAGAGTCAAAACTGATGACAACCACAGTTAGTTATCAAGTTGTCAGAATACCCTCAATGTGACTTCTTTACACTCCAGAAACCCTTGACACTGCCCACCTACTGCCTTAGCAGTTTTCATAGCACATTATTTGTGCTGTCTGCAAACAGCTATGATTGTTCTGTACAGTTCAAAGAAGTCATTCAAAGCAAAAATTACAGATTACAGACAGTCACTTCTTCCTACCTTCCCACCTATACTTTCTAGAAACTGTAATTTTCTTGTCTTGCAGTAAGGGAAATGTTTCAACACATTACCCCCATGCACATTCCCCTGGGATTTCATAGCTACTTCTTGATCTCATTTTTTAACCAGCAGTACCTGTGCAATAAGCACATAGTACCCATAGCAAAGCACATCCAAAATATGGGAAAAAACCTCATCTCTTTGCATGTAATTATTTTCAAGTGGAACTAATGCTAGAATAAGAAAGAGAAGGCAGGACAAATATGGAATAACACCTGGAATAATTCCATAGGTAACCTTGTTTTTTCCCCGCCCCCTTGGCAGTGACTGTACACAATTCCGAAGAGGGAAATTCCTAAGCAACAGACGAACCACTTGCAGATAGGACCTCTGTTTCATGGAAATAATCACTGATTATTTAAACAATAACCACTTCTGGAACACACAGTATCTCATATTATAAATCAGGATATATACTGAGGGCATTCAAATTGTTCTAAAATGTAAACCAGATACATTTTCCGTAATGCTATGGATGCTGTTTGAGAATATGCTGCAACAGCCCCCAAACAAAATTTGTTTATTTTGTAGCCAGAGATGCATTTCAAAAACTCCAGGTAGAAATTGCCTGTAATTTCCCCCTTTCTGTTTTTAAAAGCGAAGCACCAAGGAGGTGGCCTGCATGTTTTCATACTTTAACTAGATTTAAGAAGTGTATGGCAGAATACTTCCAACCCTTGACACGAGTAATTTTGGGGAAGAAACCAAAAGGCAGATTTAAAGGTCTAGGTGAAACCCAGCAGCCATCTTCAACAGAAGCTGAAGTGTGTTTAAGGTCACCCTTCCCAGTGGAGTACCACGTAGGAAAGGAATGAAGTTTGGGCTAGCTGCCTTCATTCCATGCCTCTTTGTTAAGAAGCAGAAGCTTGCCAGCACCACTATGAGACAGCACTACACCAAAGCTCCAGTCCCGGACCCACAAAAACTATAAAGACTGCATAAAAGATGTCACCAATGGAGACATAATAAAGAGAACAACCATGTCATTTTTGAAGAACAGGAGAAGGGAAGAAAGGTATGTGCCAGTAATACAAATCTCACAGTAGGCTGAGAAACAAGAATTTGCTGTCAGGTGTAACTCTAATGAAAGCAGAAAAGGTTAAATGAATCACTGTTACTCCTCTAGAAGAGGACATGCATTAGCATCTTCCACAGTACCACGGATCTTACTTCATACCAAGAAAGAAAGCCTATCCAAATTAAAGATTGTCTCACTGAAGTTTTCCTTCTTTTGGCTAGGCCGTAAGAGAAATTCAGCTGGGCTAGTCCACAACTGTTGGAGCCATCCAACATAAAGTGAAACGCAAGAAATTATGAGACCTCAAGGTTTATTAACCCAACCCAAGCCCACAGTGGAAGATCACCCATCCCCACCACAGGAGAGGCTCTTCTCCTCCACAGGCCGTCAGGAGCCTGAAGGTGGTCTCTAAGCATATGGCCCAAGCCCAGAAACAAGGCTTCTAATGCTAGTTTTCTGCAATGGCGTTGGGGGACAGAAAACACATTTGATCTAGGAGAAATGGCAAATCCTCCTTGTTACAGTAAGAGGAGATTCCCATTGAATAACCAGGTTGGTTAGACATAGGGTACACTCCACCTATCCATGTAACATCTGAAATCCAAGAACACACAGCCTGGCACCACTAAAATGGTATTATATATACACAGTCAATTAAATTACCACTTTATTTTCACATTCTCTAATTCTCACTGCATGATTTTTTTCCCTTCCCTCTTCTCAAATGTTGAGCTCTAAATCACATTATAAATTCTTTAATGTAAAATACACAAAGAGAAGAGACGTCTTGTATAATATTGCTTCCATCTTTAGTATATAATTTGTTCATTTAAAAACAAAAACGTAGAGCTAAAAATTTAGTCAAATTAATGTCAGGCAATAATAAAATTCCTACAGTTTAATATTTTGATGCTTTTAATGAAAAACCAAAGAAAACCACTTAGAAGTTCTACCACACCTACCTGTTAAACTTTGAATTGCGGGTTGGTGATTCTGCTCCTCTTAGGAGGTGTCTGAAGTACTGTAGCAGACAAAAAAGGTATCAAAGAAAACACTGGGTTAATTGAGGTAAAGGCTACTGTGCAACACCATGGCAAAATTCAGGAAACGAGAACTGAAGGAAAAGCCAAACTAACCATAATCTAGCAGTTACAATTTTAATCTGGAAAAGGACAGACCATACAATAATCAATATACGAGCCTAGGAGTACTTATTAACCTTACATAATCTTGAGATTAAAACCACAAAGCAGAAATGAAAATGAAATTAAGCACCAAAATCCATGTCTCCTCCTTGTTAAATATCAAGCATTTGAAGCATTATAGCCATCATGGGAGAGATGACCACCAAAACCATTTTTCAGAAATGTTCTTTTTATTAAGAAAAACGCCAAGTAAGGCAAGCACCCACTCCCAGGACTAATCAATATATTCTGCCTCAAATAAATGTGAGAAGCTTAAACACACAACCTGACTTACACACGCAAACTTCTGAAAGGAACACAAATTCAGACTCACCCCTGATTGAAGTGTGTCCTACTAGAAGGCCTTAGGCAAATAAAGTCAACCCAGTGTGGGGAATTCTGAAGGTGGCATTTAGAACCCAATCACACAACAATCTTAAAGACCTTGTAAATTGTTTTAAGTGACCTTCTTGAAAACAAACACCAGACTTTTAGCTGCTGGAAGGCATAATGCTGAAAAAACCTAAAAGCAACTTTCGTATCTTTAAATACCATTACATTTTTAAAAGTAAATAAAGAGATTGTGTTCTACATCTATCAGGCAGATTACTTTTGCACCAAATTTTCAATCATAAAAGAATGGGGTGGAGAGGATTTTGTAATAGCTGTGATATACACAAATTGTTACATCAAAAAATGAAGTTTTTCTTTTATTCTGTGATGTTGTATTGGACTACAATAAATTCTGCTTTCCTACTGAGAATGGTCCAGCTCTAGAATGCCAACTGAAGCAGAAAATGAAGCCATATTTTTCAGTTCCACACACGCATGACTGCTGTAAATAGCGTATCCTAAAAAACCACAATCTTGATTTTAAGACTACTCTTCAAATCTTTCACACTTACCTCATCACTGTGACAGAACATAGGAGTGAAAACATTCTCAAGCAGAGAAAGCACGTGCTCATAAGCTTCAAAAAGACATCGCATAGTTTGAAGTTTCACAACATCCATATAAGGACCTTCAGCAACTATTAAAAAAAAAAAAAGTATGAATACACAGAGATACACATACAGGCATATAAAGCTTGTGGTTTTTTCTGGTCAGAGCTTGTGATTATTTTGCAAGCTATTCTAGGTCTTACAAATAAAAAATAGAAATAAATTGACGAAATGAGGATTAAGCACAATATAGCAAGGGGATACCAATTTTTTAAACTGGCAAAAAAAAGACTGATGATATTCAGCAAAATTTTTTTTCACTTTGTTACAGAATGCTGTTGAAATTCCAACGTACATTATTCCTTTCAAAGTCCAACTTACTTCTTTGAATCTCTTCCACAATGAAAGGGTCAAATCTAATCTTGTCAATGCTTTCATCCAAACAGTAAGTTTTGTAAATTTTCTGTACTTCCTCATGAAGAGACATCTTTTCAGTATCTGATAGTTCTGGTCTCAAAATTCGATCATTGAATTCCTCTGAGAAGTAAAGGAAAGAGAAAAGCATTTCTTGATCAACTTGGCAAAGAAATAACATCTTGAAGCACCCTATAACATCAACTCATTTTCCAGTAGATAAGTAATTTGCAAAACTTAAAAATTAAAAGAAACGTAAGACATCTCAAAATCCTAGGTAATAAGGTACCTGCCTTCTTATTAACTGTAATTCAGATTTGTTCATAAAGTTATTACTAAAAATATATTGCAATTAAAATAAATTATTCCTTATCACAGTAAGGATAAATCCATGAGGTTGTTCCTGGCATATGAATGATTTTTTTCTTCCTGAATTACCCAAATGCAAATTGTAGTTTTCCATTAGAATGATTTCCAGATCATCAAATAACTTCAGCACACGTTTGCAATCTTACCCACAGTAAGGCAGAACTGGAGCACATGGACTGCCCCTTCCTGTTTCAGGAAGTTCATAAACCGAAATAAAAGGTCTTGCTGATCTCTGATCTCCTTTAGCTCCAGTTTCAGTACCTGAGTAGGTTAAAAATGCAGTCAGCCAACTTTCAAACTTTCAGTGAGTACATAAATATTGCAAAGAGTTGTAGAACAGAATGAGCAGGTAAATAAAACACTTATTCTAAACAGGAAAGGAAGTAAACGTTGCCTTTGCTTACAGATGGTTTTTTATTTCTTGGCTCGGCAAATTTCTGAAGGAATGGAACCAATGAAGAAGTAGGCTCTGTTGCTATCTCAGGCTGCAGAAGAAAAATGACAGTTGGGTAAGAAAGCTACTTTCATGGGTGAACAAAATGCCACTGTTTTTACTTTGTCAGTACTCACTGGACTATCATCAATGAAGATCAGCAGCAAATGGTTGACAGTGTCCTGCAAGAAACACAATACAACAAATAAAATTAATATTAAAGAAACTCAACAAAATAGATTAAAATAATTTCAGTACTCTGTTATACCCAAGTTTAAACCTGAGTATATTAATACTTTTAAAAAAGCAAAGCCTGGGAATACATGTTTGAGAATTGACCTTCAACGGTCTCCTCAAATTTTTACAAGTCAGGGAATTTCTGAAGAGACCTGCACAGAAATATTCTTTACCCAGTGGAAGAAAACCCTCCAAAGTATTTTTACTGTAAGTGCAGATCTAATGAACTACTAATATTTCCACACTACAGTACTTTCTGTTTGCAGCCAGGTGATGCCTGCATGAGCGCTGCAATTTTCCCTATTAAAATACATGCATATATAAAAACAAGGATGGCAGTGTTACAGCTTCAGAAATAAAAGCCCCCTGATTTTCAGAATTAAGGGGAAAAAACTGATTTCAATACAGCTGCAAAAAATGCTGGTTTACTTAGACTGCTATAAATATCCACAGAGCTAGAGTTCAAGTAATCGAGCCCTTTTAAATGTAGCAATAGTAACTTGAAGATGTTTACACTAGCACAGCATTCTGCAATTTAACAGGAGTTCTAGTCCTTCACTGAAAAATACATTCTTAAGAGATCACACCAATACTGTTATTTTAGTCAGCTGAGTGAGTTAATTTGCATGAACAAACAAGACAACTGGACACAAGATTCCTTTTTCTTTTATCTAGTCAAAATGCACAGCAAGTAAGTCATTGTGCATCATTTGCTTTACCACAACATACTTAGTAGGAAAACAGTAATTTTGAATAAATTAAGATTATACTTGTGCTTCAAAGTCTTACAGGGTCAGCTAAGAAATCCATTGAGGGAAGGAAAACAGAACCAGGGAGAATCTCTCTAATCAGAAGGGCCAGGGATCTGAAAAGAAAATAAAAGAAAGAAAGTAAAAATCCAAAGCAATATTAGATTGCATAAATTTCTAAGTGAAGTTTCCAATGCTGTCATATACTACTGGGAAATATTTTAGGATTTAATAATACCATAAGCATGCTATCTTAAAGACAAATCCAAAAAATCATAAAAAACGGGGCAAGAAGGAAGATTACTTTGAAGTTTATTCTTTCACTTTCCAAAATTATTGTACTACATAATACGCAGACACTTTAAAAAAACCACATTTCTAAATAATTTATATACCTGCACTCTGTTGACTTTGGGGGCAAAATATAAGGAAAAAGAAGTTCAGTAAGTTTTCTTAAGTAGTGAAGTTCATCTCTTCGGCTTCTCAAAGCAACATGCAGTTCTGGTCCATATTCGTCTAAAGCAGCTTGCTGCAAAGATTCTGCATTTTTTACTGAAAGTAAAAAACAGTATTACAGAGTTGCTTTTTCTTGTTGGAAAACAAAAGGCACTTGCTTTTCATTTGAGCTAAAAAGTTAGAATTTTTAGTACACAAACAACTGCCAAAGGGATAAAATGTTGAAACTTTACAAAAGAACCTTGGCTTAGACTTTGAAGCCTGGCTATGTAAAAATAAAACCTGTCACTGAAATAAGAATTCCTTCACCAAACAACTGAAGTTTGCATGGTATCCATAATGCTTTCTCATCTATAATTATATAAAATATATAAAAATTAATATAAACTTACATTTATACATATCCAACTTTATATATATATATAAAAAATAAATATAAGAACTCTCAGCATCTGGATTCTCAAAAAAACTGCATTGCGCAGTCTGCCTCTAATTGACTTTTTCCTGACCTTATTCATGATCTCCCGTTTTTTTGGCCTACAACACAATTTGAAATCAACATAAACTTTTACTCAATCCCGTAGTATCTGTTTCCTGCTTAGAACACTTAAAAACAAACGTGAAGGAACATACATTTTAAACACGGGGTAAATCAAGCCAAAACCTGCAGGAAGATCTGCAAGAGTACTGCCTCTTAAATTACAGTAGAGTTGAAAGAATACCTCTTTATCAGATTAAAAAGTATAGATATTAATTAGAAGCAACAATGCTATATTTCTTCAGATCACTTCAGAAGCAAGAACTGAGCTGTTATAAATCACACCTAGCTGGACTAGCAATGTGGCACAGCCTCACGCCAACACCACCACCAGGCACAGGTGAGGTACATAATATACTCCTCAGTTACCTTGAAGGTTAAAACTTGTTCCCAGCGTATGAGAGAAGCCTGCTGGCTTGGCCTTCACATCCAAAAACAAGGAGTGGTATCAGCTGACAGGGGGGGTGCAGGAATATAGATCACCTGATAAATATGCCTAGCTGGTGTCACTAAAAACAGGGAGAAGGAATGCACCCTCTGGCATGAACAGGTGATGAATCGTGAAGGTGTCTGTGCAAATAGGAATTACTAAGAGAGGTAAGGGTAACAAGAGTAGGAGAAAAGGAAATGCCCCCTAAAAGCAATCATTTGAAATAGGATTTAGAAAATACGGAGAAAAGGATAGGCTCAACTAGCAACCAAAGCAAGGTCTGAAAGCTGCCTCCAAACCATGTTTTGGGGTGGCTGCTTTAGCAGTGTTTACTAGAAAGTGCTACTAAAAGTAATTTTCAGCTCCTACTTCAATATCTGCCCTTAGGAAACAAGTATTTTCCTTTACAACACTGAAAAAAAGGGCTGTATTTTCAATGCTGTACATTTAAAATACAGTTCTTTACTGCTAAAGGAAAGTGTCTCCAAGTCCTTGGTAGAAATCAAAGGAAATACGAAATTTGGCGTAAACAGAGCTGTAAGATTATTTAGGATCTTGAAGTAGCTGCTGTGCCATGAAAGATATCCAACATGATTTCACTGTGCCTCATTATTCATCATAATCATTAACACTACTCACAGGACCAATGGCATGTATTTATGGATATCAAGCAGACATTTGGAGGGAAAGAAGAAAAGTTCACGACTCCAGTTAAAGTAAACATCTACACTTAAAAGTTGAATGAAACCACATTTAGTAGATACAGCCCTGTGGAACACAGCCAGTGAAAAAAATAAAAATAAAAACAGCAAGTGTTTCCAAATATTTCTTCAATGTGCAGTTTAAATATAATTTTTACATTAGGCTTGTGAAGATACTCTTACCTTGGATAATAAATACGCTTCTGCTCAAAGTCTCTCCATGGATTACAAACATAAACCTAGCTTTTCAACATACTAGAGCTTCACTAATGCAGATTTGAAATTATTCTATCTATAAGAGTTAAGAGGTGCAGTGCACAGATGTACAAATCCTTTCATCTAGAACTGCTCATCTGGAATATAAAGGAACAACTTCAAGAAGCATTGCTAAAGGAATATAAAGGAAAAACTTCAAGAAGCATAGCTAAATGATCTTGATTGCTCTGAATAGACAAAACCCAAATTCCTGTTTACTCCTGTAGAGATAGAAATTTAGTATTTTCATCATGGGGCAACAAAAATCAAAACAGAGAATACAAATACGTACTGTAACTTTTTCTCTATCTGCCTTTGCAACCACCAGACGAAAAATGCAAAAGGACCTCTTTTTTTTGAAGAGGACATAAGGATGAAAAGACATAGCAATATAATCTCACACACACATAAAGAAACATTCATACTTGGCCTTTGAAAGTGACAACATATTAAGTCTTGACGTTACCTTTTTGCCTGGCCTTGGCTATTACTTCAATGTGTTTCATTGCTGCCTTGAGCATCTTCTTCGTCACAACAGTTGGAATGTCCACCTAAAGAATAATTTCAAAATAAAAACAAAACTGTTCTATTTTCCCCCCACGAAAATTTATTACAGACAACCATAAAACACAGTAATTTGCTTATATGTCCCAGTTTGAACCATAAAATGAACCATTAAGAAACAACCCACAAATTCTCTAGATGAGCTGACAGTGTGCTCATTCTTCTGGGCAAAGTCTATAACAACATGTAACAATGTAACAATGCCATAAATGACACTGCTAACACACTTATTGTCAGCTCATTCCCATCGTGATTTTTTCATTGTAATAAATATTGCAAGGCAGTGTGACTTCTGAGTCACAGTACATGAAGCCCAGTTCTAAGGGACGATTTGACCACCAACAAAAGCATCAAGTTAACTGTACTCTGCTTCTAATACTTGAGTGCCTTAACACTCTGCAATCATGTCCACAAGGACTAAAACCAAAGAGAAACCCTCCTACACACAGGCAGAAAAAATGTCACCCCTCAAGTGATGGCAGAGCCAAAAGAAAATTTGAGTTACAGAGTCAAAAGACCTGTTGTGCCAACAACAAAACCATGTGATCATAAGCCGAACGAAAAACATGTATGATTTAATCAAGGATTGTATTAGGGTCCTGCATTTATATTTTCTTTGACAGCTACAAAAATGGAAGAATTATGGAACAACTCAGGCACAAACGGACCTGGGGATGTCTTAGCCCTGCTCCAAGCAGGCTCTGATCACGGTGCTTAGGGCTGTATCCAACCTCGTGCTGAAAACCTCCCGAGCTGAACACAACCACCTCCTCCAGCCCCAATCATCTTGGTGGCCCCTCGGCTGAACCTGCTCCACTTTCTTGTAAAGAGGAGCCCAAAACTGGATTAGTATCCCAGATACCATCCAAAGAGCATCCAGATAATCAGTTTCCTTGATTGTCTCTGCTCCTGTCACTACAGCCCAGGATGCTGTTGATGTTTTAAGCTGCCACTGATGGCTCATATTCAGCTCACAGCCTACTATGGGGCCAGGTCCTTTGCAGCAAGTAGAGCTTCTCCCTGCAGCCAGTCAGTCCCCAGCCTATACAGTTTCAAGGGACTCTTTACCAACTGCAGCAGTTTTCACAGAAGCTCATCTAGAAAGTGATTTACACTTTGCATGCTCGTTATTTTAAACAAGAGGCATCTCAAAGACACAAAAACATACAGCTGTAGATGTTCAAAATCTAAGAATTTTGAACAAGTTTCCTTCCTAATGGAGGAATCCCTTCTCAACACAGCATCTTGCCAGACAAGGAGAGACAATGTAATTGCAAAGGCCACCAGAGCTGAGAGAAAAGCCAGTGGTTTTTATTCAATTGTACAAGGAGAATATTATATATTCTTGCACACGCCCCTAAAATATTTGAGGTATACAGCTATGACCTGACTTGGCCAGCCCCAACAACTGATTGGAGCTGCCTAAAAGTAAGGTCAGCTCCTATTTACAAGCAGGAAAGGACAAGCTTCTGCTTATCAATGGAAAACCCTGTCTTTTGTGCCTCACATTCCAACAGTAATTTCTAGAAATTAAAAGATTCTTATGGAGTATAGGGATAGGGCAGTGTTTCTTCCTGCAGAGGTAACTCAAAGAGCACAGCCAAGGAAATTGTTATCACCACTGCAGTAGACACTGTTTTGTCAAAAACTTCAATCAGATGCAGGGCTATCTATACCACACTGTACAAAAGGAAACCCTTCCCTTTCCCTCCAAAATCCATAACCAATCCAGAAATGGCCACAGGAAGGAAAATACAGATTTGCAGTATTTCAGCATACATTTAAGAGCTGACTAGCCTGAAGTGCTTGTTACTTCATTCAACAACCATGCTTCGACCTAGGCAGCTTCAAATAGAAAACAAAAGCATTCTTTTCACTGAAGCAATTTGTAATTTTAAGTCTCAATTCAAAAGTAGAATATTCTTCGCCCAAAAAAAAAAAAAATCTAAAAAAATGAAAAAAATTGCCTGTGTTTTCTTACACAATTCTTCCTCAACTTAAACGTTTTATCTCTATTAGCTAGAACTATTGCTTTCAAGCATTTAACAATAAATCTGAAACAAAGTACAGCTGCTTGGCAAAGGTATATGACTATTTTATTTTGCAACTGATGATGATGAATTTCTCCTCAATGTAGGCATTTCTGTGATGAACTTCATTTTGTAAGTCCCCTGACAGTGCTTAATACTGGCACGTGTCTTGAGCGTTTGTTGCACATATTGCCTACCCAGGGAACTGAAGATACTACATTTAAATTCTCACTGTCAAAGGCAGAGATGGCAAATTAACACTCTACTTCAAGACACTATATCTCATTTGAGAAATCCCAATTAATACCTTATTACACGATCATTAGAGGAGACACAGTCATTTTCTGAGTCAACAATGAATCCATGAACAATGCAACTAACACTGGCATGTATTACAACTCCAAATTAAATTTTAAGACCTTGGTCTAGATTTTCACTTTGGAAGATTTACTCCAGTTTCACACCTCCATACACTGTCTGTCCTACATGGACATTTCCTAATCTTCCCTCATGTTCACTTTAAAAAACAACATGCCTGATTTAGAGTAAGCAAGAAAGTCATCTGGATTTGATATGTAACAAGGAGAGAATCAAGCTGTTAATAAGTCATGACAGGGTTCATGTACAACTTGTAGCTCAGAAAATATTGCTGTTACTAAGGAGAGAGGGGAAAACCACACATTTGTGGTAGTGGCTCCAACAGAGAGGCCAGCACTGACTAATTCTGGAAATTGAGTTAGCAACCCTTTCTGCTTAGAACAGCCAGAAAGTTAGAAGCAGTTCCTGTAAAACAGGGTTGAAGCACTTTACTGGGAAAGAGTCGTGCTGTTAAAAAGAGCGCATACAGAAAAGTATGTGCTAATAGATTAAACACAGCAAATAAAAACTTTTAATCTTCAGCACTCAGAATGTTCCTCAAGAATTGCAACAATATAAAAACCACACCTGTTTTAATTCTTACAGTAAGCTGGTCACCTAATGACAGTCTGTTCTTTACAGACAATGTAAGGGCCTTGTCTGCATTTTAAGAAGACAAGCAAAGAGAAGCTAAGACAGATATGCAGCTCACCATTTTCTGTTTGGTCTTTTTCTTCAGTAATCTTCAAAATGGTTTGCACTTGGATTAAGTCACCAAAAGACAGCTAAAAGATCACAAGGTTTTAATAATGCCTCGTACTGGTGTAAAAAAACATATCCACTTGCAAGAATTGGGGAAAGGTTTGGGTCACAAAGGACCTTCACAGATCACTTATTCCAATCCCCTGCCACGGCAGGGACATCTTTTCCTACAACAGGTTGCTCAAAGCCATGTCCAACAGGATGTTGAACACTTCCAATGATCAACCTTCAGAGGTGGTTTACAACTAGGAATGGGATAAGCTCCAGAAGGAGGGAGCAGATAGCACAAAGAAGTAACTTAGATGGTTAGAAACAGCCTACACTCTCTGTAAGACTGACTTTGGAATCACAATTAAAAAAAAAAAAAAACCCTAAGAATGGAAATCAATTATTTCTGATGGAAAACCAACACTAGTACCTCTAAGTCACCTTACCTTGTGAATTCTCCGAACTAAGACAGATGCAAAAAACCGTAGTGTTCCTCTCAGCTCATCCACTGAGGACTCATCATCAGTAATATTTCTGAGTGTTGCAAAGCATGCCATGTAAGAAAACAGAATAAAATACATTTCTATTAATCCAACCACAATACATTTGGCACTATTAAAAGCATAAGAATAAGAGCATACAACAGTGATACTTCAGGTGGAATGAACTGAAATCAAAGGTACCAGAGAGTCAGCAGTCTTCTGTCTGAGGAAAATACACAGCATTCCCACTATGTCTGTGCACACAATGGCTTAACAAAAATGTCAGGAAATGGGAATGATATACCAATTCCTGCTCTCATGTACTATCTGCATGATTTTGACTGAGTAAAATCTAACCTAGCTTCTACATATGTAAGCACATCCTAACTCAATGGCATAAAGGAAATTGAAAGTATTTAAAATGTCTTCTGCTAGGAAACAAAGAAGAATTTAAGTAGAGTTCCAAATAGCTATGTCAAAATATCATCTAAACTTTTTTATCTGGCTTGCCAGTTCCCATCTGCTGCAATAAAATATGCTCAGTGAAAAATCGTGGTAAAAATAATTAAACATGATTCAGGAAGAAAAATACCTAACGCCATGACTTTTTTGGAAAACTGAACAAAAACAAGAAATACACTAAGTCTTAGATGAAGAAACTGCAACTAAACTGAGTGGAAAAAGAGATCATGATGCCAGCATTCCACAAAATGCAAGCGAAAAACCAAAAATCTACCAGTTATTTACATGAACTTTAGAGCACGACAAATATATTGGTAAAAATTAAGTACAGCAGCTGAATAATGATGGAACGGAAGTTGCATCCAGTTTTACCTAATGACCATATGCTAGAGCCATCACACTTTCTGGTAATAAATAAGTGTAATAAGTAAAAATATTACTTGCGTTTAAAAAAAACACTACAAGCAAGAACAGGACATCTAAAAATAAAAAAAATCATGCACAAACAGTTTACATTATTCAGCATCCAACTTTTAAAGCAATTTTAGCCTGGGTTATAGAGGATTCAAAGGCGTGTTGATGATGAACTGTCAGGTACAGATACTAGAGATACCAGTGACCTGGGAGTCAAAGTATTTAACTAATTGCATGAAAAAAACACCTCAAAGAGAGCAGCCTGGCCTAAGAAACACAAGCATCTTCCAACAGCTAATCATAGCAGATAAGAACACTGTAGGGGAAAGCTTGGTTTAAGATCAGCAGCTGACATTTTATAAGCAATATGGTTAGAAAATACCCACACTGTCAAAGGGATTAGCATTGCCAAGGGATTAGCAAACAAACTGTATTACGATATTACTAGTATTTGACAGATAACGAGATACATGAAGTAATTTGGACCAAGAAGTTGTTATTTTATTGACACTTGGATAACCAGTATCTTGGCTAGCTCTCCTTGGACATGACTTTATGCCACATATTCTCACAATAGATTTGCAGAGACATTCTTTTAATCACCAGCAGACTGAAGACTGGTGAAAAAAACATCATGAACCTGTAAAATGTCAAATCTCCAGTGACACGGGGGAAAGTCCAAATAACTCTCTTGGAAACATTTTAAAAACTGGCTGCGTTTTCCCAGAACTTTAGGAATATTAATTGTAAACAGTTACAGAGTCTAATGTCTCAAGAGAGATACACCCAACTGCTATTGCACGCAAAGTCTTACGGGATCCACTGATAAATGAAAATCATATACAAATAACAAAGTGATATTTTTCCTGTGTGTCAATTATTCTTACGAAATTTGGCTAACTCCTTGCAAAAAGATGTAGAAAATAAGTCGCAAGCTAATAAAAATGTAAAGCTATGGTTTGTAACTCAACAAAATTCTGAATTTTTCTTGCATTACTTGCATTTAAAATAGAAGCAGCTCCATATGTGAAAACATTGGGTTTAGCCACCATCAAAGAAAAACATTTTCCTAACAATGTATTACAAAAATGTGGTAATTACTGAATTCTGTCCTAATCAGAGAAAACTGGAGTTGCAGTACCATCAACGACCAAAAGTATTTATTAAGCACAGAGTGATTCCTTCAAACTTTAAACTCTCCTTTTAAAATGAGGTGGTATAAGCAAGATATTATATAGTTCTGCTGTACAGCATAAGCAATAGATTCAGACCTGTGTTTTGTAGCTCTACAAACTTGGGATTACTTACAACTATGCTCTGTTCTTCTCATATTATTTAAAAAAAAATCTTAATAAATATAAATTAGCAGCATTTATATAATAATTTCCAACATAAATACTTCAAAAATTAAAAACCATAAATGCACATAGGTGTAACGACCTATTTCAGTACAGTTCACTGGATTTTAAGCACTAATCCTCATTCCCCTAAAGGGATTCAAATTTAGGGATGTTTGCCTCTAAGTTTTAACCTGCTAACATAACATTAGAAATTCCTACACAGTTTATTAATGAAACAAATATAAAACAGCTTTTATCTGCTTATAGCACTCTTATTCCTAAGCAAAAAATCCATGATTTTATCTTGCAATATACCCTGCTGGTAAACACTACTCTCCCTGAGATACATCCTGGGAACACTAATGTCCAAGACAGCATCACTTGGCACAGCACATAGAACACATANAAAAAATTGAAAAAGAGGTAGCTTCTGCACAGAATCCATTCACATGAAAGGCAGAGCAGCTAGCATAAGGAATTATGCCCAAACTTTTCTTTGCAAAGGAACGTAGCCAACTGTTTTACCAGACTATCTGTCAAGTGTGAATTGCCTGCTAGTGCTTACCCAGCCATGCTGCTAAATAAGGACAGCCTGGATGCAAAGACTCTGTGAAGAATTAATCTGAGTAAGATTTATTTGCTCAGAAAAAAAACACGTCCTGAATGCTAGAATCCTCTCTCCCGTGTGATCTGAGCTTTGCCAACAGTGCAGGTACAGCTAGAGCAGGAAAAGTCAGCACTGACATCCTCTACAAGACCTCAAACTATGGCACACAGACACAGTTCAGGTCTCCCTGCACAACCCTTTCTGGAAACACCTGAATGTCTAGACTAAATAGGATCAGATCTGGCATTACTAGTGTTAAACTGAAACCAGTAAGTCTTTCAGGACCAAGCTTTCTCGTGTAGAATTATTTGGACATCACTGCACTAAGTACAGGTCACTGAACTCCCAGTATTTCAGGTTCAGGGAAAGCTTGTTAGATTTGATCAGCATGGTGTGAATTTACAGAGCTAGTTCAAAATCCAGAGGTGCAGCCATGCAAAACGTAACACAGTGCAGGAACACCTATACTGCTCACCAGAGGGCAAGATGTAGCAGAATGTAGGCTGGTTGGCCTCGTATCAAGTATATTTTACACTGCATTTCTAACTGTATATTATACATATACATTGTGAATTATTATCCCCACCTCGCTGTCCTCAGTGTCAGAGAGGTCAGTAATTGGTGGAAGCCAATTTTCCTTGTCAGTCCATAACAAAGACATTGAAGGCACCTTCCACCAGCCAAGAAAAAACTCTTTTCCAATCATGCAGATGGTTGCCTTACATGTGTTACTTTATCAACAACTCAATAGAACATGCTGTAGTTTTCTGTATTTGAAAGTTTAAAACCTTGAGGTTTCCAACTTGCATTCACAACACGTGGTGCTAAAGCTCCCTCTGCTGTTTGCATCAGCAGCGAAATTTTACACTTCCGCATAAAGTTAGAGGTGAGACATGCAGGTATTGGCCACAATCAAAAACCCAAGAGGCAAAGAAGTCTGAACAGAAGATTTTAGATCCCAGAGAAAGAAAAAAACCCAAATGACACAGAGTAAAATAAAAGAAAGCATACATTTTTTTAAGGACAAATTGAACATTTCCACCCAATGAAGAAGTCAAATTCAGAATTAAGGCAAGACGTTGTTTTAACACATTAATGCCAGCATTATCAATTAGAAATATTCTAATATCTTCTCACAAAGTACTGCAAAGCACTAATTAATATATAAAAGTACAAAGAAGAAAACCCAAAAGAAACAAAAAAACCCATAGAAAAAATAATTACCCATAGTAATTTCTTTATTCACTATTTTAAAGTTATTTACACAGTCCTAGTCTATTCAACACAATATAATCACTAGTAAGTCTTAAAACTCAGAAAATTACAAGATTATCTCCAAGGAGTTGCCCACATGTATTCAAAATACCTTTTCTTTAAAACCCTGCGAAGTTGTTTATTTATTTTTTTAAAGCAATATGATAGATCAGTATGCTTCTAATCTGGAAGTTAATTTCGGAGGTGGTGACAGGTTGAATTTTTACACAGATTTTCATCAATCTGTATTTACCCCCCAGTAAGAGTTATCACAAAATGAACATATAAAAATATATAATCCAAAAGTGGTTTTGGATGAAATCCAAATTTCAGAATCACCTCTATTATACCCAAATTATTAAAAGATCTATTCTACTCTCCTAAGAGACAATATAACAATGCTTCGTAGCACTCAAAAGTATGCTTTATCTTTCACTAAGGAAACAGAAGTGTTTATTTTCAGGTGACAACTTGTTAAACAGATTGACAAATATTTATGATATTAAAATAGTAACTTTTAGGTAAAGTTCGTACCTGTACCATGGATAAATAAAGTTTTCCAGCACCAACTCAAGCACCTGTGCAGAACAAAGACAACCATGTTACAAAATAAACAGTTTACTATATATCCCTGTTAGAAGAGTTGAAATCACAAACACCTTCCAAAACTCATAGGACATAATTCATACATCATAAAACACAAAAATGTGTAAATTGTGATCCTGTTGCTACATCAACCCTTTTGTATCATAATCAGTACTTTGGGCAACTAGCAGCTAAGTGATGGTTTCATCAGGTATCAACAAGAAACATCTGCCACAAGTACCATCAGTAACATGAAGCACAAAGCCATGGCCACTGTCAGGCAAACGCTATGGAAAATGTAATCTTACCTCAAGCAGCCCTTCCCTAATTTTTCAGATCAGTCCCTGTTCTTTTCTGACATAGCATGGAGCGTCCCCCAGGCATAGTTCCCATACTACACTTACACACACCTCCACCCTTTTTCACCCAAACCTCCACCTTCAAGGTGGGACAGTCAATCCGGTATGCTCACCACTCTCAAAGAAAGCAAAACAAGAGTCATAAAAAGCAATTCCTATGAAAGCCATCCATCTTTTTCAATATCCTGTATCACAGCTTTCAACAAAGCTTGCTTTATGTTTCAGCCATCTTCTGAAGTCCTCACCAGAGCACTTTTCAAAGTCCTTGCCCTACACGTACCCTAACAGCCTCCTCCACCCTGTTCCTAGCCTCTGTATACCCCCTTTACATGGATCTCTGTGGGAGAATCTTTTCTACCCTTTCCATACCAAACCTGTTCCATACAGGTCAAGCCTGTGGTTGCCTTTTCCATGCCAGGGTTAATCAGGATGAAGCAACACTATTGCAGCCTCATCACAGTCACACCCTGGTTCAACCTGGCTTTCAGTGTGGCAGAAGGAAGACGAAGCAGAGTGGGTGACAGTCTCTGTTCAATCGAAGGGCTGCCACCACCGTATAGACCAGGTGTACTGCTCACAGGACTGCAGCTTTGACACCTCTCCTTACGCCTACCCATTACAATCTTTGCACCACAATTAGTCAAATAAAAACTCCTGAAGGGAAGGAAAACTGCCAGACAGTGCCAAGAAAATAAAACACGAGGAAGGAGACACTAGGATGATGTTTTCTTAAGATTTCTCCTCCTTCACTATAGCCCCAAGATATCACCCATACTACCTTCTTCCACTGCAACCTATCCCTTAATTTGAATCAGTGTTTTAGGGATCAGTTTGTCCCCAACAGCATCAATACTGATGAGGGTAGTAAGACAGAATACATGTGTTGCTATGTGAGGCTGCTCTACCATGTTCTGTAGAAGGAAAGGTTTTTCAAAGCCGATGTGTACAAAGAAAAATGTGAAGTCTGTTTGAAAGGAAAGCTGGATGTCATAGCTGATATATAAGTGTCATTCATGAGAATAAGCGTTACTCTTCTCACAAGATCTGCTGCTGCACTCATTCACACTGTATGCACTGCAAGAATTCAAGACTTACTAAATTTATACTATCTTTAGGGCACTACATGCCTCTGCTCCTCTCATGATTATAAAAGGATACTCAATAAAAAACACACCATGGACTTTTTAATTCCTCTCAACTCTCCAGAGTTAAGCAGCTCATGAATACTCTTTTTCCGTCTTCACTAATAAGAATATCACCTACTCAGATTTAATAAGATACTTTCTCTTTTCCAGTTGCTCCACTTCAGTGATTTTCTTCCCCTCTCTCCAAAGAGATGTTTTGCAGCTTGGGATAACTTTACCTGTCTGTGTTATGGACCACACAAAGTCATCAATGTCTTTTCTCCTACCCTTATGTGCTACAGCAGTAATAAGTCTTGAAACTGTAATACCATCGTGTGTTAATGATGGATGGGTAAGCTAAATGATGCATCATGTTGTCCTGTGTCATCCCCACCCCCCAGTCTCATATTTCCATTCATAAGCAGGGTAGAAGGGTGAGGGAAATGACAACAGATGCTTTAATTCCCCATCCAGAAGAGATTAAGTAATCCCAGAGAACCTTCTATGGAAGCTAATCTTCAGACAACAGAAAGGAGATCACATCCAGCTCCAGTCAGCGATCACAGGCCATTGGCCTTAAGAGCAGTATATTAGCCTACTTAAACCAATTTCCCTGATGCCTTCCATAGCACTGCCACTACATGAGCCACCAATTTACTCCAAAGAAATCTCAGTCTCACAGGTATTATGACATTATTGTTGTTCACGGAGAGTTTCTAACAAAATAAACCTCTTTCAAGGCTCAAAGTGCACTCTTCAGAAGAAGTGCCTTACAGAAAGGCTTGCAAAAAACCCATCTGTCTATTCTTTCTTCCTCCACTTTTGCTCTGTGCCTCCCAGTCAGGAGCAACAGCAGCAAGGCATCTTCTCTTCGGAGCAGAAAGTGCACTTGCACAGCCTTCAAGCACAAGAGAGTGTATTCAAAGGGAATACAATGAACTCCTCTTGAAACAGCTTTCTTCATTCGCAACTACTACTTTTGAACTGCAAGCCTGTCCATCAAGCTTTCCATGAATATGCCACTGCAATTTCAGTTCATCAGATGCTAACATAACTTATTGGCCCTCTCTTCCTCTATAGCCCAGAGGCCTCTGAAGGCATGAGAAGAATTGTTTCCGACAGTGAGAGATCTCATCCCTACTGCTGCCTAAGCAAAACACACATGGTTTTGAGATTCACCTTCCCACGGTTATTAAATAAGCAAGAAAAGTTAAAAAAAAGTGCAAGACCTGATGACCCTTCCCACCCAAAAGTGTAAAACAAAGTCTCCTTGAGATTCATCCCATGTTGTAGTAACTGAGCTCCAGCTGAACCATTTTACAGACTTGCCAGTGTTTCTCTTCCACAGCCACACTTTATGGTACTGCTCCCACAGAACAGTGCAGATAATCCCACTAAACAAAAATACAGAGACAGCATGCACAGAGACAGGCAACTTACTGGAAATGCACTTTTCACTGGAGTCCACTTATCACTGGTCAAGATATCAGAAAGCAAAACATGTTCTACTAGGACTCAGGTTATCTATATGGCCCTAATAAATTATGTGTGGACATACAAAAAGCAGCCCCTTCTTGCACATTTACTAAATACAGGGCATGGCAGAGGCAGTTAAGTACGATGCTCCATCCAACCGAGGTGCTGTACAGAAGTTAAAGCAAAGCTACTGAGTGAAATCATCCCTACTGCAAAAATAGAAGCACTCAAGAAGTAATAAGCCATTGATGGCCACTAACTGGATTTCAAAGAATACAGTCCATACTGTTTCCCTTGTACCCTATCAGCATTCCAGACTGTGTCAGTGTGATTCTGCTGGACAGAAAAAAACCTGTCACATCATCCACCACACTATGATGAAGCACTGGGAAAGCAGGACACATGTACCCACTTCCATTCTAGCAACAACAAAAATATTATTCAGGCTCAATTGCTCACACTTCACACACGCCACTAAAGTAGATGGGACACCTCAAAGAATGACAGCTAATGATAAGCCATTTCCTTGTCTGTAAAGTATTATTCTCCAGTTTTAAATACAAATGATGAGTCATTTCATTTAAAGCCTACCTATTTTTCAAGCATTCTGCAAAATGACTGGTTCTACTATGCGTGGGCAGATTTGAATTGGGAAGAGATTACAAGTGTAAACCCAAATGCAGCAGGTAACAATATAAGCAGCCGCCGAATTAAAAAAAAAAAAAGAAAAAAAAGAGGAATTATTTTCTAGCATGCACGGCAACACTGCAAGCTAGTCAGTCTTTGCTGCTGAGACAAGCTTTTTGGGGACTGTCACACAACTGACCCCAGTTGTCAGGAGGAGGAACTGTAGAGACGAGTGATGACTGAGTCGGTAGCAGGTCAGAACTACCAGGACAAATTAGAACAGAAAGGAGCAAGGATTTGATACATAAACAACAATAACAATTATAAAGCCTTAAAAGACAGTACAACCTGACAGCTGTAGCCACTTCCTGGGGGTAGAACAAGCCATTTCCAGTAAGAAAGCATGCAGCCCATTGTGCTACTACGAGTTCAGGACTGGCAAAGAGCACATACAGGCAATAACTGATTTCTTGTCATGCATTTGTCTATTTCTTGCTTTCAGAAAACAAAAAAAAATTCTAGTCCTATAACTGAGTCAAGAACCTGGGAACGTCTTAAGAATTAAAAAAAAAAAGTGAGATCAAAAGACAGCAGCACCTTGATCCAGTGAGACATTTCTTTCACAATGCTGATCAAGAGTAGCTAATCAGCTTTCCACACATTTGACCTGCAATCATCCCTCACATTGCAAAAATGAGATTGTATAAAGGAGAATTTAATCCTGTTGGTTCTCTTAATGAACTCACCTTTTTCTCTACAATATGTAGCACCTGGATTGTATACAATGTAAAACTGACCAACTGATATCACGTCCTAATTCAAAAAGAAAGAAAACATCGAGGAAACAAACATAATGCAAAATGGCTTAGAAACTGGAAACAAAATTATACTTAGGTCACTGCATTAATTTTGTGCAGGAAACAGCCCAAATCGTAAAATATTGATAGATGCATGGTTGAGACAGTTTAGTGTTCAACCGTAACAATAAACATAAATGTGGGGAGGAATGTCCAGGCACAGGTTTTGTTATTCTTCTAAACCACGTACAGCAGCTGGAGAGACTAAAACAAGGCTGCAAAAGATTAAGAATTTGCAAAGTGAGACAAACTGTCATCACAACCTAAGAAAGAAAAATCAGTACTTCTGAGGAAAACTTGGATTTCTTCTGATTTGAGTGTGTATTAAATTATTCTGAAAGCACTTGAAAACACAAGCTTAAAGGCTATACACCTGGTTCAAATTAGAAACATTTGGAAATGAGAATATTGCCAAAAATCTTCAACCTGCGAAAAAAAGAACTAGAAAAACTAAAACATAATTAAAAATTCCAAAATTATTCCAAGTATTTGAAGAAACTGGTTTTTAGAAACAGGTTGCACTCTGCACTCCTTTAGAATCTAATTAATCTTAATTCAGTTCACACTGTATCAGCTTCTCTCTAATGTATGACTAACCCACAAAAGAAAATAAGAGCAGTCTCTCCTTCCAACCTGAAGCAGGCTATCCAATTCCAGGCCAGCATTACACGCTGCATCCTCAGAGCAGGTAGTCCAGAGGAATATGGTATGGGCAGAACCCCTTGTTACCCTTTTAACCAGTAGAGAAGAGCTGCAATGAGGAACCATGCAATGAGATTTCTCATTCCAAATAGTATCTGTCCAACACAGGTGAGAAAGGTGGCTCATCCTACTTGTTTGGGCCCATCAAAGAGGGAGACCCTGGCTTGCTGCCCCGGGAAGATGCAGAACTCAGGCCTGGTACTTCCCTCTAGTTAAGCACACAAAGGAGGGGAAGGAATGAGAAGCATGGGCATGGATACACAAAACCCACATCTGCAGTGCTAAATAAAGCAGGGGCTGGGACATGCCACTGAAGTAAAAAGTAACAGCAAAGAAAAGACCACTGTTTTGGTAAAAGCAGAACTACAGCAATCAGATGCAAAATGCCAAGAAGACAACCACGGTATCTACTTATACCGCTTATGAAGAGATACTACAAAGAACCTTTTCAGCATCAAATTCCCTTTTATGCTAAACGGGAAAATTTCCAGTTCTTCAGCATTTACAACATCCTTGGGTAGACTGCCACAACTATTTGAGACCCTAAACCCTAAATAAATGCATAGAAGCATTTATTTTACATTCTATCATTAAAGCAAGAGTCTACTAAAATTCTATTCAGAGATATTGTCATTTTAATACACTTAAACTTATTTTAAAAAATAGATTAAGTAACTTCAAAAGAATAAATATTTGCTTCTAAAATCACAGAGGAAGTAATTTCATTCAACTAAAGGACATCAACAAGTTGTTACCTGTTCTTTTTTAAAAACATTCATCAACTGTCCATCCCTTCCTTCCCTTAAGGTTTTCATTCTCCTCCCACTCCTGCAGTGGGCCATGGCTGGGACAACACCTCTCAGAGCTGAACTAAAGTGTTAGCTTATACCACAGACACATGCATCTTTGACTTCATACACGATGCTGTTAAATGCAAGAACTGACACACAAAAATCTTCTCTCTTCTGCCATGCCAGTTGTTCATCCTCTACCACAGAACTCCAAAGTCCGAATTCTAAATAAACCGGTATTAAGCTACATAAATGCCTGTGTATTTTCCTAGCTTCAAAAACCACAAAGCTTATCTGTTTAGCTGCCAATATATTTCATCAATTACCAACCAAGGAAATAAAAAAAACCCCCAAGCCCGAAGAAAAACTGCTCTTCAAATAGTTTTTTAAAAGAAACTAAAACAAAACAAAATTCCTGATCTACAGTCTTATTAAAAAAATATATATATGCTATTCTTTGAGTAAATTCACCGATTTCTTTTTTTAGGCAGATTTCGTTACAGCTTTGATGATTTTAAAAAGCTTCATAGAATCATGGAACTGTTTGGGTTGGAAGGGACCCTAAAGATCATCTCATGCCAAGCCCCTGCCATGGGCAGGGACACCTTCCACTCAACCAGGTTGCCCCATCCTCCTTGGCCTTAAACACTTCCAAGGATGGGGCAACAAAAAGTTCTCAGGGCAACCTGTTCCAGTGCCTCACCACACTCACAGTAAAGAATTTCTTCTTAATACCTAATCTAAACCTACTCTATCAGTTTGAATCCATTCCCCCTTGTATTCCTCCATGCTCTTGTAAATAGCCTCTTTTCATCTTTCTTGGAGGCTCCCTACCATCAAATTATCAACTTCATTGCACAACTTTTGTAGCTGGAGAAAATCATCTTCTACCCTTCACCCCAACAAACTAAGCAGGCTGAAAGCCTTAACTTTTCAAGATTCAGACATGTACAACTGTAACTGTTCTTTCCAATATTCTTCCCAATTTACACAGACATTTCTTCTATGTTCTAGGTGTGCTGCTACACTGTCATGCTTGTTTTCTTTTTCACACTACGCACGCAGTCCATGTTTAAAAGGAGGCCACCTTGCCTCCCTGCTCCCAGCAAACACTCTTTTGATTTGATTTGACTTCTACTTGAACAAGTTAAAATACCTGTGAGGTACATCTGAACCAGCTACTGAACCTGAAGCAAAAAGCATAAAAGACACGTAATAAAAACCCACAGAATTTTAATGTACTAAAGAAACGATGCACCAATTACCTCTGAAAGTGATGCATCAACCTTGGAAGGCACTTTCAGATCCAGCCATGGCTGATAGTTTTCCAGAAGCAAAGTAGGTCTGTAGGAAAGCATGGAAAAGTTTATGTAACAATGTGCAATTGGAAGTTTCCTACTGTGATGTGTAAAACGGCAGCAGTACTAAGCTTACCAGTGCCACAGATGGAATTTACCTGTGCCTCTTGCATTTGACCTTGCCACATACAGCACAACTGTGACCATGGGGAAACAGCTCCGGCAATTCCAACTGCTAAGAGATTTGGACAAGTTTACATTCTCCAAAATGATGACTCTATCAATACACTGACACATTTGTGAATTTCATTTTACAGCATGCTATTACAGAGAATTGAATGAATATAAACTTGTTCTTCAAGTAGGAAAACAAGGTAACAACCCATAATATGAGAAACAACTGAATCAAAACGAAAAATCAGCTCTGCTGAAACAAAGTGCAAGGACACAGATATCCTTTCACATCTCCACTCATCTCCCATACATTAATCAGTCTAATAACAGACCAGTTGGTTTCTCTGCCATACTCATAGCCCTGAACTACTGCAACTACATCTTTTTAGTCCTATGAAATTCTACATTTAATTGTTTTAAGTTAGAAAAGAGCAATTTGCTTTGGGAATATTTTCATCTTTGAAATGCAGTACTGCTTAGAGAATTTTGATTACCGTGAGCAAAGAAGACTCAGCACCGGCCTGTCAAAAGAAGGGCATCTTTAGAAAAGAAAAAGCTCCGTTAAAGGAGCAAACAACATCCTTTCTCCACTGCCTGCTACTCAAATGCTCAAAGTGCACAGTGAGGGAAGCAGGAAACAACATCCATGGAAACTCCAACAACCGGCCTTGCAGCCATACGTGGATTTGATGGAACTATGCAGAAACACATGAATAATCCGAAGTCTTAATCATCATCCATTTGCCACGAAACACCTGTCAGTAGGAGTGTATGAGCTGTACTGACATACAATACTTCTGAAAGCAGCTAGGATTAGACAAGAATTGCTACTCCATATAAATTCCTATCATATTTAAAGAAAGCACAAGACTCTTCACAGACATATTTACCTTGGGTTTATATTTTATTGTGAACAGAATATTGGGCAGGAGGGAGTCCGGTCCCAAGGAACAGTAAAAGGTGACGACCCCAGCCACGAACGACCAGAAGATCATCAAAACGTGAAGATACCTTACGGACACACAGGAAGGAAAAGCCGCTGGTGAGAGGGCGCAGCGCCGCCGCGCCCGGCTCCCCCGCCCGCCCGGTTACCGGTTGAGGAGGAGGGTGGCGGTGCCCAGCCCCAGGAGCAGGCAGCAGGAGAGCGGGTACTGGCGGCAGGTCTCCCGCAGCCCCTCGGCGCCCCGCAGCCGCCGCAGCAGCCTTCGCCCGGCCGCCCGCACCCCCCC
>VWZT01016361.1:44692-62550 GCA_013397055.1 Pachycephala philippinensis | reverse complement strand
GGAGCAGCCCGGGAACAGCGTCCCTGCAGCCCCGCGGCGGCATTTGCAGCTGTGCTGTGTCACGTAGCGTGCTAAGCACTGTAAATAGAAGGTCTCTGCTGACAGCAAGCTTACCTAGTTATAAATACTTGGGTTCTGGACAACAAGGGGTTCCCAGCGCCAAGCGGCCAGAAAGTGCTACGTCTGATTAAATGCTCTATATTTAGATGATGACTGAACTAAATCATTCAGTGACTAGGACACTAAAACCCTATAAACACCGCTCAGATCTTCGTAATTGGCTGTAAAGAAAAGGAACAGGGTAGGAAATGTAATAAGACCCCATCTTAACATCAGTAAGTACAGAAGAGTAAGACATTGAAGAGAGAGGAATTCTGGAATGTAGTTTATTGCTAGCGAGAATTTAAAGCCAACTTCACACGAATAACACCTTCAGTTACACTGTAAGCAGCGAGCTTTCAAACCACCGAGTGCTTTCAGCAGCTCTGTAGTTGCTCAGTCTTAGGAAACTCAAGGGTTTGTTATAAGGCACTACTGGTTATGGGAGTATCAGTTCAATGGGCAAAATGAGACAGCTTCTGGGAGTTCATACCGATAAAGGGGCTTGTAAGTGGCAAGTATGCAAGTATGAAAGAGACCCGCTGAAGGAGAGGTGCCCGCTTTTTTTTTTTTTCCCTTTTTTTGTTTTGAGAAGTTGTTGTTGCCTTGTATGTCCATTTGCATGAGCCCCACGCAGGCACAGTGGGCACACCGAGCAAGTGAGGGCACATGAAATACTGAAATACATCCGTTCAGATGAGCCGTGTTTACAAATCTTCACTGAGATCCCCGCAGCTACGCTGTTAAGAAAATACTGGTATTTGGAGGGTGAGTCAGCATCTAGAAATCGAAATCAGAAAACAGCTTTCAGAATCTTTGCTCGGATGCTTTGTCAGTTTATGCAACACTTCCCTTGACCTCTCGAGTAGGTGAAACGCTGCAGTTCGACTTCAGTATGTTGACCTTTCTCAGAGTGCTTGGCAAAAGCCCAGGGTCAGCTTGAATTTCTTTAAGAGTCTCTGCACAGTGTTATTTCATGTCAGTCCACATTTTCTAGTAGAAAAAACCAAGGTGCATTCACACAGCAAATCTCCATACAGCCTATTCAGAGGAAATCAGTTTTCCTAAGATGCATTTTTTTTGTTATCAGCTTACTTTATCCACAGCTTTACTGCTTGTGATTTTTAGTTACTTACCTTGCAATGCTTTTAATAAGGAATAACTTTTACAAATCTGTAATTCTTACAATATTTCATGAAGATGCCACAGCATCGCACACCTGTAACACAGAAAGTGACTTGCACAGCAAACCAGCAGAAGCTTAAGTCAAATCTCTGCTTCCATCTGCATTCTCTACTTCAGGTAAAGTTTCTTGAATTTATAGCTTCATTGTTCAGAATTGTGTTTATTTACTGTAAAATTGCCACATTCACATCTGGCACTAATTGTACTTCATTATCTGAGAAGCTGTGCAATTTCCTTCAGTTCCCAGACTTTACATCTGCTGGGCAGACACAACAAACTGCTTTAGCCCACCCTGCTCTGCTGGAGACAGCAGTGTTGGCATTGCCCGTCACCCTCTGTCACTGTGGCCCCTAGATTGTTCTGGTACACTGAAAGACTCAGCTGACATTTGTTTGTTTTTCAACAAAATAAAACTATAGAAGAACAAAAGGGAACTGCTGACAACATCGAGCTTTTAAAAATTCTTTGAGAAATAAAAACTTCATCCATTCCCTGGAAAAAGCAAGTCTTTCCCTCTTCACATAAATTCTTAGGAAGATTCTGTGGTCAACTGGAGAAGTGCCAGGGGAAAGCATGCATCTGGAGATGGGCTCTGAAGTAATGTGGCCAGGACCAATCTATTCTGGAAAGATAGATTATATTTTAGTATTTAAAATGTAAAAGGATCTTTCACTGATCATACAAGTCATCTTGCGGAGCCAGTTCTCCCTGGTTTGGGGTTTAGGGTATGTTTTCTTTGATGGCAGGAAAAGCTAGCCTATTCTAGCATTTAAGAAGTATATCAGAGCAGATTTTCAACAACTTGAAATATAAAACTACAATTCTTGGCTAAGTAACATCAATTATAAGGCTGAGATTGTATTTACCAAAGTGGGGTTTTTTTCACCTTAAAAAATGCCTTTTTAAAATAAGCCAGACAGTGAACTGGAATATACAGATTCTTACCAGTTAATTGGATTTAATTTACTCTGCAAGTCTGCTTTTGCTCTTTTCAAGGCCTTACATAGTTCTCTCTTTCAAGGATACAGTTGTCAAGGCTAATTTACAATATCTAATCCTTCATATTTACCCAACAAGGACTTAATTTTCCTTTATAATTATTCCTCCCAAGTCCTTGTTCACTTTGGGGGCCCTTTCCAAGAAGTTTAAATAGAAGGCTTCATATTAACTTTTAACTAAAGCCATTTAGCAGAAAACTCTAGAGAACACTCATTTTTAACATTCAGCAAATAGCTAAGCTTAAAAAGTGATACTGAAGTTGGCCAGTCAGATCCCAAGAAAGGTAAGCATTAGTAAGCTCTTTGCACTTGACTTTTTCAAATTCAAAACTGAAAGGGCATTCACCAACAGTTACTGGTTTCCACCTGAGATGATCCAGGTGTAAGCAACAAATGTAAGGTGAAAACTGCCCTTTAGTAGTACTTTTTGGCCTTTAAAGGAACACTGAAACTTCAGGGGAGAGTGACAGCTGACCATTTGCTGCACATTTCTGGTTTGGGGAGAATAATTATTAGCACTTTGATAAGCAAGATTAGCTTTACTGTTATGAATAGTTATATTCATTTGTCTGTTAATAATCTGTTCATAGTCAAGATTTATGGCATTTGGGAGTCATCTCCCTGTACCACCCACACAGACCCATGCTTGCCAGCTGTACGAAACGTGTGCTGCCTCTAGTTGTAGGGTCTTGTACTTGCTTCCTAGATCACATGCTGACCCTCACTATGACCAGATTAAAGCAAACTGGATGAGAAAGTGATAACCTGGGCCCAGAAGTACCTGTTCAATACAGCAACAGGGGCTTTGGGTTCCTGGATAAAATCCCTCACAAGTTTTCTTCTAGAAGAATGGGGGAATTCAGCTGCTGCAGTAAGGAGCAAAATAGCAGGTGAGAGGGAGACATGGTTTAAGAAAAGATGTGCAAAACACTTTGTAAAAGATCACTGGTCTCCACACTTGCAAGGAATGACACAGACTTACAAGTCGTGTTGTTTGTTTAGAAGCAGATTTAGAAGGTAATTGAAGTTTAAAGGGAAAGGCTAAGAAGTTTCAATTGTAACACACCACTCGAAATTCATCTGTTTTTTTAAAAGAGGCTGTAAAATACAGTTCTGTTAGAAAACCTGAAAATACCTACTAGGCTGTGTTTAGGACTAAAAATACCAGGCAGAAAAAAGACTTGCAGGGCTAAAAAAGAAAAGACAAGGAGACTATTGCAATACAGAAATTCAAGTCAAAGGACCCATTTCAGGTGGAGTTTCCAAAGGGTCAGTTTAAGTATTCCCAACAGGAACAATGCTCGGCAAACCAGAGGGGTGCTGAGGAGCACAGAGTGTGTTAGAATTTCACTGGGACAAGGTCAATTTGGGAAGAAAAAACAAAACAAAACAAAACAAAACAAAAACCAGGCAATGTACCAGAGTCAGTTTTGCCTTGAAGAACTTGTAACTCTCAAGGAGAAAGTAAAAAGATTCAGAGACAGACTGGTGTATAGAGAGCTTCTCTTCAAATTGTTAACATGAAAAGGAATTTTCTGAGGAAATTCTTTCACAGACAAGACACAGGAGAAAATTTAGATATTAGAGATGCAAATAACTTGTTCGGTCATAAACTACTATTTATGGGACATTAAAGGAAAAGAAAATAGGGCAGAAAGTTTCAAGGTGGGTATAGAAGGTGACTATAAGACAGTAAGAAACAGAGGCCTGCAGGAATATACATAGAGGAACTAAATGTATACAGGAGACAATGGAAAAATGCTTAAAAGAAATTAATATTATGATTTGTGGTAATATTTGGCAAAGCTGTAGTCCATAGAAATTTTATCTTGATTCACCTGAGCAAAAAACAACAAGGTCTCTGGATATGCACCTGAAGTATTAAGTGAGGTAGGTCAATTGGTCGTATGTGCAAAGGAAAGATCTGGAAAACCTAATTCCTTTGAACAACCTAATCTGATCAGGGAGGAATGAGGGAATGTCAAGATGGATGTCAGGAATTTGTAAGAAAAAGTTTGTGAAAGAACTAAGGAGTTGTACTGATGCAAACAGTTAAAACAACGCCATAGCACATGCTTAAGAGCTCAGTTGAAATGAAAATTAAGCTGTTGACTTACTATGGGGGTAAAGAAAGCCTTGTCCTGGATACACACTGTGACAATAACTATGTCAGGTCCTGAAGGGAATTCCTCCTGACCAGCCTTGGTCAGTGGGGAAAATTTTCAAGTAGGGAGTTCGAGGACGAACTTGAGCCAGGATCCCTTGTTTCAGCTGAGTTAAAAAGTGACAATCCTTGTTAGATGACATGTTTCTGTTAATTCATTGCAAACTCTTGCAGCACGTATGCCTCAGAACTATGGTGAGACCTGAAGAATTTAAAGCTAGTTAAGTCTTTCATCATAGATACACACTGGACTTACGGAACAACTGTGTTGGATCAGCAGAAGTTCAGCTGGGTGAGCATCCTATTTGTGATGATGACCAGCAGGAGTTACATACCTGGGAAAAAGTTCTAAAAGCATGGCAAGAATGTAATATTAAGTTCTTAATAGAACTTTCTTTTACTCTGATTCATAACCTTGGGGATAGCCTAAGAATTTATTTCCTAAGTTTCAAGTTGCTTTTGAAGAACCAGAAACCTTAACATCCATAAAAATCATGCAAGGAGTTCCACCACTTGCACTTGTGTGAGTGAAGATACAGCTCTCCAAACATTCATGTGTTTACTAGAGATGGTGAAAAACCATTCCCTACTCAGCATGACTGCTGCTTATCATTTTACCAAAATACTTTGGTCACCTGAGAAACCTGTCTTTTCCAAAATTAAGATTCCTGCTCCAGTGACTTATCCTTCACAGACAAGTACAGGTACAAAGAGCACTTTTGTACCTTTTATCATCTTTGTTGTTATCCCTCTCCTTTTCCAATTTTATTATCTCATCTATTGGGTAGCAATGAGTAGGGTCAGGCTGCAACATGGGGAACAAAACTGTTAACAGAACAGCATTCAAAATTATTTTTATTAGAATTAGTGCCTTCTTGTTTAATTTTTTTGCCCTGCCTCAGAGCATTTTAACATTTTTGCCTATGAAGATTTATGATCCTTTTTCCTCATTTGAATACAACTCTCATGTCTGATGGATTCATTTTTTCCACCTTAAAAGAAAAACACTGAAAAAAAATCCCAACCTAAAACCCTCACATACTCAGGAAATTCTAATCAACAGGCAGAAGCCGTTAAAAGTGGAAAAAAGACTAGCTGTAACTGGAGGTTGCTGTTGTAAGGCAGCTTATATCCAAGAAAGCTTTCTGTGGATACTTAACATGACCATGTAAACCCAGACTTGGTGATGAGATCTGCGAGATCAGGCTTCTTTTGGTGACTGGTGAGCTGGTATCCTGGAGCCCATTGCTTTTAGCTTCTGTGGACAGAGCAGTAAATGCCTTGAGTGTTTTTGTCAGGTCAGAATTCCACAGAGATATTTTTAGTTCAAGCAACCAATTTCTCCAACAACATGAAGTATGTAAAAGCAGCACAGGGTAAAAGTTAAACAACATTAATTGTCACCTTGAAAAAGTTATTTGTGCTTAAGTCCTTCATCAGACACCTCATGGGAACTGTACAGAACCAGTTGTATAACCAGGATATTGATTTGTTTACCATTTGTTGACTGAGGATGTATGGAATCAATCTGACACTTTGTTCCTTTTAAATGATGTCCAGGAAAAATGGAAGTATTTACAGAATGGTTAAAGAGAACATAATATAAGTGTTACATTTCCGTAGCAAGAATATTGAATATGTGACTGAATATATATATATATTCATATATATATATGAATATATATATTGACTATATTCTTGAGTATAACTTAAATAGAAAAAAACCCTGATTCTGTGCAAAAGGCAGAATGCGCAAGGTGATACTATGAGAGCACCTGGACAGAGGTGCTGTTCCTTCTCATATGTAAGGATGAGCTTTTTGGAGCACACAGGCAGCTTGCCCATGTCTTACGTATTTTGTAGTATAACTGGAGCATATAGCTCCATGGTAGAGCTCCACTGCAAGAGGAATATTATTGTTTTAATGAGAGTTTAAGAAGTGGACTGTAGTACCATGCTCTCTGCAAGGCCAGTCTTCCTTACAGCTTGTGACTGATCACTCCTTACAGCTCACAGCTGACCAATGCTATGTATCAAAGAGTTGCCCAAGTTCCTGGAGGTATGCCAAACTTTTTTTGCCATCCAAAATGCTGGTATATCTGATAGACAAAAAGCTATGTATTTTTATATAGCACTTCTCCTGTAGCACTGGCATTGCATTAATGGTGCTTCTGCAGAAGCAGATGGTCCTTCTGTGGGTCTATCAGCAGACACACCTTGGCAGGGCACAATGCCACAGTCCCTCTCCCAGAGTGGCAAGGAACAGCTACTTGTGATTCCTCCAGATGTTCTGCAAATGTTGTTCCTGGTGCACACTTGGCACCTGCACAGTGAGTTTCCCTAAAGTGTCCTTTGGGGAGGGAGAGTGCACGCCGAGGCAAGGGAAGAGGACTTTGAGATGTTTGCAAAAGGCACTAACTGTGAAATCAACAAGCAAGGACTATTTGGAAGACTTCGGTGAGTACTTCAAAACTCCATTGCAGTTTTGCTTTGCTTTTTATTTTCTGTGTTATTTAAGTAACTAGCATTCTAGCTAGGAAAGGATTGGAGCTAGTAGGGTCTGATACCATGTAGAGAATTATTATTACCACTCAGTATTTTTCTGAAACTCAATAAATTAATTTCTGATTTGTGACTGAATTACTTGCTACTATATAAGCTACCTGGCTTATCTTTGTACAAAAGAATCACAAAAGAAACTGCTTAAAACACCAGGCAGTAAGTTTTTCCTCTTTCACAGATACCTATTTTAAAGTATATATTAATTGGGGCATTTTAATATTAAAATCAGTTTACTATCCTATCAAACTTTAAGGAGTAACACTTTCTCCCCCTTAAGAAGCTGTGAATCTTCCAGTCCAATCTCAAGTTTGGATGGTCTCTGTAGGTCCAGTTTGTAATATTTTCATCACTACCATCACAGAAATTGCAAGTGAAGACTGAGGTCTTTGGGATTTCAACAGATGCATTAACATAGCTCCTAACACAACACAAAGAACTTGGATGGTGTAGATAGACCTCAGGCTGGGGTCACTGCAGTTCAGATGCAAGAGGGAAGGGGTTTTTTTTCCTGGAGAAAGTAGGTTTTGCATCAGAAGATAATCAAAACAGAGAAAGGATTGTGTAGTATCATCCAGATTCCTAGCAGACCACATATTGAAGAGGAGTAGAAAATTCTCCACTGATCACTATTCAGCTTAATGTGGTAAATCGTACATTAAGTACTAAGCTGTAACCGTAGAATGGTGTTTTGTCTACATCCAGTGTGTTTCTGGGATAGATTATGGTCAAGAAACTTGGGAGTATCAGCCAGTCTCAAATTCTGAAAAGCCCCTGTACCTGGTGTGTTCCTGGACCACTGTCCAGCTGTGTGCTCCTCTCTCCATTTTCCCCATCAGCTGTTTGTTAGGTCTGGAGAAGCCAAGCTACCTATGCAGTAATGACTCACTCTCCTTCCCTGAAGGCCAAGGGCAAAAAGAAAGGAGAAAGGACCAAACTGAAATCATGTATTATCTGGAGAAGCAGCCTTGGCACTGAAGAGACATTAATTTGGTACACTTAGTCCATGGTGTCTTAGTTCAAAGCTGCTCACCAGTTTCACCAAGAACTCAGAACACGCACCTATCTCCATAAGCACCTCATTTCACATTACCTCTACCTTCAGGTATGTTCCCATCTCCCCCAGTCTGTTTTAGAGACACTGCTCACCATGCTCATGCCTGCAGAGAAAATGACAACTTTTCCTGACCAGAAAACAAATCCTTCTGTATATTCTGAGCACTAATGAACAACAAAGATTTATCCTCTATCCTTAACTCAGGAAGTAGAGACCATGCTAGCAAACTAAAACTTCCAAGTGTATTGTACCTTACCACATTCCTTCTTCAGCCTCCTCCTACCTTCTGATCTGATACAGGCCTTTACATTTGATAGCTTTAGAAAAAAAAATCCTTTTGTTCATGAAGGAAGTGTAATTTCTTGAACTAAGACATGTAGCCTAGACTCAAGGAAACAGAACATCTTCAAACGAAGTTCAGCAACCTTCATACTGGCTCTTAAGTCTTCATCTCTTAGGGTCCCAGATGTCTGCTTCCAAACACATACTGTTAATTTTAAGCACTTCTATTCCTGAGCAACAACCAGCTTCAGTGTAGAATATACCTGTTTGGGTTCCTTGCACTACCATGTCTTTAATGAATTAAAAGTCCTGGTCTAGTCCCAAGAAACTATCAGCCACTTCTCCCTTGCAGGATGCTGGGCTCGTACTGCACTTTGCAAGAACAAATGCAACTCTGTGCAACACACTGCGTACTTGGGAGCTCATTGGGCCCATCCTGAACTCAAACTCTGCAAAGAGGCTGCTGAATTGGCATTGATTCACCCCAGCTTTTACCTACTCTCACTTTGTGCCCTGCATAGAGACATTCAAATCAAGACTTTACATGCAAACTTTGCTAGGAACTTGGCATTCCCTCAAGCATCATTTATGAGGCAATTATGAGGCATCATCGGGTCTTATTAAAAAGTTTTTCTCAACTACCCTACTTTTACCCACCCTCTAAAGGATTATTAAGAGCAGTGAGTGGCAAATATGTTATACCATTAAAAGGAGATGGAAGAACTCTTCACCTATGTGCGGAAAGATGTCTATCTTTGAAATACGTGTATCAGATCAAGGCTGGCTCTTAACCTCCCTGGAGTCAAGACCATTAGTTCATCACTTCCGAACAGTGATTTTATAAATACCAGCTCTAGGACATCACTCACTTCTCTGAACAGGACATTTGAAATAGCAGTATCAGGCATAGTAACAGGGTTTTTTTCCCCCAAATTTTGTATTTTGCTGTGTTCAAAACCTCCTCCCTTACAGCGATACAATTTTCTTCTGAAAAGTGTATCAAGATAAAGTGGCCCGGATGATTATGACAGCCAGGACAGATATTCTTACCTTCTGACATATAATCCAAGGGCCCTGTCTGCTTTTGACCTGATGTTTCCATCTGGCCAAGATCCATCACCCTGACATTCCCCTTTCATCATGCTGTGGCTGCTAGATAGTGCCTGGCTAAAGAGTGTACCTACCTTTCACAGGAAAAGGACAGACAGGTTAGAGACAGGGAAGATTCTACAAAGCTTTAACATAGCGAAATTAAGTTGTTCTACGCTGTGGTTTGCCATGTTATTTCCCTATTTTTTCTTTAATCCTATACTATAAACTTGCCAGTAGTGTAGTTCAGGCAGGTTTGATGGCTCTTTTACCCACAGGGAGAGGACTTCTTTTTCAAATTCTTTCATTTATTTTCCTTTTCTCAGGGAGCAAGTAATATGCTTTGTTAAGAGCTGGGGAGTGTTTGTGATGTGATCACTCATAGGTCAACCTGTAAAATACATGAGATTCGTATTCCTCTGAGGACGAATTCCCTGGTCATCAACATTGCTTTAGAAAGAACAGAGGTATTTACAGAAGACCCTGCAAGTTTTCCTCTTCACAGACACTTCTTGCCCTTCCAAATGTCTGAGTCGAGACATGTTTGTTCTTTCTTAATGTGAACATTAACCACAATTTTAGTTCACTTGTGAAACCTGAGATCTCTCTACATTATTTTTACCATGTGGTGGAAAGGCAGAAGTTCCAAGATTACCACAATAATCTTGCGTGCCCCACATCTAAGAATTCCAACACCTATGACCTATTTAGCTCGCATGCCCTTACAAAGTGGTGAATATTGTCCTCTTCCTAAACATCTTTCAGAGTCAGGGGATAGGGGTGTTGGGGGGATGTTTGTGTTTTGGTTCCTGTTTTTGGCTCCACCCACCCACTCCCCGGCAGTATATGCATTTTTGCTAGCTACAGGTATGCTAAGATTGACCCTGCTGTTAAACAGGTTCAGTCCTTCTCAACAGTCAAACAATTATCCTGATCCTAAAGTACGTGCCTCAATTACTGGGCTCTAACTACACCCAGCCATCTGAACTTAAAACCAGGATTGTTAAATTATTCTACCTTTAACTGCATTAAGAATTTAAATCTTACATGTTTTAATCTTCTTGTATTAAAGAAAAAGGTTATTTCACAAGGATTTAAAAACTTGTAATACACACTATGCATGACTCTTGTTCTTCCAGAGACGACAAAAATTGGAGTTGATCATCATCTACCTGCAGCTATACTCGTTATCACAGTTGTTCTTTACTAGCTCCACAGTAAAACTACAGAAGCAGTTTAGCACACTTCAGTACCACATAATTTGCTTTAGCAAAAGCCATCACTGAAGCCAGTCTGTGCCAACCTTGTTGAGATATGACCACTACCTGATATACCTCAATGCCATCTGTACCTATATGGCGAGGACACCTTCATGCACCTCAAAGTGCACTACACACTGGCAGGCTTCACTTGCCAAAAAGCTTAGTTAGCAATGCTTTTTCACTATTCATCTGTGTACTTCTCATCATTCACTACTCAATGAAAGCAGTACTATTTAGAAATGTTACACTTGAGGCAATAAACTGTGAACCTTTAGATACTGCTATTAAGAAAACAAAACCCTTTACTTTCTAGTAGAAACCTGTACTGCTTTTAAAAGTTAACCTAAGAAGAGACCAACTTGCTCAAAGTAGCAGCTACAAGGGCCTAAGACTTACTGATCAGTTCATGACATATGAATATTAAGATCTGTTTCTTGGATTAAAAAAATGGCCACCTGAATGTCTTAGAACAAAAACAAACCAAACTTCAGGTTAGTGTAACATTAAGCAAAAATGCCAACTGCCATTTATTACACCAATCCGACTGTAAGGTCACTTCTATGCAAACCCAAGTTGCAAACGCCATACTAAATCCAATGGATTTAAGACCTTACAGATCCTTCTTAACTGGAAGATTGATCTCACTGGAGTTAATCCCATAATCAGTTTGTTTTGGTTTTTTTCTGAGAGGTTGTGTTCATGTTACAAGAATATAGTGGAGCAAAGCAGTGCTAATGCTTGAAGCCACCCAAACCTTGTTGCACTGTCAGGTCTTCTGATGAGAGAAGTTATGACCACCTGTCCCTTTATATCCAGGCCTTGTCTTCTGTTAGCATGAAACCCACATCATATTTCTTCATCTGCAAATTCTGACAGATTTTAACAATATACAGGCCACTTTTCTTCGAAGTAGCTTTTAAGTACCTCACTAATTCAAAAGCAAGTGTAAATGATCACACTTCTGTAACTGCAGACAATAAACACAGGACAGTTTCACTAGACTAGTTTAAGGCAGTTACACACTGGTCACTTCCTGGTGAAAGACGTATCAGTGCTTGTCACTGAAGGTTTGTCCTCTGCTAGAAGTATCAACTTAAGCACACATACATAACTCAAATTCTGTTAAAAATTGTGGTTTGTAAACAGGTTGGCTTGTCAGATCACCTATTTGTACTACAAGAAAAAACCTTTCTTTGCAATTTCCAAAGGAAGCCTTTGACCACAATCTGAAACAGGAACAGTTTCAGATAGCCACTTCAGCTTTCCAGATGCAGGGACTAGGTATTTTTATCTGCCATCTCAAATACTGTAATGTTAAAATCATCTTCAAATTGTAATACACATCTGCATAATGAAAAGATTACTTAAAATTTATTTTGTGCTAGCTCTCACCAGCATTTTGTAATACAGCTTCATTCTTAAGTATGCTGACATTGCTTCTCAAGAAAAGCCCTGATTTACTAATGGGACATCTATAAAATTCTCTTTGTTAAATTCTCAAGAAGGAAGCTTTTTAATGCCAAATTCATTACACTTTGTAATATGGCTTTTAAGTAACCATTATGAGTGACAGAATTAGGTACATTCCTCATCCCACTAAAGAGAAAAAAGAATCTGAAAACTGTTACTTTAGATGGCAGAACAATACTGAAAGCATGACACTTGGAACTGGGAACTCAGGATCTGATACATTCCATTCCTGGCTTTCAATACATGACTTGTGTTCATGTAAAATCCCTTAAACTACTATGATTACTAACCCATTAGTGTAAAAATAGATACTGAATTATCTATGAAGCATTTAAGACATTTTTAGATCTGAAGTATTTAACACTAAACACTGTCAGATTACACTCAGCATTCACTTGGCATTGAAGTGGACACACTAAAATTAAGGGTTGAAATGCACAACCTGGGTTAATCACTGCAGATAAGGAATCAATTAAACAATCTACTGAAGTTGGATTTTAGGTACTGCAAGTCATTTAAGTACTAGAAAGCCTATTTTTACTTACCATTATCTTCTGTGCAGTCAAATGGCATGGACTATTTTGCTGGCTGTGCAGCAGAACTAAGAGTGCATTTCATAACTTCCTTAGTGCAAAGAAAACAAGCAGAAAGATTCCATGTCTTTCCTACACATTAGTGACCAAAGCAAGTACACTGTCACACTAACTGTGCAGAGATACAGAACTGTCACCATTAATCAGCCAAATGAATCATTCTCAGACTATGGAGAATTAGATTTTTGACACTCCAGGTTTTACCTAAATGACTGTTTGAATGTAAGTATCAGCTTTGGACTAGACACCAAACTTCATGAGCAATTACCTGAACTGAAACGTATTCTGTGATTCAAACTTTAAATTTTCAAGCTGCATTTAAGTACCTATTACCTACACGTTATGACTGTGATTTTTAGACTTCACAGATGCTTTTATTTTTCAACTCTTTTTAAAAAAACCCTTTTACCAGGTACCTGGAAGTCTGGCCATCTAAAGCAGCTTACATGAAGATAGCTTTAAATAAATCATATAACCCAATGTTTCCAGATGAGTTCAGCTGTGCAGCATCCACTCAGGAGCTGGCCATTTAAGAACATACATTTTGTGGAAAAAACTAGTAACCAGTTATATATTGGCAAGAAAAAGGTATAATTACATGAGACAATCACCCCTCTCCAAATTGCCAGTTAACTAACAAGTTAGTCCTAGTGGCACTTTTCAACAAATCTCTTTTGTAACAAGCAAGGCAAAGGGACACCAAAGCAGTCACTCTTTAAACCCATTGATTTTTTAACGTAAGTAAATATACACTTGCAAACTGTGACCAGATGACTGTGAAAATCAGTCTCCCGGAAAGATTTTAACATCAGAGCTTCTAGGAAGCATTGTTTATTTGTACTAGATGGCTGTAAAGTAACAGTAACTTATTCCTTCTCCCCCCACTACCTGTATTAAGGATGAAAGAATCTTCAGCTCAACATCCTCTCTTGTTGCCACATCCCATTTTCATCTGACAGAGCAAATGGCAAAGCACAATCTGGTGTTTACTATGCCCAACTAATTAAACTAGTTAGCCCCAGACAAGAGATGTCACGTGCTAGTGCTGGAGTTAATTCAGCAAGACACTCCATAAAAACAGACTTTTATGTCCATTAAGTCCATATCCATATAGCCATGAAGTTAGGAATCATAAGCTCCAGGGCATGAACACAAACTAAAGCTTGCATTTTACCCATTTCAACTGTCCGAAAACTGCATTGTCAAGTTCATTGCCTTGCTGCCTACTTCAAAACTTGCTACTCCATTTTAAACAATTCACATCCTCCACTAAATTCTCACTAATGTGAGGGAATAACAGTCTTAATGTTGTGCAGTGTATCAATTTAAATAAACTCTTGTGAAAATGTGTATGTTTATGTCCATGTTGCCTTTCTGTTTTATTTCTCAAAAAAAGAAAAAAGTCCCCCCTCACTGACGTATGGAAGTACTGAAATAATTGCTGGGCTGAACAGGAAAGTTAAGCCTCTGAAGAATAATCAAAGGCACAAGGGAACAAAAAGTTGCAGCCATATATCATATTTCTATCCTTAAGTTGGGAATCCTGCCTTCAGAGGACACTACATTTATTTTAGACTATGTCGTACCCCTCATCCCCAACAAGAACAGAATTAGTATTCCTTATTTTAGATTTTAAGACAGTATTTACATAAGAGTTGTACAACGCAGAAATTCAGAAACTGATCTTAGTATCTTATTGTAATAACAGCCTTCCTCCAACAGTAAAAACACAAACTTAAGTTCTGGGTAATAACAAATCTCCTCTTTAAAAACTGGAAAGAAAAAAAATGTACAGTTGCATGTCCTATATGAAACCTTTCAAACAAAAAAGAGTATTAAAACAAGAGTATAATTTAAAAAGCTGTGTATTGGAGTGTTTATAAACCAGAAGTGTTAAGCAGCAGCAGTTTCCGGTTTCTTATTAAATTCAACTAGACTTCAAATTTAGAAACACATTACAAACCAATATGGAACTATACTACTTATGCACCTTTGTAGGTGTTTCAGTAAAGAAAGCCTCCTATGAGAATAAACAGAGGCAGCACATTATATTAAGTCAAAACCTGCCTTCAACATGCCAAAAAGAACTGTGTCCTATGTTCATTTGTCACCAAAGCACCCCCTAAGAGATGCATTATTGCTGTAGAACATTTCAAGTTTACCAACACCCAAGTGCAACCAAACTGATGTTGTATATATGCACTTGCCCATTCTCACCAGTATTTCCACTTCATGGTTTTTCTTTAAACAATCAAATTTAAAGCTTTGAAAAATAACATTTTTTTGATTTTAGGGTTTTTTTTCACATTAATCACCACATGCAATTTAGTTTTCTGATAATTTTTCTAAAAAACTGCACCAATATCAGAACAGTGCAAATCATATTTAATTGTAAAAGTTATAATGGCTTGAGTTCATAATTAGAGGGAACACTGTCAGGATCTTGGTATTTTGCTCATTCACCATTGCTTGCATTTCATTAAAAACTTTCCTGTCAATTTTGCCTTTTTTTTTTTTTTTTAGTAATCCCCCCATGCTTTTATCAAAGCTGAAATTAGGGATATAATCCACAATTTCAACACGCATAGTGCCTTAGTTGCAATGTTTTTATGCACTTCCATGTACTGTTACAATTCCATAAACGTATAATCCCCCGCAACATGTTTCCAGACTAAGAACCAGTCACTAGCACTTGTGATCCAACAAGTGTTTTAAGTTGTTCAGCAATGGAGAGATTTCAAGATTACGAAATCTGAGGACTTTCCCTCTACTACAGCCCCCAGTGTTTCATTTTATAGCAAGTTCAAAATTGGTTTCCACATCTTGACAGTGTTCCTTATAAAACCGTATGACAGTAAAAGTGCCAGTAGGCATGGCAACCTCTTCGAAGGGAGCATTTAAACTCCTTGGCACTGGGAATGCCAGCACCAAGGATTACATTGAAATTCAAAATTATTCTTAAGGCTACAATTAGAAAACCCACTTTCCATACGCCTAATTTCTCTAAGTAGATTTGAAAATTCAGAAGCTAATGCAACTGTTAGGTTTTACGCTTAAATTTGAGGAAGAAATTTTCTTTTCTTTAGCAAGGGCAGTCTATGAAACTCTGGTAGCAAATGTCTCTTAGGCATTGACTACTCATTTCACCATCGTTCACTTACTTTGTCTTAAAGTTCAAAACTGGCAAGGCACATTTACATATTCCAATGAATACTTGACAATTTTTAATTACACTTTATGTCCCAGCTATCCCAGTAATTGACATACAACATACTAAAATGGTTTATTAAGATAACAAAAAAAAAAAAATCAATTAATGTGAAAACATACAGGCTATTGGCAACCACTATTCTAAAAATTATGTAAATACAAGTAAACATACTGAAATGTGTGCGATTCTAAGTTTTTAACCAGAAGATCTCTGTACTAACACACATTTATATTAATGACACATAAAAAAAATAAAAACTTTATTACAAAAATAAGTTACACTCGCCTCCAGCTTACAGTATAAAACAATTTTATTTGCAGGAATGCAAAATGATTGTTTGCCATGAGCATTTTCAACATATGACATGTCTAATTTTGTTAAAATTTGCATTTACTGGGGGAACTGGTGTGTATAAAACCTTAATTAGGTATAAGCTTCAATTTTCATTGTGGTGCCTATGGGTATGTAGTATAACTGCAGTATCCCTTTGTGCAGGGGGTTAAGGGAACTCTTTATGCCAAGTCCAAAGTAAGTCATAATTTTATCTATCTTTTACCTATATGAAGCTGGACTTGGCAAGATTCTGTTTTTATTTTGTCTTTTTTCAAGGGTGGTTCAATAGAGGATGCTTCACCACTGAACACTCACTGTCATCAAGGTGCTTTAGAAAATTAAAAACATAGCACAAATGATTGTACTCTACTCTACTCTACAGGTTATCATGATCTGCGTAAGAGAAATGGAAAGCTGATCCACGTGTTTTTACAGTGATCAGCAATAAGAAATGCACTAATGAAAACATACCTTTTACCTAAAAAGCTAAACTACAGCCATATACTATTCTATGATTTATGAAAAACTTCAAAATATCCAAATGTCAGGCTTCACTGTACAGTTGTCAGTTTTAGTCTGACCTTTTATAAAGGGACACTGCAGTATTTAGTACAAGTTGCTGATGCACTTTTTTTGAACATCTGATGTCTTACAAAAGTAACATCTTGCTAAACTATTATACATCCAAATAACTACAATATCTGAAGAAGCAAGGCTGCTTTTTCAGCCACAAAATACGACAAAAGCAAGGCCTGTTATGATGGTCATGAGGAAGTCTTACAAAGCCTCTGGAACTAAAGGCAACTAAGAATGTTACATTTGGTATATTATAATCTTACCCTCATATCATATTAAACAAGCCTTGCTTTTATCTACAAAGATTTTCTATGTACAGTACAGACAGGGTATAGTTCAATCCTCTGCTACTGAGGTAGTTAACCAACCCTTTAAAAAAGGTTCTGAAAAGAACCACTATCTGGAATGCCTGACTAACCAGCTCTGATGATTACACCTGAAACTGCTGTATCTGAACACAATTCATAAGTGATTACTAAATAGACAATCATGATTAACCTTCATGAGCAGAAATAAAATTTAAGGATACCAATGATGGTATTCATCTATACCACTGCAATAAAAATTTAAATGCAAGAATTTGTGAATACCACTTTTGGAATCCTTAACTAAGAAAACTTGGGGGAAAAATCTACTTAAAGCAGATTTTTTAAAGAACAACTTTATTCTTTATTAAGATACCATGCTAGACGTTAAGGATTTTGTTGAACACGTTGGGGAAATAGAGTAGCTTTAGTTTAATAACTTGCACTGCAGAGAAAACTGTTAAAGAAATTCATTTCAAAGTCCAAGTATTAGTTCAAATGTCCCGTATTTGAATCCATGATCTTCGCAGGAAGGTCTTTTGCAACAGAATATGCTCCTATACAGCTGAGATACTTAAGGTTGCTTGATATCCTTACCATTACTCCACTGCAAGCTTCTGGTGTAATCCCACATAGCAAGTCAGTCTTCATTGTAACAGGTCAGGACCGGCCTCG
>VWZT01016361.1:22192-39692 GCA_013397055.1 Pachycephala philippinensis | reverse complement strand
GGAAGATATCCAAGAAGAAAAACACATGAGAACATTAAGCAGAACACACCAGCAAGAAACTGTCTTTTTTTTTTTTTTAAACCATATTCAGTATTTACTAGTGCAAGATCTCTATCAGTATGAGTTCATAAGCTTCGTGGGCAGATGTATCTTCTGGAAGTGGCAAGAAAGAATATCAGGATCCTCCTTTCAGTGGGTACTTTACTAAAGAAAGGGTGCTGTATCAATACTACTAAGCCTGCTGAGAGGAACACATGATGCTACATTCATCCACGTGACATCACTGCAGAAGTACAGGGAAACTTAGAATAAAAAGTGAAAAGTATGTATGTTTCATGACCTTCAGACAGTTCCTCCAGTGCTCTCACTCAATAAGCAGAGCAAGACATTACGTGAATTATCACTAACACCACTATTAGATTTTTTTGTGCAAACAAAAATAAATCCAACATTTTTCAGAGAAGCCAGAAAACCTGTATACACTACAGTTTATCTACTAAAATACCCAGATGTTCTAATTTGGTAGGAGTGTACATGTCTTTCAGAATTAATACAACATAACTACATGCATTTACACTTACATCTGATTTTTAGCCGCTTGTCTCTGAGCTTTCCGTTCTTTCCTTTTTTGATCTGGTGGCTTAGCAAAAACAATTTCAATGTTTTCTCCCTCTAAATCTTTGCCATTCATTTCTTCCATTGCCTGAAGGAATTAACCAGACTTTAAATATACTTCCAAACATATCTGAAGTTATTAATTTTATTCTATCTTTTAGAGTACGCATTTTTAAATTTGTTATCCAGTGCTAAATACCAATATAAAGCTAAAACAAAAAATTTAAACAATCAGACAGCATAGCATCATGGGTTCCAGTTATGCATTTCTTCTCAACTTGGCTCTCAAACCCAGGACTTCATGTATCAGTTTAGAAATTTTCCCCTCAAAACTGAAAACAAGCTTCAATCTTTGCAAGCTGTTACAATTAGTGAAGTGACAGAACTGTCCTCTGGAAGTGCACATTTTGTAATCCATGAATAAATTCCTAATGTGAGCGCACATGCAAACAGTACTAAAGCTAGAGCTCAATATATTCTTCTATTCCTTTACTTATAATAAATATCAGTTTCTTTTTCAACCAGAAGCCAAAAATTAAAGAGTCATTCTGATCACAAGGAAAAAACAAATAAACCAACCACAAAAACCCCCAGTTCCTCCCCAAATCCACACCTCCTCCTCCCCAACCGTCTCCTCAAAAAAATGCAAAACAAACAGCAAACCATCAACTGCTCTCCTAACCTCCCTGCCATATACAATTTCCATGGGCCACAGTCATTGCTGCAAGTTAATTTTGAGCAGAGGAATCCTAAAGATTCTACGACTTTTAGGGACTCTGCATGGCTAAGCCTTGACAGGATATATATATTACTAAGACTCTTTCCATCATCTTCCTAAGCATCTGCTTTAAGGCATATGGATATGTACGAAAAACTGAATCCCCCTGTATCCTGCATCTGCCCACAGAACATAAAAAAAATGGATACACTACAGGCAGGAAGGGAATTACACTTTCCCTTCCTAACAACAGATGACATCAAGACCAGGCTAGCAAAATCCAGGAATGACAATTACTAAATCGTCCAGCACCCCTCATAACAAATGAGGGGAAAAAAAAAAAAGTGTTTATTCCTGGAAAAATAAATAAAAACATTACCTAAGATTTTATCACCTGCCCTAGAAAAACTACTTTAGATTTCTACCAATAATTGGTGAGAAGAGTCATTCAACTTCTGGCAGTTGAGTTTCAAATGGTAACAACATGATTATCTTAAAAGCTGATCAGAAGAATTACTTAAGATAGGTGCGTTTAAGATCCACTTTTCAAGCTAGAATTGCATCACCCTAAGAGACACCCAGAGAGGACAAAGTTATCAGTGACAATGTGTTACCATTTCTCCAGAAAAAGCTTTTTCTCAAGAAGCACACAGCTCCTGATAACACTACTTACAGCACACACACACACAGTTACAGTCCTCTTCACTTACCTTTACAGCACCATCCCGTTCATCAAAATGAATGAAAGCATAGTCTTTTAGCTTCTTCACTCGTTCTAGCTTTCCAAATTGACTGAAGGCCTTTTCTAAAATCTCCTCTGTTACAGTATTGGCAAGATTGCGTACAAACAACACTTTTACCTAAGGGGGATTAAAAAAAAAAAAAGTACTTAGGAGTATGATCTAATTTCAAAACACAAAATGAAGCTTTGCAAGTTACTGCTATTGGCAGTACTGAAAACATCGTTATATTTTCTGTACAACATTTTATATACATATATATGAATATGTACATTTAAATAGTCATACAGCATGAGTTAGCTCCAAAATTCCCTGACAGAAATATTCAATCTGTTATCAAACATGATTACATAAGTATTAGTATCCTGAAAGTCAATCCAATTTGTGTTAGTGTTTAAAAGGATCCTAGCAGCAGTTATCTTCAACCCAGAACACTATCAAACTTGAAAGGTAACCAGAACTGGTTACACACAAAACAATTAACTTATCAAAACATTTAATTGTTTAGATAGGTTTTTGCTCAGCTATTTGCAGAACAGTCATCACTGTAGTATCTAGGTCAGAGGTGACAGGCCTGCAGCTTTCAAGCTGCTTAACTTGTGGCTCCTATGCTATAGCTACACCAAACACCTAATGTCGGGACTGTGCCTGCCTGAGGGGCACTCAGTGACCTGAAGCCACTGCTAAAAGACAGAATTGCAGACAGAGGGGGATACTAAGGCTGACACTGGCCAGTCACCCTTCAACTTTCTCAAAAGTCAAACCGTGCTATTCCCTTGAGGAAGAGTCACTTCCAAGTAACTCGAAGTTTATTCCCTCCCCCAGCTCACTAAAGCACACAATAAGGCTCTCAAGCTACACAAAGACTGCTCCGTAGCTTCTGAAATCAGAAAGGCAGGTAATCACCCAGCTGTTGATATATGCCCTATTAACTGCCTGACATGGACTAAATCATCAATATAGAGTTTCATCAATCACCAGCTGCATAGGATAAAGGAAAATCTACAGCAGTCTGACAAAGGCTTAAACTAAACCCTTAGTTAACATAGCAGACAACATACACTGGAAACCAGGAATCACCTATTACTGACCCGACAGTATTGAAAGATTCATCCTTGTGTCCATGCTGAGGCTGCACTCGATGACTCGACATGAGCATGTTTACATGATGTCATCCATGTGTTCTCACAATTTACGACTCTTAAACTTGTTGAGAAGAGTTCCTTCCACATGCTGGCACTGTGTTCTGACAGTTTAATCACCTCCTACTGCCAAGGAATGCTCACAGCCGTACCTGCCTACAATGCAGCTGCCAATCAGCTGCAAGACCTGCAACTTCTGCTTACATCCCCTCTGCTCCTACTGGTTTCAAATCAGCTGATGACATCAAGTGAACACTGCACATGGCAGCACTGACTCCTGACCCTGAAGGTCAACACAAATAACAGAGGGTGTGAAAGGACCAAGGAAATCATGCTTCCATTTCTGAAGCAGAGCTGTACTCTACACCCACCACATACATGAACTCAATAAACCCAGAAACCCATTTTTCAAAGGATTGCTATGTAATTAAGTTACAAAAAAATCCATGACAGACTTCCATAAATCTGTCTCACTCACTAGCTGAACTAGGATGGGATGCAGAATTTTGGAGAAGGGATACTACAGACCATAAATCTAACCCAGTGTATCAACTCTAGACTTTGGCAATCATGCTGATTCTCAGCAGATCATAAAAGTCATAGCCAACTCCACAAGGAAAGCTGTTTCCTATTATGTATTAAGCTTCTCCTACATGTCTTGATGGTAAGAGCAACCTTTATTTATTGTAACCCACACGTAATAACCATTTTTAGTAAAATATCCTAACTGCTACCTTGACCTTATTCCACGGAAATGAATTACACAAAGTTTCGTGATGTAATCAATGGGTTTGAAAACCAGAAAGTTTTAAACAAATGTTCCATATTCTTGTTCTTTAGAAAAGGATGAAAACTAGAACCTCACAAGGAACCCTACGTAGCCTAATAAATCCATGATGACTGACCTGATTAAAAACGAGACAGAATAATCACTATTTTTTACAAGATGCACTAACATAGTGTTTTTAAAGAAATAAAAAAGCAACTAATTTAAATTTTCCCAGTGCAGACAAATTCATTAATCTCTAACAGCTGAAACTTTTTAATACCTTCGCTCATGTTACTGATTAGCAGTGTAACTGAATGAGTCAAAGATGATGTAAAAGCTATTAGGCAGGTTAAAGCATAGGTTGAGAGAAGATGAACACATTTTTACTTCACTTAAACTAGCTAAAAAGGGAGGGAAGGAAAAAAAAAAGTCCTCTTCATTAGAGCTCACAGATTATTACACCAAGAATCCATGAATACTCCTAACAAGCAATATACCCAGCACCATCATTTTGTTTTAAAGGCAGAACTCACATTTAAAAAACTGTTTAAGATTACACTGCCCCAAAACTTCTGGGATCTGCTCCTTTTCCTCCTCTTACCTACAGCACAAACACTTCAGGCCACATTCTCCAAGGGTTACTAGCCCTGTCTCTTGTCCTGTAATCTGCCAGACAGCCACAAGCATAAGACTTTATTTAGCTGCTTAACCTGCCACTCCAGAACGTCCTCTGCAGCCTCAGCCATCCTACAGAAATCAAGTAAAACATTAACAAATTTACTAGACTACAGGTGTAAGAGGAAACAGAATGACACTTAGGAGAAATTAAACTATCAACACAGCTGCTTGTGAAGTTGGAAAAAAGTTCACTTTGGACCAGAAGTCAATACCTTAACCAATTATACTCTGGTATGTTAGTACAAGCATTAATCTCCTGTAGCACATACATCTAGCTTGAGAATCTAGCTTCATCCCTCATCATGCTCAAACTACTTCGTATTCATGGTAACAGCCCATTTAAACGGTAAGTATTTACCCATACAGTACTCTCCACAACATTTTATCAGAAGGACAAAGAAAAAGACTCGTGTAAACATTTCAGGAATTTAAATTAGTAGTCCATATACCGATGAAACGACATGCCACTTCTGCAAGATTTAGAACACTGTTCACCTTCTGGCTACATATGTGAGTTTGTCTTCCTTACAGCTTGCTCTTACGGACTTGCTCTTCCAGCACTCTTGACAAGAAAACTGACGATCAGATGGTTATTCTGATAAAACCAACTTACTCTTCCTAGTCGCAAGTTCCCTCCAGAGCCTTCTACCATAGCAATGTGGAAGATGACACGGGTCAATCGCTTTCCCTTTGCTCTGGATTGACAGTAGTCAGAAGCAATGACAGCCAACCCGCAGCTCACATCCAGGACATTACTGACTGCAGCAGCAGCTCCACTGCTCTTTCTCTTAGGAGAAAGACAGCAATAACAGAAAGTAAACCTTACACTTAGAGAAGTGCCAGGTACAGTCAGTTTCCCCACAGGTACAGCAGGTGGCCAAGAAAGACTGGAGTAGAGACTTTCCTTGTTGCAAGAATAAACTAAGGGACACAGCCAGTGAGGAAGATCAGACACCAATGACTGTCTCAGTTTCTGTCTTCAGACACAAGCTAAATGTTCTCTACTTTTTCAGTATTCTTATTCACAGAGCCTCGCTCTTCCATACATCTTCAACCCAAGCTCCACGTCCTAGCTTTCGCATGTGGCACTAGAAGTATGCAAGCTGATTTTCTCCATGTTTTCTACATTTCTTCCCTTCATTTCCATGTTTCTTCTCTTTCCATGTCCCATTTCAAATACAAAACAATACAAGGTATTAACACATTCAAAAAACTATACAGTAAATGGGGCAAACCACAATCAAGCTTTCATTTCTTTACCCTTTCACTCTGTACATCTGTAAACTTACTTAGGAGAGATGCTTGATCATGCCCCCTATCATTTCCTTTCCATCTATTCTGTTATATCAGCAGAAATTCCTGCTCATTTATTTTTACAGTTTGGTGGATTAGGTCTCTTCTCTTTTGAGCCAAGAAACTGAACATACAGGCTGCCATATTTAGGAAGTGCCACCTTCCACAAATTCGACCGGCAAGACCCTTTCCCTGCTGCTGACAGTCTACCATGCTGGGCAAGAAAAATAAAGTCTGCAGACAAGATAGTCCAAAAGCTTCTGTAATAGCTGTATTACAAAAGCAGCTTTTTCCCTAAAATGAGCCCCCACCCCAACCCTTTTCCCTTATGGCTCACCAAAGAGGAGATCCCAGCCAAGCTATCTTACTAGGTCCATCAAAGTAGGACTCCAGCAAGTGACGTGTCTCAGATGAGAGTAAAAGCACAGACGAAAAGCAAGCAAAGAGAAAGAGATAAGGATATGGGCTAGCTAGGAGTTTCCATTAAACAACTCAGCTACACAACACAACTGAAAAAGACAGGGTCGGGCAATATCTGATGGGGAAAAAAAAATCAGGTAGTTTGTTTCTGGCAAGATACCAAGCACATACATGAAACAACTGCTACAACATACTTCAAAATGTTAATAGTCCAGACTTCAGTTTCACCTCAATATTCAAAGGCCAAAATATTGCTAGTCTAGGTATTTAAAGGAATTAACTCCCAAATTAAAAACAGCTACAAAGTTCCAAACACAAGCTAATTGCCTAGCTCCTCAGAATTAACTGCTAATGGCAACTTTGAAAATACATTTGTGTACATTTGAACGTCAACATGTTCTAATGCTGAAGTGATCCAATTCCAAGTTTAAAAAGAACTAGGGCTTGTTCTGTGATGATATCTCGATTTCTGTCCTTCCAAATACTAGGGTACAAAACCATTTTAACTCTAGGAGTCACCATCATCACTTCCAGGTAAAAAATTAACTACGTCATCCTATGCGTCATTTTGGCAAGAATTGCATTCACTATTCAGCCTTGGGAACACAAAATAATAAAAGGCCATATAGTTTTTAAATCCACATAATTTCTAGAGTATATTTATTTTTTATCATCTCACCTACAATACCTCTGTCAAGAAGGCCGAAAGATGTTATTTAATTAAGATTAAATGCCAGGAAATACCTAATTTGGAACACAGCACTTTAAATGTACTATGGTCCCCTTACAGCTTTGTTACCTTTGCCATGACTTCAGGATCTGGGTCTTCTATAGGGTCAGCCCATTCCACTGTAACAACATTTCCCCAGACTTTCACTTTGCCGCTCATTAACCTACGTCTGGCCTGAGCAGCAGTTTTGTGATCTTCATATTCAAGAAAGCAGAAACCCCGGTTCTTTTTCTTGTCATCAGGCTGATGATACAATATGACATCTGTAAGACCCTCTGAAATTAAATAAAATATTTATTTGTTATGCTTTCAATCCACTGACTTGCATTATCAAGTGTGGGTTGTCTTTGTAGCTGTGGAAGAATACCCTTTCACTAACTGAATGGAGGAGAGTTGGGAGCAGCCAAAAGTTTTGCTTTATCAATTCTCCTCTTAAACCCCTAAGTTACAACATGTATCAGTGTGTGTTTTTTCCATACATGTCTAAAACAAGACATAAAAGTTGCATGACTTCAATACCTAAAAAGTTTATTGCTCCAAGGAACCTGAAGTCTATCATTCAGTAATAGAGAAACTCATCAAACATTGCCTTTGCAAGTTCAGATGTTGTTATCAAAAAGAGATCCTTAAAATTTAAAAATTCTAAAGCAGAGAACCAGTTACATTCTTCAACTTGCTTCAGTTTTGCCTTGAGAAGTTTTAAAACATCCATTAGTATTGAAAGAATTAAACTTTTAATTCAAACTTCTTTGAACAGCTTTTTTAAACATTACACACTTAATTCTACAGGTAACTTGGAACCACTCATCTAGTCTAATTACAAGTATCTCAGCCCTCAGCAAAACAACTTTTAAAAAAACCCAAACAAATCCCAACATACAAAGTTGAGATAAATGCTGAGTGGGTTCGGTTAGGTTTCATTGTCATTCAGCTATACGCCAAAAGGTAGTGAAGACAGCTCATCACTGACCACGTTTGACACTTTCCAGCTCTACAAAAGCTAGTTACTGACTCACCTGTTACTTTGCTGAATTCTTCAACAATTTGCTCCTTGGTTTTACTCTTAGGAATAGAGCCAACAAAAAGCCTATTATTGGCAACAGAGATGCATACACCAATGTGTTTTCCAGAACGAATTTCATGGTTGTTGTACTGCAAGAAAAAAATTATTTGACAATCATCAGTTACAAATTTCAGCTCCCCTTCAACAGCAGCATACCAACTATTAAACTTTGGAAAACCCAGCACTAGGCAATATATTAAATTTTTGCAGCTTAACACATTTTTATGATGCATATTCAACTACTCTGAAGTATACCCATGTTTTCTAACGTACTTCCTTAGAAAATTTCAGCCAACAATTATTCTTCCCTTCTTGTTCAAGTCCCTCAATACTTTTTTCTTTAGAGACTTTTTCATACAGAACCAAGTCATCAAGGTCAAGGCTTCTCCCTTCACAACCATGCAGAAAAAAAATGCAAGTTCCTCTATAGACTGCATCTATAAATGCTTGATTTGCGTGTAATACAAGACATGAGTTGCAATTAAAGTCAAGATTCCCTTCTGAAATTCTACAGTTCACGAAAGAAAGGGAGTTGTGAATCAGGTCTTCTCCACAAAACGTGGAAGAGCAATTGGCAAATACTTTCCAAAGCATAAAGATTACACATGTAAAGAGAGGCAACAACAAGAACAACTTTCTATCGACTTTAAATTTTAAGACTTCTGTTCAAATGCTTCTTCAACAACATTTAGAGATACCATGAACAAGTTAGCAGTTTAAAAGGGAAAAAAAGAAGTATTACTGTAGACATCTGTTGACAAAATATGCACAGACATGCATTATCCAAATAAGCAGCAGGCAGGTCAACTGCTGGTACATCAATGCATTTCCAACTGGAAGCCCTGCAACAGACAGTTCTTTAGCTAAGAAAATTCAACGTCTTATTGCCAAGTAGCAGGACAGATTTTTAAAATGATTTATTTTGTGCTTGGTGGTAAATCTACACAAGCAAGTTAACCTCCATTCCATCATACTTTTTGTGCAATAAAATCCGGAAGAAGATGTTTATTTGTATTTATCTTGGGCAAACAAAAATTCCATCACTTAAGATTTCTCTGAGCTAGGTAACTGCACCAAAAGTGAGCCAGAAGGCTAACTGTGCATGTGAAAAGGACCTGGACTGACATGTTCCCAACAAATTATGTCTCAAAACATAGCAGGAGACAACAAAAGACTTCTATCTCCTTATCTTTTGCCCATGTGGCAGAGAAATAGTTGAGTTTGAAGTAGTAAACTGCAGTAGGAGCTGCAGTAGCTGCATAGGAAGACTGTATATATATTATCATTGCTAATAAACATATACAGTAATGGACAGATTATAGTAGCTAAAAAAAAACACTTTTAAAGAAACACCTTTCAAGAAGCTGACAGATTATTAGTCTGTGAAAGTGATTCTTTATTAACTGAACCGTCCACTAGGAAACATTTCCTTACATTAGGAACCTTTTTTTACTGAGAGGGTGGTCAAACAGTGGAACAGGCTTCCTAGAGAAGTGGTCAATGCCCCAAAGCTGTCAGTGCCTAAGAGAAGTATCTGGACAATGCCCTTGATGAGCAAGATGACAGAAACAATTTTGGTCAGCCATGAAGTGGTAAGGCAGATGGACTGGATGATGGTTGCAGGTCCCTTCCAAATGAAATATTCTATTCTACATGGATAATATAAAGTATTATCCAACTGTTCCTGCTAAAGTCTAACATCAAAGTTTGGCTACACATCTAATCCTAAAAGAATCTCTCATACAACTCAGTATGTTGTATGAGAGTAAAATTAACAAAGTAAAATTAATATGTTCTATCATACTGCAGTTCCACTGACAGTAGTTTCTAGTAGTTTTTCTATCTTACAATGTATTAACTGCTATTTTTCACCACGCATTTCTCTTAACACAGAGAAAACAGTCTTCAGTTAGGTGCTCTTGAACATCAAGTTGGTGATTTTTAGGTAAATAGTTCGCATACCATCTGCAAACTTAGATTAGACATAAAAGGCTCGGATCATGATCTGGGTAAAGTGCCAAAACAGTCGGGCTACCAAATTAGCTATGTCAGCATACTGCTTCCCCCTCCTGGCACCATGGAACCAGTGTCCGAAGTCAGAAGCAGAGACTGCCACCCTCTAGATAATGTAATAGTTTATTTTTTCTTGCTGACTTCTGTAAGAACTTACTCACTAACAAGTCAAAATATCCAGAAGGTCTGTCTTGTCACTTTACTGACTTAAATTTTCACCACCAATTTTAGTTTATTTCCAGGAGCAAATGGCAAGCTGTAACTCTATGCTTAGTTGGCAAACTGCTTAAGGGGCATATTTGCGTAACTCACCTGTACCCCCACTTTGATCAAGCTTACACCTGTTCTAGTCAAAAATACACTGAATGATTCAATAGTTTTCAGTATGTTTTCCTACAAGCTTCACCTCAAAAGTATTTATTTTGTACATATCTACAGTGACCTTATTCACATAGAAATCTTTTGAAAAACTTAACTCTAGCAACTTCTTATGAAATAGGAAGGAGAATTGAACATGTGTGCAAAAGAACACAACTGGAGCTGTAATTCCTAAACAGTATGAAGCAAAGTAAACATGTTACCAGGGGAAAAAATGACTGAGACTTAAAAAAAAAAAATCATACTTTGATAGTGAATGCTTATGTGAACATCTGAAATGCCATTTCTACTTAACCAGCAAGGGTTAACATCACTGAATTAAGTACTGGTCATAAAAAAAGAAGAGAATTCCCTAAAATGTGTTTAAAATAGTTCTGGCTGTGCTTAAGACAAAAATGGAGTGATACTATGGCCTGATACTGAGAAGAATTACAGATATGAACAATAATTAATTATAGGTGGCTTAAAAATGCATATGCATAAACAAAATCAAGACTTCAACCTTTTAAACTGGAAGACTTCTTGTTAACGAATAAGTCAACATTAAGTGTATCCAAAAATTTTAGTTGAGCTTTATATTAAGTTGTTATACAGACTGTGGAGATATATACAGCAGCCACACAAATACAAATTGTATGCAAAATATATTACACCAACTTCAAGAGCCCGAAGACAGGTCAGTTTATTCTCTGCTGTAGTTTTGGTATTGACAAAAACATAGCTGTCTCTTGTTACCCAAAAGCCTGTAGGCAATGCAGAGATTTTTAACCTCATTTTTTCTATACTGTCCTGAAAAAATAAAAGCCTCTTGGAAAAAGATGGGAAATAACAGAAGAACCATTATCCCAAGGAGTCCAGAAAGCTGGGAAGTAAGCTGTATACACACGAGAAGATTACAGATAGTATCAAAAAGAACACCACCTGTTAAAGTAATAGGTTATGAAAACGGCTAGGATCAAGTGCTCAGCGTTTTGAAGAGGTCTTTCAGCAGTCTCTCCCATGCATGTGTAACTAACACAAGTTATAGACCTACAATTTTCAACTGAGCTCAACAGGCACGAATTGCTAATACCCCTGCAAACCACTTCTAGATAACTTGGGAAACTTATACACCAAACTAGCCAGTCAACTATGGTTGGAACCACTCCAAAAAAACTGATACATCACAGGATCCAATTTAAGACTAACCCTACTTTCAAAGAGTTTAGCATAAATGTTGAAAGACTGCCCCATCAACTGCAACACTTTTTAGCTATTACCCTCAGCAGCTATTTAACTGAAAACAGAACACAGTGTGCTTCTTTCCTGCATATCAAAGGTCAGACATAAAGCGACACCAAGTAGCTCCTTCCCTTGTATCATTTAGTGGAAGACAGAGGCTAGGATCTGATGTTACTTTTCTGGAAACATGACTTGAATGACTTTTCAGAGCACACCATCTTTAAGCAAAATCCAGATAAATGAAGAAAAATTGTTTTATTCATTTACTAGGTACCTCTGAGAACCTGCATGATTTGATTCACTGTTTTGCTAAGTTTTAAGAGTTAACTCTTGAGCTTAACTCATAAGAGTTCACATACTCTCAACAGCTAGGCTGACAATGAAAGTACAAAGAGAACACAGTTATACCCAGCATATCTGACTCCACACTGGAGCAACCAACTGTTCTTATTTAAAAAGCTAAACAGCATATACCAGACTGGTTTTGTACTTCCACTTTTGCAGACATTTGTGTACTTTCTCAAAATAAATTCCCATTTTCAGCTTGATTTGCCTCCACCAATTGCCTTATATGTCAGTACGGTACCTTAATTTAAGCATACCTCATTACAAAACAAGGTACGTTAGCGCTACTACAGCAATAGAGTATCAATACACTTCAGAATGCGTATGGTTAGCACTCTCCAGAGTCACACCACACACTCATCTTGGCCATATCAGTGTAGCAGTAACCAGCCCCAAAAAAATCAAATTTAACCTAGCCAGGAAAATAAACGTGCTGTGCAAGGATCAGGGCAGTGTTTCTCCCCACCCTGTTTTTTAGTGATGGGTACTTCACACATAAAACCTGAAAAACTTATTAGGAGTATCCCACATCAAACTATTTCGCACGTCTGTGTAAAACAGAGGAAATGCTCCTTAAACTGGCAGGATTTATGACGTTTTCCTGTCAGTTGCAGCAAACAGAACAGACCTTAAATGCTCAAGAGACATTTTTTCCCCATCTGAAGTATCTTATGAAATTCTGTGACTTTGAAGCACTTTTCCAGCATGGGCCCCCTGCTGGTGCAGAAGCACATCAGGAGTCACAGACACCCTGACCAGCGCTGCCCTTGTACCACAGCAACCCCAACACCACTGCTCCCCAGAACTCATCCAGATGCAGACAGCCCAGAAGTCACTACTGCCAATACAACTTTGGTTGATAATAAAGGCTCATCTAACTGGACCAAACAGCAGTCCAAACCAAACAGTCCAAAAGCTTTTTTTTTCTCCCCTGCACCTAATGCAGTCAGTAAAAATTTATATGCAATGCAGAAATAAGTTCAACACCTAGGGGACATTTTTGAAGTAATCTAACAATGATAGTTTCACCTTAACCATTTAAGTCATAGGACCAGGACAACTGCTTCTAAGCCAGAGCGTTCTTCATCAAAAAAGAAAAAAAGCCAAGAAAACTTACCAGTTTAACAGCTTCCTGAGCTGCCTCTTTAGTACAAAAAGTGACAAAAGCATATCCTCTGTTTAGACCGGTTAGTGGATCCATCATTAAGCGGAGATCCCATATAGGTCCAGCTTTCTCAAATAATGGAACAAGTTCATCTTCAAACAAGTCTCTTGGAATCTTGCCCACAAATATCTACAACAGAGATACAAAGCACTGTTATAAAGAGTATTTCCAATGAGTAAGTCTACATCTACATAAACATCTTCTCTTTCTTACCTCTGTACCAACAGAAGGTTGTTGTCCTGAATATACAGACTCTGGAGGAGGTCCACCATACTTCCTCTGTCCAGTAGTCACATCAAGAGTGTAGCCGGTTCTCTCCAACAGTGCCTTCAAGTAAGAAACTTAAAATTTTAAAATCACACATAAACTGACCAAGTTTAGCCGCACTTCATTCACACACAGACATGTTTCTAATTCCTTTTAAACTGTACTGCTTTGAAGCTCCCACAAACAAACCTACTGCTAGTACTTCAACAAGAAACTTGCAAAACAATTAACAGAACTATCAGGTAAAACAGTGCTAGAAAATTAGAGATTCACATCCAGTTTTCCCAATTCCTTAATTTTCATTAAAAAAAAATAAAGCCGAGTAATAGAATAGTGAGCTTCCCTTTAATTAGGAAGATCTTAGTCTGAGCCACTTCTTGTTTTGGCATGTCCAATCCTGCACACATTTATGCACAAGAGTTCCCTGCACTTAATGAGATTACTCATAAGTGTGAAGTTAAAGAACACATGTTTAAGTGCTTACACCCCTGGAACACAGACTGCTTCAGGTACCCAACTACTAAAGTGGTAGTACTACTTCTTCTCTCTTATCATCCCCCCTTCAAATTCCTTGTGGGCTTATACAGGATCCCAGGACAACTAACCCTCGCTGGAACCACTGCATGTAGTTATAGATATAGTTAGATATAGTTACAGACATACTACCACTTTAAAATGTTAGATGAAATTCAGTATGGAAACATATGAGAAACTCCTCTGAAATTAAGTCTTCCTTAATAATTTTGTACAAAGACAAACCAACACTATACACAAAGAAACTACATATTAAACAAGCCAAATTACAGTCAAGAATTAGCAATTTCACAACTACAAAACTGCAGTTATTTTAAATGCCATAGCCATCAGCAGTAAAAGCTATGCTACTTGAAGTTATTAACCAAATCCTCACAATATTGCTGTTTCATGTGGCAGTGACAAAAACTGTACCAGTTTTTTTAAATTTATAATTAACGGCATCCAGGCCTCAAAGTCAAGAGAAAAAAAGATTTTTTATTTTTACAGGGTACATAGTTATTTGTAATGATCATTTTATACTTTATACATGAACAGTCAAAGAAGAAAGATACTCTGGGATTTTTTCATGACATCACCTAAACATGCTTACATGATTTTCCTTCCCTAAGCTTTGGTAAAGTTGCTAATCACAGTATTTTAAAATAAATCATTATATGCCTAACTCTTGAGAAAGGAGTCTCTTGCTAGCAGCAGACATGGTCAAAAAAATAATTTATCCCTTATTAAGACAGTCTGGGGTACAGTGTATGAGCATAGTGATTATGTAATAAGAAGTGGGCTAAATCCTAAATCCATTACAATCTGTTTTTTCAGACACGTGGAATCTCCTCCCTTTTGTGGAGTTGCTCTAAATCTGAACTAAGGGGGCAGAGTGGAAACAACAACAACAAAAAAAACAGAACACAAATAACCATCAGCAGTAGCTGAACTTATGCATTTAGAGCTCAAGCAACTATGCTTTAAAGTATGCACAAACTTTTAACTGTGAAATAGAGTAACTGCCTCAATAAGACAAACAGCAAACTGTGAAATCTTTTTCACTTTTATTTGTTCAGTTCCAGCAATTAATATATTAACTTATTAACTTTCTACTTGAAAAGGAAGAAGTGCAAGACAAAATTGCAAGTAACAGCTTTCAACAATGACAAATATGAGAAATAATCTGTAATAACCTTTTTAAGACAAGCACAGATCCAAAACAATCAAGGTAACTATCACAATGACTTGGAAAAACAAAAAAACACGTAGACCTCATAACTTTTATTTTTACAGACATACCTTAATTTTTGCCTCATCTGGTCCTTTGCTAGAATCTGCCACCTTGGTCCCCTGTTTTTCCCTCTGCCTGTATGTCTTCATGACTCCACATAAAAAGGCACTTTTGTTCTGCAAAAGATATAATCTTCAGTTCTGAAAACATGACAAGCCAGAATGTTGTTTTACCTTGAACTAATACAGTGTTCATTTCACTTATCACACATGAATCACTGAAGAGACTCAAACAGACCTCTTCCCAGACAACTAACGGTTTATCCCTCAACAATTATATTGTAAATTGATTAATGTTACCTGAACATGTGAGAGATCACTGTCTTTAAACTGTTGAAGCACTGCCAGTGCACCTTCTTCATTGAATTCCTTTAAAGCTTCAATAGCTCTTTCATCTAGATCACTATGTGCAACTAGCCCTAGAGAAAAGAAAAAAAATCACTAATTATATTTGGGCAGTAATCTTTGTAAAACCTAATGTGACATCCCTAACACATTTCAGTGACTTCTAAATCAATTACTAATTAAAGTAAGTTACTATGCCTAAAAAAACACTTAGTTCCTTTGAAGATAAATATTTAAGGGAATATAATACTTTAACTAAAAACAAAAATACAAGATTCAAAGTGAAAGTTAGTACATTTATGTGTTCATTTGACTTCTGTGAAACCCAGATGTTACATGGGCCAAGTTTAATTTCAATACCCTGAAGTTGAATTCAGAGGAGTCTATCAAAACCTATCAAAGCCTGACATAGCTTGCCTAGCAATGGTACCTTGGTACACTTTTAGAAGACTATAAATACAAATAAACTGCAGCACTAAAAATGACCACCACGATCCAAAATTCAAGCTTAAAAAATGCCAGCTATTACCACATCTGAAAAAACCAACACCATAACTTCTGCATCCATGAGCCAGGAAGTATCACTTAAATGAGAAGATGTATACCAAGGCTTTAGTTCCTTACTGTTACCTAAAATTACTGCAAAAAATGCACAAAGACCACATCACCTGCTCCTCCTAAAAGTCATCTGTTGCCTACTCCAGCTATTGCTCTGGTCACCTGCATACTTCTTCCCACCCCTCAGCCCAAGCAGCCTGGGACCTTCCTCTAAAAAATACTACAACAAATAAAGTACTGAATGTAAAACATCCAGATTTTAGTAAGACTGCAGTTCCCATACTTTTGGAAACCACAAAAAGTTGCTATTTTAGCCCAAAGACAGCAGAATCCAATAAAATATTGTATGTGTGGTTTTGCAAGTCTTAGATCTTACCTGCAACGTAAATTTCATCTAGTTTTTCAGCAACTTTCTGTGGTAAACCAGCATCAAGCAATGTCTGGAAATGCTCAGAATGGGTAACTGCAGCAGAAGTATCCATGGGCTCTTCAGTACCATTCCCATTAACATGTTCAGTAGCCATGTTTCCAGATATCTGTTCAAATGCAATAAGCATCAAAATTAAGCTAAATATATCTTCAGGTAGAACAATTCAAGTGACAATACATGCAACAGACTACCCTATTCTTTGAAAGTAATGGGAAAAAAATTAAAAATAGCAGATCACTGCCCTGATACTTTTTTTTTATAGTTTTGCAAGGCGCAGGAAATTCCTCAAAAGAAGCACTAACACAAAGGAAAGCCCTAAGACCACTGCCTAGGGGGGGTGGGGTAGCTTTCACTGCAGGTTTTACACAACCCAGACAGACACTGACTCACCTCCCCTCTCTCTGTCTCTCTAACACACTTCCTAAGACGCTCTGAACAAGTTAGAAATGGAGCAAAAAGGCAACAGCGGGGGTGGGAGGACAAGCAAGCCTGCCACATGCACAGCGATACCGTCACTGACACTCGCTGCCGCCTCCACCGCCCGCTGCAAACTCGCTGCCCCTCGGCGCACGCCGCCTCTCCAGGCCCCGGGCGCGGCCGGGATCCCTTCCCGCCTCCACTTCGGTGCCGGCCGGGCAAGCGAGAGGAACAAAGCGCTCTTCCCAGCCCGCACCCACCCACGGCGGCGGCGGCCATGAGCCCGATGGAAACACGTGCTCCGCGCGTTCAGATGTCCTACAACTTCCTCCAGTGACCGACTTCCCCCCCTCCCGGCCACACTCCCGCGGGAGGAGCGGCTCCCCC
>VWZT01016361.1:0-20988 GCA_013397055.1 Pachycephala philippinensis | reverse complement strand
GACGGAGGAGACAAAGCCACGCAGACAAAGGGAGGGGAGAGCCACGCTTTGTGTGGCTGCCGGCCAGGCGAGCCCGGCAGCGCTCGGCGTTCCCGCACTGGAGACGGGAGGCGCCTCATCCCTGGCCTGAGGGGCGCCCCGCGCTCACCAGCGGCCCCTCGGACTGCCCGCCCCGCAGAACGGCCGGGCGGAGGCAGAGTTTGGCCAGGGGAAACGGGAGTTTCCTTCAGGCGCTGCGCGAAGTCGGACGGGGCCCCGGGGCGGGGGTCGGCGGTGGGAAAGCGCTGGATGCAGCACGGGCTGGGGCGCCGCGGAGCTCCAGCGCCGGAATTCCGTAGCACGCCCCCAGGACCGGGGCCTTTGCCCCACAGCCACGCTGGGAGCGCACCCTCGGTGGTGATTTAACTTTCTCCTGATGGCCCCAGTGGAATGTGGGTCTGCCCGCACAGCGCTGTCAGAGGCGGGTTCTTTGCTGGAGGGATCCTTGTTGCACACTTCAGAAGCCCAGTCCTGAGCACGTCGCGCTTGCACGCCCCACACGAGAAACTTGGAAACCAACCTACTGATCTCTGCCAGACCTGTGTGTCCAGATAAAGACAGCAAAACGGAGGCAGGAAGGCACATACAGTATTACTCACTTCCCCAGAGGCAGCTCAGCCGCAAGTTGAGCAGCGCCTGCTGCCCCTGAGCCCGGCCGAATACTTCCAGCGTATCTCCAGTGCTTTAAAAACACTTGAACCTGTGCAGTGGAGCAAGCACGGACAATTACAGGGTTAGTTCTCTGTCAACAAATGCTCACATGCTGGTGTACAAGTACGTGAAACATACAACTGGTATTCGGCGATACAAGAAAAAAAAAATTTTCCGAGTATTCGATGCAGTAAGACTTCATTAAAAGCTGGACCACTCCACACATTTGTCTGAAATAGCAACAAATACAAGGCAGCTGTACACTATCAAATAGTCCGGCTAATTTTTAATTCAAAAATTTGATAAAAGGTAATTTTTACTCTTAAATTTTGCCCTCCTTTAAAAAAACAAAACTTCCTGAAAAAAAATTAGTAAAATGAAAGCTAACCTTTTTAGTGCAAACCTGAGTGGTATTTTTAAACATATCCTTTATAAAAATACACATTCTTTTTTCCCTTCAAAAGTTAATAACTTTTTCCAAGAACATAGCTGTCAGCTGGGCAGTGAAAGTAATATTCTCAAAAACCAGTCTGGGGAGCATTTTTCCACATTTCCAATTTTTCCTGTTTTGGAAGATTTGCACCAAAGCATGTTGTTTTCAGATGTTTACAGAAGGTGTTTCAGTGTTATGTTCATAGTACAGATGTGGTCCAGAGTATTACCTAAATTTCATAAATGTGTTTGTTCCCTGGAACTAATGAAAACAGTTAGAAATCACAGAACCATTAGGGCTGGAAGGGACCTCTGGAGATCTTCCAGTCCAACCTCCCTGCCAATGCAGGGTCACCTAAAGCAGGTGACACAGGAATATATCTAGGTGGGTTTGAATGACTCTAGAGAGGGAGATCCATGACCTCCCTGGGCAGCCCGTTCCAGTGCTCTGCCACCTTCAGTAAAGAAATTCTTCCTCATGTTGAGGTGGAACTTCTTGTGTTTCATTATGATTCTCAGTCGATCTGACTAACTGTAGGTGGCAAACTCCTGAGAAAATTACTCCTGCTTTCAGGCCCATTTTTGGAGGAAAACTTTTTTGTGCACTTAACTTTTTCATCCATAAAATGGAAGCAAAAACAATAAAAATACCAGGATTAATGCAGTGAACAGATTTGCACCCTTACTTAAAATCACAGCTGACCCACAGTCAGAGTTGCAGTTATGTGATCCTTTGAAATTTTACATAGAAAGCAAGAAGCACAGAGTCTGACACACAGTTCCTCCAAATATAGCTCCATTATTAGGTCTGATATCAAAACCAAAAGTGGCTTGCCCAGGAAAACCCTGAGATTAGTTCAATTGGGTAGAGCATCGTGCTAATGAGATGAAAGTCATGGGCTTGATCTCTGCATGGGCTATTCACTTAAGAGTTGGACTCAGTGATCCTTATGGGTCTCTTCCAACTCAGAATATTCTGTAATTCTGTGAAAAGATCCATGAAATCAGTGGGGTTTTTTTTTCTTTGTAATCATGTAGAACATTGATTGACAAAATACTCTTGCCAAGAACATTTGCAGGCACTTACCTGGTGACTTAGGTTTACATGACAAACTTCTCTGCACGTGTCTGGAAGTTTTGTCAGCTTCTCACCATAATGAAAGTTGTGTTGATTCCTAAATTTTCTTGGTATATGAAAACCCTGCTTGCTTCTGTTCCAGTTGTAGCTATTGTAGAACCACACTGAAGCCTCAGCTGGACTTCTGAGCCTCCCAGCACAACCATGGTAAAACCAGTGATTACAACAAGACCAACTACAGAGTAGCAGAGATAAAGCAGTGAAAAATAAATTTAATTTGACTAGAAGACTAAGAGACTATTTTTTGCTTTGGAGCTACGTATATACAGTTAAATAATCATATCCAAACAAAGAACAAAAATCTAGGAAACTGAACAGAAATCTTACCTTCAGTTTCTATGATGCCTTGCCTTTCCAAAGCGTGTACTCATTGGAAATTTAGGCTTGTCTGTAGAATTCGTTGTACTTGAGCTATGAAATGCACCAGCTACAGCAGTAGAGGGGTGGATCACTCTGGTCATGCTGCAGATGTCATCGCTCATAATAACGAAACAAGCCCCTTGTGCTGTGTCTGCCACAGCAGAATTCTGAAATGAATGAGCCGCTCTTGGGGTTTCTCAGCAATGTGCTTTTCAAGCTGTTCCCAGCCCTTAGCCTTGTTGGTAAGGCTGCCAAGTTATTAATATATGTATATATTATAAAGATACTTAACTTCAGGAAAGGATTGCAGTCTGCATTTTATTCGATGTAGTGCACAGCTGGCTAGTGGCCTATTTGCCCTGCAAGATCCTTGGTAAAATAAAGCTATTTGGGGAAATACCTGTTTAATTAAAAGTTTGTTCAATTTCTTCATTCTATCAGTCAAATTCTCTGTCTTAAAAGATAGGTTGCATTATGAAATGCAAGGCCTGTGTCTATTAAGAAAAAAATGCAAGTCAGAAATTAATGAAAAAGAGATAAATCATATATATGAAATTTTCTTCAGAAAAAAATACTTTTCATATACAACTGTCTCAGTCTTTAATATGCAGATTTGAGAGTCCTTTCATTCTATAAAAAGTAGCTTACGATCTAAAATTGTCACATGATTTCAGCAAAGAAACTTTACTAAGGTAACTAACGGTAATATTTTATTTTAACATTCTTTCCAGTTATATCCTTTGTGGACATTCAAACTTTTTCAAAACTAGGCAGGGTAGTACTTTTTAAAATCAAGGTTAATCCCCCTTATATTTAAACTGTTTCTAAAGTTCTAACTTTGACCCTGCTATCTCTTCAAACATTTTACTTCTTCCAACTAAGTCAGGAAAACAAAAGGAACAAAAAAAGCATTTGCAAATCCAGTATGATTCACAGCACCAGAAGCAATGGGCACAAACTGAAACGCTCTGAACATCAGGAAACACTTTTTCACTGTGAGAGTGACCAGGCACTGGCATCAGTTGCCCAGGGAGGTTGTAGAGTCTCCATCCTCCAAGACATTCAAAACCTGTCTGGACATGGAGCTGAGCAACTAGCTTCAGGTGGCCCTGCTGGAGCAGACAGACAGATTCTGTGATACAGTTCATTACCCTGGATCTTTACAAATCCAGTTCTATCCATGAACTGATGCTTTTTTTCTTGAGACTTTTTAAGGTTTCCCCCCCACCCTGAATCAAAAATCCAAAGTAACTAAATTTTAACTAATTTTTAATTCTTCTAGTTCTGCAAGATGGAAGGGGGGTCTGATCCTACAGACTTGACACGATGCATTACGAGGCTTTTGAGGTTGAAATCACCTGCATTCTGCTAAATATTTGCCCAGGCAGTTGCAGGCAGAGAACAAGTCTGGCAATAAGGAAGAATGAGGCTCTCCCAGGAATTCTTTTGGTGTTGAATTCTGTTATAGACTGACTTAAATTCTTCTCTCACTTTTGTTTTATGTCTGTGCTATAGCAACACTGCCAGTGAAAGAAAGGGTATTGAACTGCTCATTTCTATGAAGTATCTATGTTTTTAGTCTTTTTTTTCCAATACCAATCACTGTTTTTTCCCAGTCAACATCATCCTCAAAACCACAGGTACCTCCACCCCCAAACAAAACACTGCGGGGCTGACTTTGTAAGAAGGAGGCACAAGAGAAGCAGCAGAAGGTAGTTCAATTCACATTCTGGTAACACCTTTAGTTTTTCTCTAACGAAAGTTAGAAGATTTTAACAGTTGTTTATCAGCTGAGGGTTCAGAGCAAGCACTGCAGAATTCAATGTATTTGCAGTGTGCTGTAGGCTAACGTGTAAGTATTGAAAGAGGAGTGGAGGAGTAGAGCACTCTATTTTTGCATGCTTAGAAGACAGTGAAGTCGCTTCCACGTGCATTGTGGAAATGCCCACTGAAAGCCATCCCAAACTGACTATTGTCACTCAGAAAATAGGCCCAGCTTTGCAACAAATAACTACAAATGCCATATGCTTACTGGCAAGAAAGCAGTGCTAAGTTATTCAGAACCTATACCTTCAGTACATACAAGAGACAGATGAGGAAATCTAATGCAGGCCTGCAAGTCAGAAGTGGCATGGGGAAAACTAGAGAATAACTGCTCACTCATTCTTCCAGCAGAAGAACTAGGAAACATTAAATCAAACAGGCAGGTAGCCAAGCGAAAACCACGTCTTCTACACACATGCAGGTAAAGCTGGGCAATTCTTTGGCACATGAACCTGTAGGTATTTCCATATGTCCCCAAAGTAACTAATTAATGCAAGAAACACCCATCTGAAATTGTTAAATGAAGAGATAGAGATATCACCAGAATTTAAATTTTGCAACAGAAATTAGTGGAGGAATTGCATAAACTCGGGGAGCATACCAGAACATACTATCTTATCTATGCTTGCCCTATCTTTGTATTTTTCCATTAGCCAATACCCACTACTGGAAACTGAATATTGGTCTCAGCTCTTCCGTCTAACAATTCAAATACCTTGCCATTGCAGCAAGCAGAGCATGCAATCACTAATCTGTTCTTTTCTTCCCAAATCCTTTCCGCTTCCTGGAAAAGTATACATGCAAATGTTCCTCTTCCTCCAGATTCCCTTTATTCACATATTCCTCTTTCCATTATAGACCTATAAATCACAAGTCTGCCCAGGAAATAGCCCACGAGTTTATCAAGGGTGAGGAAACTATGGAAAAAGGCTTCCCAATCTGACAAAAAAATAGCTTTACTATTGCTGTGGGTACAAGGGTGAGAGTTAGGACACAACTGCTGCCTTTTCCATTCCTGTTATCCTAAGCATCTGATGCTTTAAAGCTCTTAGAGGAATGCTACCATTAGGTCAGTGCCTGGCAAAGCTCCACGGAAAGAGGAGACAAGATATTCAGCAAAGAAGTGACAGGAGAGTTACCACATATACTGCCCTATTTTCATCCACTTAGCATGGAATGGTTGGAGAAAGAAGTTTCCTCCATATCCTAGTGCATTCTGCCGTATGAGAAGGACTCATGCAAGAGAACTGCAGAGAGCATTCCTTATCAGCTTCCATCTTAAAAACATCTCCCAGTCATCTCAGGACAGTAGTGCTGTCCTGTCCACTTGCGCAGTGTGAGGTAGCCAAGTGCTGAAGCTGCAACTCACTGAATACAGCCACAAATGAAAGTGTCAATAGAGAACTTACTGCTGTATTTAGACCTTCCTTCGCCCCAGACACTCATCCAGCCTGGCCCTTACATCCCTGTACTGCCTAGCAGCCATAAGGATTCCAGTATTTGGCACCCTTGTAAAAGCCAGCTGAAGGAAAGAGACCCTTGGGATCTGCTTAACCCCGTGTAAGTTACTTACCGCATTAAGCCCATCTCCGAAGGCAGACAGCATGTCAGTGGGCCACAGAATATTCTTCTCCAGCTCTGGGCATCTTTCCCAGGAGAGGAGAGCACAGCACACCACAGACACAATGGCCACAGCCATACAGCAGATGGGACAGGTCATGGGCTGTTCTCCAGCTGTAAGGCAAATATGGAGAGCACAGCTTGCATTCCCCACAGCTAAGCTCTCGCCCACCTTAACTTCTAAACCGTGCCCAAACATTAAACTGCTGCCCAGGCTTTAGCTGTCAGACTGCATTAACCCTTCCTGGCATGGATAATCAGTTGCCAGAAATTGGGCTCATGTCCCAGGCCTTTTTAGTTGGCTAGTAATTACATGGCTGGTTACTCAGAAAAGTGTCTGATGCAGCAGTTGCAATTCACAGCTTTCAGGTCAAGTGTTCCAGGCTACTTAACATGTAACCAAAGAACCTAAAAATCCTTTCAAGCATGGGTGAGCCCAAATAACCTTGTGTCTTCAAGGTCCTTTTAAGAATAGAACAATCTCACACACACCCATCTATGACCCTTGCCAGGTGCAAGGCAGAAATGACTACCAAAATGCAGCATTTCTGGAGATCCCAAGAGCAGACAACAAAACAAAAACCTTTTGTATAGAAATGTTTTTTTTATTTTATTTTTTAAAGATACCTGGAGAATGCTGCCCTAAGGGAATTCTCATTTACAGCACAAACATCAGACCAGAGCACAGGGATGAAGAACTCTTACATATCAGTACCTCAGGCTGTGCTTGCTGCTTTTCAATAATCTTCTTTTGGAAGATCTACTCTCTTCTACATGGGCCTTGAGTGATACCTTAATTAGATCTTAACCTAAAATAGAGCTTCAGCACATGTGTATAAGTTTTCCCTTTCCAACTTGTGCAGCATTAACCAGGAATCTCTTAATTGTTTTGCACAGGGCAGTGCAGGCAACATAAGCTGTGCTCAAACCTGAACAAATTTGTAATGTAATATGGTACAACTAATGCAGCTGTATTGTGCTGCTAGAAGCACAAGTTTAGTTCTTTAGAAAAGTAAAGTTTTAATTTTACCCAGCAACTGGTGACTAGAAAAAATAAATTGCTATTCTGTGATCTGCAGGGGACAGATAAAGAATATTATTCTTTTAATCTGCTTTAAAAAAAAATCAATTAGCTTTGATCCTGTAAAAACATAAAAGGTTGTTTTTTCTTTTCTAAAGTTTAGATCTTAAAAGTAGCAGCAAGTAAGAACATTTACAGGAAAGTTTCATTTTGAAAACTTAAATCTATTAGAGTCAATTTAAAAAAATTTCTCTGTTTATGACTAGTTAAATACCTGGCTGATAAATCTGTGAACTTGTTTATTGACACCACATTTAAATTAACCAAAACACATCTAATAGCTCTTGTATTCTCCAACTGGAGATATGTACCAACAGAGAGCAGCGTTTGGAGGCACATATTGAGCAGTAAGAAGAGTCAATGCAACTGTGTGAGAATATACATTTTTACTGCCAATACATCAATTTTTAGTTTACAGCAGAATCAATATATATCTGAGCATGTTCATAAAAAATAGTTAAAATCACTGATGACAGTTAGCTGCAGAAGTTTCTGAATTCTTTCATACCCTTCCAGGTCAGGCATTTTTAGATTTTACTGCCACATCCACAGCAATAACTTATGTGTCTCAGAAGAAAAATGATAAAATAATTCTTACCCAAGAGATCTTCTTATGTACACTAAAAGGCAAAGGTTTTTAATTTAGTGCCAACTTTTCTTATAATCCCTTTAAAAATCTATTAAAAGTTCAGTCCTGGTTAGTAAATTTGATGCATGAAAACCGTTAAAAAATTTCAGATCAGCAGTATTGATACAGACCTGCTTCAGCCAAAAGAAGCAGCGAGGAACCTGCAGAAGATTTTTTTTAGTCTGAAAATATTTCAAACTCTTTCAGTCTCGGTGCACAATCGAAAAAAATTAGAACCAGAACTAAGAAGGGAGGGCTATTAAAGTTGATATTTTTGTAAGCTATGCACAAAAACCCCAACCTAAACCAAAACAAAGAACAACACAAAGAGCCCCAAACATGAGACATTCCCAGCTTAGAAGTTCACCTGCTTTCTATAACTCAGCCAAGATGACACAAATGGATTCTTCCACCCTTAGGCTGATGATAATAGTGCTGGTAACACATTAGCTTTCCCTCTCAGCATCTGACACCCCAACTGCTAGTCATATTTCTTAGCAAGCAGTGAGTCTATGCACCCTAACAAAGACTAAGTTCATATTAAGGTTAAATCCCAGCAAACGGGGAGACTATCTCAGCCAATCACAGAAAGCAAATACTTCATAACTTGCTGTTGCTTGGCCCAAGACAGTAATAATATAATATAGACAATGTTTTCTATATTATTTATCTTAATCACCAAAGTTGAGCAATAGGATTAGACTGTATGAAATCAAGACAGCCCAGGAATTTTCTAAAACCTCATTATCATACTTCTTTTGGAAGCTTTAGCAGAAGCTCAGAATGTTTTGCTTCCAGGGCCAGATGCCAATTCTGCTGATAGTTCTTTTTGCTGCTGCTATAGAAAAGGCTGTCGTCTTCACAGACATTAATTTCTGCCTTTTTAATGAATTTGAGGTGGCTGTTTCCCAGCCAAAATTCAAAATAGTCAAGGAGAGAAGAGCAAGTTCAACAGAGCCTATTTCTGCAGAATTGAGATATTTCCAAAAAATGATTATGGCTTTTTGGAGAATACTATACAAAGTACAGTTGAGTTTTAGCCCTGTTACATTAATTGTGAGTAGGAAAGATTTTTATTTAAAATAATACTCACCATCCACTTTTTTTTTTTTGGTAACTCCTACTTTATAGCCTGAAACTTTCCAGCAGAGAGCTAAGTATGAACACAGAAACAGAGAAAGAAGTATTTCCCTTCCATATATGAAACAACCTGAAGCCCAGCTAGCTGTCCTTGCTGATAGATTTGCAATTTACCTCATAAGTGACTCTTATTTGCAGGCTCTGTCTCTGATTTCTGCAGAGCAAATCACATCAATTACAGGAGCTGGTCTTGTTTTTAAAACTCATCATGTATTTCAGTTTCATTATTATATCCTTAAGTTCCAGAGATCTTTCCTTCTTTCCCCCTCACAGAAGTTTCATATATTCTTACAGCCCTTCTGGGATTAATACTGAATGCTTATGTAGTAGTCTTATGGAGTTTTGTGGTTTTGCCATGGTTTTTGGGATGTTTAATACATAACTCCTACAAGGAAAGCAATACAGGACTAGTATAGAAGAGGAGGAATAGCATCTTTAAGAGAGTGGAACAAAACTGAGTGCAACATAAAGGTTTTGGATACCAAGGTCCCAACCTTGGCCAAGAGTAAGAAATCTTAGGCTGGGAGGTAGAGCAGATTATCTGTGGAAGCTTCAGTTTTCTATAAAAGATGTTACTTCAGGAAAGACCAAATATGCATACTCCTTTTGTCATTTAAAATGCATTTTACTAGTTGAGAATCAACAATACTTCAGGATTTCCTGGTCACACCTCAGTGAAGAAATCACAACTAGAAAACCCCAAGTAGCCCTTAGGAAAAAACAGCAGACAAGACCAAGAGATAAAGAACACCTCCAGGAGTACTACCTCAGAATAACAGAATTCCTCTTTTTCTTCTCTTACAGGTAGGTGAGGATACAAGATTTTCGTTATAGTGAACCATCCTGTCACTGTCAAGTTTCTTCAACCAAAAACTGAAGCTAAGTAGCTATTTCCTTTGAAAGTTAGTACTGGCAGGCAACAGCCATCAGGAAGTCCATGGTCCTTACACCACAGGTCTCTTCACATCTGTAGCTCCTAGCAAATCATATTTGTTCATATTTGTACGGTAAAAGCTTTGAATTTTCCCATATCCACCATGGCTCATAAAGGGACTGCACTTTTATAGAAAATATATCAAGCAGTTGCTACAATTGTTCAGTGTTACTTTTTCAATTATAAAACTAGAAACTACATAATACTCTCAGGAGAAAGTACTCATACAATTTCCAGTCATCTTCTCATAGCACTTAAAAACACAGCAAAACCGTGGCGAAACACCTTGCAGTTAACAGCTGCCAGAGAATCGCCACATTAAAATCTCTTTACACAGAAAAAAAGGCTCCCAGCAGCCTTAAAACCTGTATGTCAAATTAGCAGAAACTGTAATGAACAACTTTGCACTAGCAACAGAAATTAAGTTGAAGTACATGTAAATGAAGAGAAGGCAATTCAGACAACTGTAAAGAGTACTACTTCAGAAACATTTTCAAAAGCCTAGACACTCTTCCCTGCCATGTGATACTGTTTATTATAAATTACTATTTCAAGATGTTTTAGAGGTAACTCCTGTTCCTGCCGTTAAACTTTTTATATTATGTGGTTTATAATCTGTGAAACAGGAAGAGGGGAAGGAGCACTAATTCCCACAAACCAAACTTCTCTTTCTGTTTGCAGTAGCAAATAGGCAGTTTAATAAATTTTATGTAATCCAACTACTTTCAGAAAATGCTTATTCTAATATACTCCAGGGAATGAATAATCATACCCTGAACTGTTTCAGTTATGAAGTTGAAATGACATTAGGAACTGCCACTCACCATGTTTCAATATTGTACTTTTCTGGTGGAGTGAGTGCATGAAACAAAAGACAGCAATTTTGCTTGTATTTTCTGCTGCAGAAAATGACCTAACTACTAGACAGAGCTAACACACCAGCATGGTTTCAGCTGGGTTAGTTAGTTTTCTTCTTAGTAGCTGGTACAGTGCTGTGGTTTGAATTCAGTATGAGAACGGTGTTGTTAACACTTTGATGTTGGGGTAGCACTACTTAGCAACAACCAAAAATCTCTGCCAGTGAGGAGGGGCTCAAGAAGCTGTGAGGGAGCAAGGCCAGGACAGCTGACCCAAACTGGCCAAGGCGATACTATATACTAGCATGTCATGCCCAGTATATAAACTGGGGGAAGCTGGCCAGGAGGCATGGATCATCGCTCAGGCTGGGCACGTTAGGAAGTCATGAGCAATTGAATCGTGCATCATCACTTGCCTATCTTGGGGTTTCTCTTTGTTGTCTTCCTTTATGGTACAATTACTATGTTTAACTTCAATTCTGTTCTTATTTCAACCCACGGCTTTTACCTTTCTTCATATTCTCCTCTTCATCCTACCGGGGCAGGTAGGATGTGGTACTTAGTTACTGACTGGGGTTAAACCTCAAGACACACAAAAGAGTTTAACTCTCAAGTGTTTTTCTCAGGAGTATCTGCAATACTCCTCTCTGATTGAAAGAAACCAAGGTAAGCCTAGAGAAAATTATTTCCTATTTTGTCAAGGTAAGATGAAACACACAGATTTAACAATAGCTGTATATTCTTCTTCAGTGATCTTAAGACAATTTAAAAATACCTTTACTTTTCAATCAGCTTACCAATTTCCAAGTAAGGCCTACGCATTTGTTTTATTACAGTCCATTCATCTGTACTTTCTTTCCACATAAAAAAAGGACGGAACATCATTTTGGGACAGATATTAATAATTCTTCACCTGCCACTATAAAACCAGTACCATTGTTGCTGGGAGAGCGCTCCTTCAGTTATGGAGACCTCCAACTTCAGGGAAAAAGACAGTGTTCATTGGTCTGGTGAGAAGCCTGAAGTGTAGCTCAGGACTAAGAGCACACATCAGTACTTCAAATTTTCACCCCCAACACAGCTCCATTTAAAACAGCAAAGCTGGCCTAGCACTGGGGCCTTCACTGAACTTCACTTACCACTGCTTTCAGTAACAAGAGAATCGAAAAGTGACATCAGCTTCAAAGGGGGGGGGCAAAAAAAAGCTTTTACTTCAGCCCCCTCCCAATCCTCCCCTCCCTACACTTAACATACCCACGACTTCATCTATTGTACAGCCCACCTATAATTTCTGTTTCAAATATTTTTAAATGGACATAGGTCATAATTGCCAAGTAGCACTCAAATACAAACGAAAATCTCAGGAAATTCCCAAGAAAACTGCTGGAAAGGCTCTCTATACTTCTCCTGTTCCTTATACTGGTCATCCTCAGACAGAATACTGAACGAGGCAGACTTTGTCCCACTCAATACAGCCATTCTTCTGAGCATCAAACACCACTTTGTCCTCCGGAGCCTGCAGGAAGTTTGAGACAATGGCAGAGAAGTACTGTCTTCATAGCCCTGATAGCTCAACTGGACTATCAACTAAAAAGCCACATGATGTTTGAAAGGAAACAGAATTCATTATTTTAATTGTACTTTTCCAGTTTATATCCTCCGAGGGAGAGACAAGGGCAGACAAGCAAAAATGCTTGCAATACCGGTTATAACACCAAAAAGTAGAGAATGCAAATCATCAGAAATATATTTACATAGTATATGAAGCCTCCATGTGTACCCCACCCATCTGAAATTACCATTTTTCTGTTAAATTCATTCGTACTCCAGATTGTAGCTCAAACTTTGTCCTCTGGGACAAAGGGAGGGGCTGTGAAGGAAAACTACCAAAGTTAGGGCCAAACACTCTTCAATATAAGGAATACCTTTCCTTGGGGAAAGTCAAAAACTTGCTCACTCTGCTGTGTCCATGTTTGAATGTCCTATGGAATGCTTTTCTTTACCAACTGATACTTCATTTCAATGCTGGTTTTTAGTTAGCAAAACACATACCCCAAACTTTGTATGGCAAATTTATGCAGTTAAGAGCTCTCCTGCTCTAGATGGCAGGGACCCCAACACCAGCACACAATGCAGGTGCAGCCACACACTCCTCTGCAGGATGGCAACCTGACAGCACAGCTTACACTGAAATTCCTGTTCACTGGGATCTGATACTTCAAGCAGGTGTCACACTGGCACTCACATAGCAGTGCAGGTGCTGTGGCTAGATAACCACTGCTAGCTTAGTTTCACTCACTTGCAACTCTTGATTATAGATCACAGCCTTCACCAGTAAGACAAGTTCTTCAGCAAGACAAAACCTCCCACTTTAACAAGCACCTCATTACTTCAATACTAGCAAAGCATTTACACAGAGCTACTCGCGAATCTTCCGTGCAGTTGGCAAGGTACTCCTCTTGCTTGTAAGCCCAACACTCGTTTAATTACTGAGGCTCTGCTGTTTTTGCCCAGTTACTAAGACTGATAAATGGCAACATTCCAGAACAGTTTGTCTAACCACCAATTTCTTGGCCTACAGCCCAACAACCATGTGACACTTCTAAGCTCACCACTAACGATGGTTAATGCAAGACTTCGCTGGACTAAAGTAGCAAAATGCTTTCATGCTGTTTACTGCACAATCTTAAATCTTTAAATCAAACAATGTTTTGTAAACCTGAAGTGTTAACGAATTGCTTTTGCAGAGAGAAATGTCATGCCACATGTTCCAAATGTGTCACACAGTAACTCTTCACAACTACATTGCAGTATCTCCATTCTATGAAACATCACTCAAAAAACCCAAAACTAATCCACAACTGGTTTGAAAACGTACTAAACCCCTCCCACAAGGCAAAAAAGGCAATTTCCATCTGAAAACGGGTTATAAAAATGACCTTCCTATGTAATTTTCACTGGTCTCATAAACCAAAACCTCTGGAACATTGTCATGGTTAAAACACATCTTTACTTTCGTAAGTGCTAGACTCCCTATACTAATACACATTTTTTTATTTGCTCTCAATTTTCTGTAGCTCTAAAGTACAGGATAATTCCTAGTTTAAGTTCTGCAGCTCAGTATTCAATATGCCTTACCATTGGCCACATCTGCACCTTTTTTATATGCCGAGGCCAATCTTTTTCATGATTGAACACCACACTTTGAGACAGGCCTCCACCACAGATATGCAGTAACTTTATTCCCTGGCACCCTTTTATCTATTGCTGCCAATCCTACCTCCGAGACCATCCCCAACAAATGTTTTAGAACATACAGAACAAGATTGTTATAAAGTACTTTGGGTACCCACAATGCTGAAACTTTAAGTCTTCTACTTCATCCCCAACATCACAACTCACTTTCACCAAGTTTACTGCATATACACATAGCATTCCTTTTAAAGGCTGTTAACACCTTGTATTAACATCAGCCCGAGATCAAAGAGGATACCTTTATTCTCCAAAACACAAGCCACTCTTCTGACTTTGTAATGAAGTCATATATAGACCCCTTTGAATATCTAACAAAGTACTTACCAAATACTGCTGCTCTATTAACAATCTCTCTGCTCTTTGACACCTTAACATCCAGAAGAGACCAACCCAGCTAGGACTAACAACTTTTGGACTTACCATCCAAGCAGCTCCACTAGATGCTGTGAACAGCCCCCAGACTTTTCAAAGAACCGCAGTGGACAGAAGACTGAGACTGATCTTACCTTCCCACTTCTTGAGTACATAATCAGTAGTTTTTGTCCTGGAGTCACTCAAGCACAACATTGAGCATCATGTGCCCAGTGCATGCTGCACCAGTCAGCACAACAAGGCCACGTTGCCTATATAGCTCTTGAGAAGTACAAGCAGTCAAGGAATGCTGTGGTATGATCCACACCTGATGTCCAACAGCCATGACTTTAACATCCTTATCTTTATTCAAAAGCATGTACAAAACATGGCACATGGAAATATATACCACTCTCAGTAACCTTTGTTAACAGAAATAAATCCTATTCAAAGCAATTAAGAGAAAGCTACTTTCTAGTGAGTTTCTGCAGATCTTGATATTTATAAGATTGATTTACCATTCCTTGCTGAAAAGGAGCAGCCAAAGTAGGTGGCCACGGCTTATTATTAAACAAACCACAGATGCTCAATGAGCCAATGCACTTCTGGAGTTAAGTCAGATCTTTAGCATCCACTTTAGTAGTCTGATGGATACTTATTTTTCACCTTTCCAATGCTTTATGTACTGCTCCTGGTAGTGTTTTGTACTTCATGATACTGCTTTGACAGAAAGTTGGACTTTACATGGAATTTGTCATTAACAGGGACACCCCATGAGCTGTAGGGTTGTTTTATGTATTTCAGACCATTTCAAAATGATTCAGTAACAGTATGTCTACCAATTTCTAGTTTCGCAATTCTTGTGTTTCTGCCCTTATAAAGAATTCCTGAGAGTAAGGCTTGACAGTAATGCTTCAAGGCCAATTTCATTTTATGTACACTATGAGTTGTCTTTAAATTTACCTGGTGACCAATTTATTATCCTTCGTTCCTCTGTGGAAATGACAAGTTTGCTGAATGCAGCAAATCTGCTGCTGCTGTGATACAGCACCAGTACTTTTCAAGAGACTGTTTGAAACCCAAGTTCTAATGTATGTAACTCTTTTCCCACTACCAACCTCTTTTCCCGACAGAGCAAGCAAGTACTGTTGCCAGTGTATTCCTCAAAAGGCAGTTCCACTGTTGTGGTACTAGTCTTCTCCTGCTGTAGTGGCAGTCCATAAAACCTCAACTCCTCAGTCCCCCACTAGATACAGTGATGAAAGCTGTAGACATTGTCTTTTTCTTTGCCTTCATCCTGTCTTTACAGGGCCCACCTGTGAGCTCCACTTTTGAGTTATCACAGATCTTCAGTATCTGCAAGACTGTGTACCATATGGTATTTTAAAAGGGTAAATAATCAAGGGGTTTTCCATGTACTGAAGCTCAACACTCCTTTCCCCAATATTACTGCTACACTTCCTAGAGAAGACAGTTAAGTATTTTGGAAAGACAGTGTTTTAAATATGCAGAGAGAGTAATTTTTGTCTACATGCAGTTTCTGAAAACAGTATCTACTAAACAAAATTGCAGCTGTTTCAGCAGGCTTTTAAAAGCATGGCATCCCACTCCAAGCCACAGTATCTCTTCAGGTGGTACACCTCCTTCTGGTTAGATCATCCACATCTGTCAGGCAGTTCTGACAAAGTGTTCCGATTCATCACTGAAAAAGGAGAACAAGATCTAAGTAAAATGGTTATTTCAAGGGAGAAATTTCAATTTACAAGTAAGCACACAACAGCTTGTATTAAGATGTTGCTACTTCTGTAAAAAAACGAAACAAAACCCACAAACCAAAACAAAAACGAAACCCACAAAGACAGTTTAATGCTTTTTACAAAGTTTAAATCAAATATTTTGGTCTCATCTCAGATTCCGGATCCGTATTAAGTTTCTCAGCAAGGAATTCAGGTTCGGGATAGGTTCATCACAGATGAGACAAAAAAGCACAGGAACAAAAAATTTAGTAGGGCTTCTGATTGTTTAGTTTTTTATTACAATCTCTAATACTTTGTCATGCATCAATAATAACGTACACTTATTTAAAATTCTTCACGTAGTTTTGAAAGCTAACCAAGTTAGGCACAGCTATCAGCACACACTGTGCCATGGGGAGCAAGTGTTTTTTAAATGCCAACTATGACTAAACATATCAATTGATCAATTATGTTCATAACTGTCATAATGCAAAAAAAATCTGAACTGTAAGCACAGTTAACTTTAGACTTAAAACAAGAAAATGTTTAGAAGCTTTTCAGTTACATACCTGAATAAGCCAAAAGCACTTGTTCCTACGTTTTTATAGAAGAAACATTTTCCTGTAAAAAGACATTTATTAGTTCAGAGAAGTTTTCTTTTATCACTCAAAATACAACTTGCCATCTATTCAGCCTCTCAAACAGATGAAACTGCATTATTCAACATCTGTTGCATTAGTATCGGCACACTGCAAGTAATTTACAACTTTAATTACAAGTATAGTTTTGTCACAGTAAGATTTGTTTTGCTTCTCTTGCCCAGCTATTGCTCTGCCTGGGTATGACCTATGATAGGATGGGGAAATTACACTTGATTATCAGGATCTCTGATACTGGTGATCTGCCTATCAGGATCAGAAATAGTATTTATTGGAATTCATACCTTCTATTCAGAAGCAGCATTCAAGCATCTCTGTGAAGACATAAAATGCACTGGTTAGTTAACACCAACAACGTTTGCTACTTCCAGCTTTTCTCTAGGTCAGCCATGAAGTGACTCCCCTTTCTACTTGCAACAGTGCCTGTCTAAACAATACAGCATTTTACAGGCAGCACTGCTGCACAAGAAGTTTCACTCATACATTTGAACTTCACATACTGGGACAAAACCTGTTGTTGAAAAGAAAGTATTGGTAGCTAGCAAAGTATTTAAAGGTAGCTTTGAGTGGAATAAAATTACAGATGTGTAGTAACACAGGAAAATGAGAAGTTCTCACACTCTAGATTTTAACTTTTAACTAAAACCAACCAGTGGATATACTCAAGCACCAGTCCAGTAAAGGGAATTTCACTGAAAAATATCAAGTTCAGATACTTAGGTGGGAATAAAGTTCTTGGAGAAACCACTGCTAATATTCTTAAAGCACAGTAAGCATTCGTGACCATTCTTTTTGCCTGCTTTAAGTATATTATACCAGGCCTTGTGAAGCAGTTTATCTCTGGACCTGAAACAGCTTTATTCAGAATTCACTACAATTTGCCATCAAATTCCACCTCTGTCATTAACATTACTTTTCCTAAATGCTCACACCTGAGTGAGCCCTAAATTAACTGTCCTAAGAGCATCAACCTGCAAACATCATCACTAGCTTTCAAACACCAGCAACACTTCCTGACCACACCTGGCTAATGCCTGTTATTTACTCACTGTAAGGCAGAATACGTCAAGTCTAACACTTCCCCCTCTCTGCTCTTTAAAGATGCAAGCTTCTGCAACAGTACATATTAGTGACTTGAGCTGGGTTTAAATAATGCACCAACATTCTTACTCACAGCCTAGTGCATGCTGGCACCTCACTTGTACACAGCAACAGCATTAAACCAACAAGTATAGTTTTGATTTATGACTGAAATATTAAGTGCTTTCATCTCAGTAGCCAGAGCCTTACAAAGTTTCTCATCAATGTATCAGGTTTGGCTGTTTCAGCACCATTCACCACTATTCACAAATATCAGTGATTGGGAACTGTAACACCACTCATACATTCATATATTCCACAAAAAAGCTTTGTGTTTTTCATTAGCAGTGTACTGAAAAGGGAATACATTACAATCAACAAAAATTTTCTGCTGTTTAATCAATAAACATTACCTGTTACATTTCCCATTTCGAGGAAATCTTTCTTCAGGACATGTCACATTCCCATTATTAGAAACTGTTCATGCCACTAGAAATTTGAGTAAAATTCTGAATTAAAACAAGTTCATGCATAATATAACACAAGCCAATAAGAACAACCAAATTTTACTTTTGTAACGTAAGCATTTGAGTCAAATTAAAATGAATACAGATCCTGGAGTTATTTCTTTCTTTGAAAAAATGAGAATATTAACTAGATGTTAAAAAAGTGAATACACATTTTTATTCAAAAATTGAAACATTCACTTATTTATATTAACAAGCCTCTAGATGCCCTGTTTTCTTTGACTAAACACTGTTTCATACTTATTTCCCAATAAAGTGTAAAATCACAATTAAAATCCATACTGAGGCAATCTTTAGATTTAGTATGAGCACTTCAGACAGGCATTTTACCAGCTCCTCCAACACAAAAACTATTCCCAATCCCCCCAGCCCACAGAGTTCTAGACCATGTCAAACACACCCAAAATATACTCATATGTCAATTTTAAAGCTAAGGACTCAATTAATTTGATCATATGCATATTTTGCTAATATTTATCATTAATTTATCCCCACCACTCATTCAAAACATACACAGCTTTCAGGAAAATCCACTTGTGTGTACCAAGTGTTCTTCTACTTGTGATGATCCTTCCATGAAGGGCTAAAATTAAAAACAAGCAAAAATTATCTTTTAAACTAGAAAACATCTCTTGTTGTAGTCTAGCATCATCTCTCATGTTACTATGTCAGAAACATGATCACCAAGCACTAAAAACTGACATTTTTATACAACAATTTAATACTCTTCTGGAACAGCCTACAATACCTGACAAGGTGAAATTTTGTAAGCAAAGGAAGTCCAGCTAAGAGCTGACCGACTGGCTGACCTTAACTCAAAAAGCACTAAACCCAAAAATTATCAAATAATTATTTAGCAGTTTGATGGCAGTTAGGAAAACACGGTGTAGTTTTTCCTTTTTGTCCAAATCAGTAGCCATACAAAGGTGACAATTCCCATACTTTTGACAGACAATAGAGAAACCAAGTAATGAAACAGAAATATTTATTGACTTGGTCGAAATTACGACATGCAGTGTTACTTCTAGAACAACATTAAAAATTCCAGCGCTCTTACCTTAGTGTACAATTTACATGACACCGCTGAAAACCTCCTCTCCATCATACCTAAAAACAAACATGGACAGTCTTACAACTTGAAATCAGCAGATTCGTATTACCAGGCCAGTACATCACACACATTATGAGGCAATAAATAATCAAATCGATCTCTAGAAGCAGCATGTTAAGTACTCAATCACAAGCTTGCAGGAGAAAAGCAGCAAGAAATGCAGTTCTAAGCAACAAAGGACTTGTGAGTTACACCCACCTGAAATCCCATATTAAAAGCATTAGCAGTAACTGCATGTGCCCACTGTTAAACCTCAGTCCACAGATTTTTTTTAATGAAAATTTGTGATCTCAAGGTTTTAATCATTTTTAAGAACTGATTTAAGTTGGTTTAGAGAATTGTTTTAGCCATATAGCAATTTTTAAAATCCCCCAACTCAAGCAGCTTAAGAAAAGCATGACAAAGTATATTTTGTCATATACATTACTTGAACATGCTTATTTAAAGTATCTCACTCTGTACTACATAGATCAAATAAACATATCGAGCCATGAAAGGTAAATCATCACACACTTTGCTTCAGATCACAGAAACAATTACAGCTATAGAAAACCTCGAGTTAAGCTTCCACTTCTTGCGTGCAATAAACTTTATCCTTATTGAGTGTAATAAACCAAATAATCAAGGGCTACTAAGGGTTTAAGTTTCAAAAATTTTACTGTTCAGTAATCTCACGTGTGACACAGACTGTTAGAGAAGCTAGTTCAACACACAATGAATGCACCTGACAACTTCCTATACGAATCCAGCCGTATCCTAATCTTTGCTTGCAAGTAAGAGCCTGGAATCCTAGATGTATTTAATGGTATTTCGGGTTTTTCAGAAGTACTATGGGTTCAATGACATCAGCACTTCATGGAAGGGACAAAAAGGTATCTTAAGGCCATAAGAAGCTTCTAGGGGAGGAGGTGTGGGTTTTATTGGAGGGGGTAAGTGATTTATTTTTATAATGTAACTCCCTTTATTCTGCTGTGTTATTGTCTTAAAAAAAAAAGAGAACATCACTAGTTAGAACGGTAATCTTATTATTTACATTAAGAGTCACCTAAATGTTGTGGGTCTTTTTTTCTTGGGACGCTGTGTGGATTTCACAGTACTTTTGTCTTCTTAAAGAAGGTTTTAAGGTTTTCTGCTGTGGGGCAATGCTATGATCCTGGTGGCTGAGGCCTACAAAATACGTACAAGTAACACAAGCCCGTGCACCAACCCTCTGCCACACGACCAAGGTGGCTCCGCTTTATTGAGTATTTTACACGAATCCAGAGGACTGAAGGCTGTCCCACCGCGGCAGGGGCTGCCCCAGCCGCAGCTGAGGGCACAGCACGGGCAGCCCCCCCTCACCAGCGCCGGCCCTTACGGGTGGGGATCAAAATGGCGCGGGCCCGGCAGCGCCACGCGAGCCACCGCCGCCTACCGATCCCAGCCTGCCCTGCGCCCCGAGATGCAGCTTCCGGCAAGGAGCCTCCCGCGGGGCATGCTGGGATATGTAGTCCGCCCCTGCGTCCCCTCGCACCGCCGCAGCTGTCAGCAGGGTACCGTGCACGGGCGGCTGCGGCCTCACAGCT
>VWZT01016360.1:32667-43152 GCA_013397055.1 Pachycephala philippinensis | reverse complement strand
TTCTGTGGGTGTGGTCTCTCTCCTCCTCCTCGGAGCTGGGTCGGCATGGGGGTCCCCCTCTGGAGCGGGGTACAGCGTCCTGGTGGTGGTTCTGATGTTCTGATGTTCTGAACAAGTCCAGAAGAGAAGAAACCAAAGTCCCAGAAAACAAAGTTTAACTCTCCATCTCTCTCTGAAGAAGCAGAGCCGAAAAAGCCAGAAGGGTGCTTCCTCCGCTCCGCTCCCGCAGAAGCACACAGAGCAAGAGAGCAGTGTCCTTGGAGCTCGGAACTGCTTTGAAAAAGTTCATCTGGCTTTTTTTTTCTTTCACACCCAATTTTAAAGACACAGACAGGCACAGGATTCATACCAAGACGATATGGGATACACACCATAAAGTCACCCCAAGACAGCACCCTACTACCCAAAACCAGGCCGTGCCAAACCAATACACCTGGTGCCATGGGCAGGGGCACCTCCCACTATCCCAGGATTTTCCAAGCCCTGTCCAACTGGCCTGGACACTCGCAGGGATGGGGCAGCCCCCATAGGCAGAGCCTGTCTGGGCGAGGCTGGTGAGGTGGGCACACTGATCACTGTGCCCCCTTTGGAGCAGGGACCCCGTGGGTACCCACAAGGCGCTCTGTGCAGCCGTGCCTGGGAGCAGGAGGGATCTGTGAGGGGGAATCATCCCCTTCCCAACAGTTTTTCTGCCATCCCAACAGGAACTATGTCTTCCAGAGGCGCTACGTCCGCTTCGACGGGAAGAACCTGATGTACTTCAGCAGCGAGAAGGTACCAGGGGCTGGGTAGGGCAGGGTGGGGAGGCTGCACCTCGACACCACCCGGGGAGCTGCTGCCACATCCCCTTTGCCTCCCCTCGGCCTTCTGGAAGGAGCCAGCAGCGCTCTGCCATCACAGGGTGGCCCTGGAAGGCTCCCAACACGGCCTCAGCCATAGGGAAGCCGGGATAGCGAGGGTCCCTCTGCCAACGGGGAGCAGAAAAGGGGGGTCCTGCTGGAAATGGGGTCCCAGCCATGGATCCAGCCCTTCCTGAATCCCCAGCTCCCACCTGGCCTGCAGGCTGTGCTGGGAGGCAGCACCAGCCGAGCACCCGGGGGTGTGGAGGATGTGCCAGGTCATGGAGGTGTCCGGAGGGGAGGGCAGAGAGGGGAACCCTGCCTGGGATAACCCTGCCCGGGGCTCCTGGGTGGGGTGTGGAGGATGTGCCAGGTCATGGAGGTGTCCGGAGGGGAGGGCAGAGAGGGGAACCCTGCCTGGGATAACCCTGCCCGGGGCTCCTGGGTGGGGTGTGGAGGATGTGCCAGGTCATGGAGGTGTCCGGAGGGGAGGGCAGAGAGGGGAACCCTGCCTGGGATAACCCTGCCCGGGGCTCCTGGGTGGGGTGTGGAGGATGTGCCAGGTCATGGAGGTGTCCTGAGGGGAGGGCAGAGGGGGTAACCCTGCCCGGGGCTCATTCCAGGAGCCCTATCCCAAGGGGGTGATCCCGCTGTGGGTGATCGAGATGGCTCGTTCCACCAAGGACAACAAGTTCCAGGTCATCACCAGCCATCGGATCTTTGTCTTCCGTGCCGAGAACGAGGGTGAGTAAAAACCTGGGCCAGGGCCCACCATCCCTGAGGATGGAACCATCCCTGCCTCCCACCCCAGCCCCAAAACATGCCCTTGCCTGCCTTCTGGGTGCTCTGCTCCGTGCCAGGGCTGTTGGGAAGGGCTCAGCCCCGCTCCCTCCTGCCTGGTCCCCAGCCCAGAGGAATGAGTGGTGCTCCACGCTGCAGAAGAAGGTGATGGAGCAGCGCCTGGTGGGGTCCCGGCCCCGGCCTGCCAACACTGCCCACTGCCAGAAGTCGGGAACCCTGGAGCTGAAGGGCCAGAAGTCCAAGGTTTTCGCAGCCCTGAGCCTGCCTGAGATGTGGCTGTACAAGAGTGAGCAGGTGCGTGGCCAGAGCAGACCCCGGCTGGGATGAGAGGGATGGGGGGAGCTGAGCCAGGGCTGGGAGGAAAAGGGTGGGCAGGAAAAAGGGAATGGCAGAGCAGGAAGGTGGAGATCCTGCCCTGGGCAGCAGTGATGGGTACCAGGAAGGGACACCTCTCACTGTCACCAAATTATCACCATCTCCAGCAGGCATTTTGGCCTTGGTCACACCAAACACCCCAATCCATCCCAGGACAGCTGATGGAAACACCCCTGCTGCCAGGGGGGCTCACAGTGGCAGCAGGGCACTGCCGCCTCCCACACCACCGCTGCTGCTGCCCGCAGAGTGCCTCACTCCCTTCCTGCTGAATATTCTCAGCACCCCTGATTTTATTTCCATCACCTCATTTCCAGGCTGCCTGCTGTGCAGCAAGCAGCATCAGCTCTGAGGCGTTGGCTCAGGCTGATTTTTGTTTTATGAGTGTTCCTGAAAGAAAGAGAGCTGGGCAGCCACATTTCAGGGTCTGTGGGCAGAACTTGCCTTTCATTTGAAGGCATAACATAATTTCAGGGCGGTTTATGTCAGATGGGAGGTGGCTGAGGGAGCGGCAGGGCTGGGGGTGGGATGCTGGGGGTGTGATGCTGGGGGTGGGATGCTGGGGGTGGGATGCTGGGGGTGGCTGCAGCCCCCACACCACAGCACGCCCGGGGTGGTGTGTTCAGAGCAGCAACACCAACGCCGCTGTCGCTCTGAACCGCAGTTCTTCAAAATGGGCATCGCCATGTGCTTCATCGAGATGCGCGGCTCCACCATCCGCGAGGCCAAGAGCCGCAGCTTCGAGCTCATCACCCCCTCCAAAACGTTCAGGTACGGCGGCGTCCGGGGGGGATGAGGAGGGAGGAATGGCCTGGGGGGCTGGGGGTCGCTGCCGTGCCCTGAGCTCCGGCCATGCTGCTGCTCCCAGCTTCGTGGCGGAGTCGGAGCGGGAGAAGCGGGAGTGGATGGAGGCGCTGCAGGAGGCCATCGCCGAGATGCTCTACGACTACGAGGTGGCAGAGAAGATCTGGTCCAACAAAGCCAACAAACACTGCGCCGACTGCTGGGCTCCGAGCCCCGACTGGGCGTCCATCAACCTGTGCGTGGTCATCTGCAAGCAGTGCGCAGGTGGGACAGCTCCCGGCGGGCACAGGGGCATCCTGGGGGGGTGAGCCAGGTGCTGGCTGGGGTGGGGGCACGCCTTGGGGCCCAGTTTCCCCGCAGGATCGGGGGGTGCTGACTCTGCTCCTCCCTGCAGGGCAGCACCGCAGCCTGGGCTCCAACATCTCCAAGGTGCAAAGCCTGAAGCTGGACACCAGCGTTTGGTCCAATGAAATTGTGCAGGTGAGGCACTAACAGTGCAATGAAATCGTGCAGGTGAGGCACTTTGGGGTGCAATGAGATCGTGCAGGTGAGGCACTCAGGGTTTGGTGAAATCCTGCAGGTGAGGCACTCAGGGGTGCAGTGAAATCATGCAGGTGAGACACTTTGGGGTGCAATGAAATCCTGCAGGTGAGACACTCAAGGTGCAATGAAATCGTGCAGGTGAGGCACTCAGGGGTTCAGTGAAATCGTGCAGGTGAGGCACTCAGGGGTGCAATGAAATCGTGCAGGTGAGGCACTCAGGGGTTCAGTGAAATCGTGCAGGTGAGGCACTCGGGGTGCAATGAAATGGTGCAGGTGAGACACTTTGGGGTGCAATGAAACCGTGCAGGGGAGACACTCAGGGATTCAGTAAAATCGTGCAGGTGAGGCACTCAGGGATTCAGTGAAATCGTGCAGGTGAGGCACTCGGGGGGCAATGAGATCGTGCAGGTGAGGCACTCGGGGTGCAATGAGATCGTGCAGGTGAGACACTCGGGGTGCAGTGAAATCCTGCTGCTGAGGCACTCAGACCAGGCCATGGTCTGCTCAGGGGCCAGGCTGCTCCTCTGGCGGGGCAGCAGCACCAAGACCTCCCTCGGGATGCAGGAACACCGGGAATCTTGCTCCTCCCGCTGGCCCTGAGGCTCCCCCTGGCCCTGGGACCCTCCCCCTGGCCCTGGGGCTCACCACGACCATGGAACCCTCCCACAGCTCTTCATCGTGCTGGGAAATGACCGAGCCAACCGGTTCTGGGCCGCTCGGCTCCCCGCCGCCGAGGCCATCACCCCGGAGAGCGGCGCCGAGCAGAGGCGGGATTTCATCGCCCGCAAGTACCGGGAGGGCCGGTACCGCCTGCCCCACCCCCAGCACGGCACCCAGGAGGAGGTGCTCCAGGTAGGGGACACCCCGAGGTGCTGGGAGCCACCTGGTGTGAGGTGCCAGCACCTCCCGCCTGGCTGGGTGTGCTCAGCCCTTCGTGCCAGGCAGATTTTGGGAGGTTGTGCCTTGGAGCAGCCCTGGGAGGGAGCTGGGCTCTCCATGATGGTCCCTAAAGGTGCCTGTTCCACGCCAGGCGCTGTGCACTGCGGTGGCAGGACCAGCCCTGCTCAAGACCATCCTGCAGTTCTTCTCATCCTCGGAGGCTGCTCTGGCCGCTGATCCTGCTGCCGGCGAGGTGTCCCCAGGGGCTGACCTTTGGTGGGGACCAGAGAGCAGAAGGCCCAGGAACCCTTCAGGTAACGAGGACCCTCAGCCCCATCTGGCTGTGGTGGAGGAGCTCCCTCTTTGCCGCTGGCCCTGCCCCTCGCAGAGTGCCCCAAGGCTGGGCACAGCCAGCGTGCCAGGTGCCGTGGCCACCCTGTTTTAGGACGGGGCAAGGCAGCGGGTCCCTCTGGAGTCCGTTTTCGGGGACCCCCATGCCTGCACACCCCACTGCCCACACCTGGTACCCACAATCTGCGGGGTGCCTGCTCCCACCCCCTCAGTGCCGTGTCCCACAGGGAGCCCCCGCGCCCAGGACCCGGGTCCAGAGGGCGTCTACAACGAGATCACGCAGCCGGTGGCACACAGCGGGTACCTGTACCGTGCCACGGCCCCCCCGAGGCTCCCCGGGGCCAGGAAGAGCAAAGAGGGTGAGTGTGGGCAGCGCGGGAGGGCAGCCGGGGGGTGCCCACCCCAGAGCCACTCACCCCCGTCCCCGCAGACTTCCAGCGCACGTGGTGCTCCCTGGAGAGAGCCCTGCTCTTCTTCGAGACCGAGAAATGCAGCGAGCCCCTGGGCCACATCGACAGCGGGGATCTCATCTCCCTGGGGGTCAGCAGAGCCCACCAGGCACTCACCAGCCCCGGCCCCACTGAAAGGTACCCATGAGCCCAGCCGTGCCCAGAGAGCCTGGGGCACACTGAGAGCAGGGCTGGGCTCCCTGCTTGGTGCTGCTCCGGCTCTGGGGGCAGGGGCAGGGCTGCCCTCACGGGCTGGTTCATCCTCTGCAGGTTTCGCTTCACCCTCGAGCTCTTCCTCACTGGGGAGAAAGTGCAGCAGCTGGGAACGGATGGGCCCGAAACGCTGCAAGCCTGGGCCAGTGCCATCAGCAAGGTGAGCCCTGGACTCATGGTGTGTCCCCAGGCTCTGTCCCTTGGTGATCCCTCCCAGCTCCCTGTGCTCTCCATCCACTGCAGGAAGCGCTCTCCTCCCTCTCCAGGGGCTGCCGTGCTCCCTGGTGAGCTGTCCCCATCCTCGGGGGGGCCAGCCCTCGCTGGTGGAGCCCTGTCTTCACCCCTCTCCTGTTCCATCCCACAGTGGTTCACCCCCGTGAGCTGCCACTGCCTGCTGGGCTACGAGTTCCAGCGCGTGGGGCAGCTGCGCTACAAGTGCATGCTGAACCCCGAGCGCTGGCAGCGGGCCTTCTTCATCCTGCAGAAGGGCCACCTCTTCATCTGCCCCGCCGAGGAGGACGGGGCTGAGGACAGCATCAACCTGCGGCGGCTGCAGGAGCTCAGTGAGTGCCGTGTCACAGCCCGGGGGTGACGCAGGGTGGCCGTGGTGTCGCTGTTATAGCGGGGATGGAGAGGAATAACAACATGGAGCTAGGAATGGAGACAATGGAATTATTTAATTAATAATAGATGGGTTTATATGTGTTAGTTCCCCTTAGAGTTTACTTGAATGGCAAAAGGCTGTTGGAGCTCTGGCTAGCTGCCTACCAGAGCGATTGGTCAATTCTCACAACACCCATTTCAAAATATTTCCCCAGTCGATATCAGAACAATCCTAAAATGGTTTGCAGGTGCGAGATAGCAAAGTTGGTTTACGAAACCCACAGCGTTGTTTTTAATAGTTTGCATGGGAAAGACAGAGCTCTCACGAAGTGCAGCAGAGAGCTGATAACTTCTCTGCTGAAGCTTTTTAGCATCCATACCGTGCATGGCTCTGACCCCTCAGCTTCTCGCCCCAACGCAGGTCTGGTTCCCCCCACGGACACCCCGGAGAAGAAGGAGCTGCTGATCCTGGTGGAGATGGGGAGGTGAGTCCTGGCTGTGGGGGTGGTGGGGAGTGAGCCACGCAACCTCGGCACGCTGCCCAGGGCAGCTGATCCCAAATCCCTGGTGGGGCTGTCACTGGGACAGCAGGGCTGTGACCGAGGGGCTGGCAGAAGTGTTTTGGTGGGGCAGGGTGTCCTTCTGCTCAGACTGGCTGAATTCTGAAATGCATTCTGTCGCAGGCAGGAGGGGATATCCTGCCCCTGTGACCACCCTCACCCCCTCTTTTCTGCCCTTGTTGTTCTCAGGACGTTTTACCTGCAGGGCTTGTCGCGGGCGGACTCGGCAGCGTGGTACGGTGACATCCAGGCGTCAGCAGGCGGCCGGGGCAACGCTCTGCGGGACCAGCAGCTGAGCCGGGGGGACATCCCCATCATCGTGGACTCCTGCATCGCCTTCATCCTCTGCTGAGGTGAGCCCAGCACGCCCTGGCACCCCCCGACACCTCGGGATGGACCCAGGCTGGAGGCACCTCTCCACGGCCGCCAGCTCCGTGGGGGATTCTCCGAGCAGGAGCGGGCCCCTGTGACCCCGTGTCCCTGTCGCAGGGCTGCGGCACGAGGGGATCTACCGCAAGAACGGGGCCAAGTCCCGCATCAAGGTACTGATGGAGGAGTTCCGGCGGGACGCCCGCAACGTCAAGCTGCGCATCAGCGACAACTTCATCGAGGACGTCACCGACGTGCTGAAGAGGTTCTTCCGGGAGCTGGAAGATCCCATCTTCACCCTGGAGCTGCACCCGCAGTGGAAGGAGGCTGCAGGTACCTCCTTCACCCAGCCCTGCTCCCTGCTGGGCTCCCTGCGGATGGGATCCTGGTGGCAGCCTTGGTGCCGTGTCGGCTCTGGATCTGCTGGCTTCAGGCGGGATTTGCTTTTCCTCTCTCCAGCAATCCCCTCGAAGCCGCAGCGCTTGGAGCGGTACAAGGAGCTCATCCAGCGCCTGCCTCGCCTCAACCACAAGACCCTGGCTGCGCTCATTGGGCACCTCTACCGGTCAGTGGGGACCTGGTCCGGCCACCCCCTGCTCCGGCCAGCACTGTGGGATCTCCCTGCTGCCCAGGGAATGCTGGCTCCTATCCCTGAGAGCCAGGGAGGGCCCCGTGCCCATGCCCTGCTCCCCAGCCCCACAGCTGGTGCTGGAACATGTCTGGGACACCTTGAGCATTCCCAAAGTCATCCTGCAGCAAGGGGGAGTGACAGGAGGTTTGGGACTAGGGGACACTGCCCTGTAGGGTGTAAATGTCACCCAGTGCCCCAAAAAGGCCGAAAACACTCAATTCCCATCCCTGAGTCAGAGTTTGAGGTCTGGTTTGATGGCAGCGGGAAGTTCTCAAACAGGAACTGCCCAGTTGGAAGTTCCCACTGCTGAGGGGCTGGGACATCCGGGCTGTTTCCAAGGGGAGTTTATTTGAGGCAGAGGAGGGTGGCTGGGGCTGGAACCCCACCCTGAGCGGGACCAGCCCCTCACCCCTGTGCTCCTCGTGCCAGGGTGCAGAAATGCGCAGACCTCAACCAGATGAGCACCAAGAACCTGTCGCTGCTCTTCGCACCCAGCCTCTTCCAGACCGACGGCAAAGGCGAGCACGAGGTCAAGGTGATGGAAGATCTCATCGACAACTACGTCAGCATCTTCAACGTGAGCAGGGCCCGCAGCCCCCTCCGTGCTGGGTCTGACCCAGACCCCCTTGGATGCCCCCACACTGCCCACCCCTGCCTCCCCCTGCGTCCCTCCATCCCAGCCCCGTGTCCTCCAGCCGTATCCCGCTCCCCTCTGACCCTGTACACCCTTCCTCTGGCAGATTGATGAGGATCAGGTGTCCCAGATGGACCTGGAGAACAGCCTGATCACCACCTGGAAGGACACCCAGGTACTGGGGATGTGCTTTTTGGCCCCCACCACATCAGGGACCCCTGGCTGGAGGATGGGGACACTCCCAGCTGCCCACCCTGGGTCCCCACTGTCCCATACCCACATTTGGGAAAGGCCGTTCCCCCTCTTACCTCCCCTGTGCCCATCACCTTGAGGCTCCTGCCCAGGGGAGGAGCAGCCCCAGCTTCCCGGGACAGCACCTCCAGCCCCTGGGAGGATGGGATGTGCTCAGCACCCGCATCAGCACCCCACCAATGCCACCCACTGTCCCCGCAGCTCTCCCAGGCCGGGGACCTCATCATCGAGGTTTACCTGGAGCACAAGGTGTCCGACTGCTGCGTCACCCTCAAGGTGAGTCCCAAAGCAGGGCTGTGCCAGCAGGAGTGAGGAGGGACACAGGCTCCCGGCGTCCCTGGGACCCATCCCGCACCGCCCACCGCAGCTCCCCGTGTGTCCGGCCCCAGGTGTCCCCCTCGATGACAGCAGAGGAACTGACCAACCAGGTGCTGGAGATGCGCAACGTGGCCGCCAGCCTGGACATCTGGCTGACCTTCGAGGCGCTGGAGAACGGCGAGCTGGGTGAGCACGGCGGGGATGGCCCAGGGGGGATGGCCCGGGGGGATGCTCTGGCACGGCCAGGCTGCTGAGGGGGAGGTGTGGGGTACAGGGCATGGCTTTCTGGTGGTGGCCGAGGGGATAGGAGCTGGCACAGTGGTGAGGGTGTCCCTGTGTCCCCAGAGCGGCCCCTGCACCCCAAGGAGAAGGTGCTGGAGCAGGCTTTGCAGTGGTGCAAGCTCCCGGAGCCCAGCGCCGCGTACCTGCTGGTGAGGAAGGTGCCCATCGGCGAGGGAGGCTGCCTCTTCACGGGTAAGGCCAGCACAAAGGGACCCAGCCCCTCGGGGTGTCCCCAGAGTGGGGCAGCTCTGCCTGAGCTTCCCCATGCCCTGCTCACCACCCTGCAGCCATCAGGGATCCCCTACAATCCCACCCTGACAGCCCCCTGACCCTCATGTCCCCGCACTGGGCAGGTGCCAAGCGTGAGACCCCCAAGTGTGGGCTGCTGAAATGCCGCGAGGAGCCCCCCAAGCTGCTGGGGAACAAGTTCCAGGAGCGGTACTTCGTCATCCGGGACCGGAGGCTGCTGCTGCTCAAGGAGAAGAGGGTACCCGGGGGATGCTGTGGGTGGACCCGAGCCCCGAGGGTGGCAGGAGAGGCAGGGAGGAGGAGCCTGGGCACAGCAGCAGCACGGTCCTGGCTGTCCTCCTGGCAGGGAGGCTGGCACCAAGCCGGGCTGACCCGCTGGATCTCCCTTCCCAGAGTGCCAAGCCGGAGCGTGAGTGGCCCCTGGACGCAGCCAAGGTTTACATGGGCATTAGGAAGAAGCTGAAGCCACCAGCTCAGTAAGTGGGACCTTCCCAGCCGTGGGATTGAGGCAGATATCCATCCCTCAGTCCCTGCTCCTGGCACCCAAACCCAGCTCCACCTGGACCCAACGCCTGTGCCCATGGGGCGAGCTCAGCCCCCTGCCCCACTGCCCATAGCCCCCAGGCCGTGTCTGAGCGTGGCACTGCTGCCCCACTGCCCACAGCCCCCCAGGCCGTGTCTGAGCGTGGCACTGCTGCCCCACAGCCTCGTGTTCCTTTCCAGGTGGGGTTTCACGCTGACCCTGGACAAGCAGCAGCTGTGAGTACCCTCCCCTGCCATCCTGGGGCTGCGGGAGGCTGAGATGTGTCCCTGGGTTCAGTGGGATTGGGACAGCCAGGGGCAGTGCTGCAGGGCCCGGGGGTCAGGGCACAGCTGGGGCACTTGAGAGGCAGAGGGGTGGGGACACATTGTCCCTGGCACAAGGTGGCAGCCGGGCTCCAGGGGCCACCTGTGTCGCTGGCACACATCCTCCCTGCCTCCCCACCCACACCAGCACCCCTGGGTGCCCAAAAAGCTCTCACCTTGCCCTAAAGCAGCGATTTGGGCACGCAGAGGTTCTCAGAGGTGCAGCCCCATGGGGTGTAGGTGAACCTGAGGGCCCCAGGCTCACAGAGAAGGTGACAAGGGGACATGGCCCCCACTGCTCCTGCTCCCTGGCAGCTTCTCTGCTGTTCTTCTGCAGGTACCTGGTGTGCTCGGGGCAGGCTGAGCTGTGGGACTGGACCACCAGCATCCTCAAGGCTCAGGTGGGTGCAGGCTGGTGGTGCCACCCGGCTGGGATGGGGCTGGGTGGGGCTGGGACGGGGCTGGGACGGGGCTGGGACAGGACTGGGAT
>VWZT01016359.1:711481-737957 GCA_013397055.1 Pachycephala philippinensis | reverse complement strand
CCCCCGGGGACGGAACCCTCCGGGGAGCAGCGCCCCGGGCCTGCCCCCCGAACTCGGGCGAGATGCCCCCAGCCCCGGGCGCCGTCGCCCCGGCCGACGCGCAAGTGAGGTGGCCCAAGGATGCTCGGGGGGGTCCCGGGTGAGCCCCGCGCTCCGGGCAGCAGCGCGGCCGCCGGTCCCGGCCTTGCCCATTCAAGGCAGCTGCCGGCAGCGCTGCTCCCGCCGGCGGAGCCGCCCGGGCGCTCCTCCCGCCCGGCGCCCGGCGGGATCCCGAGGGGATGCGCGGGGAGGGGAGCTACGATCCTGGAGGCGCTCGCCCTCCAGCATCCAGCCCTGCGAGCCTCCTGCCTCCCGCCCTGCAGCTCTCGGGTGCCTACGAGCCGCTGCTGAGCTTCCCCCCGAGGGAACCCCGGACAAAGCCCGAACTCTGCCGCCTTCCGCAGCACGACGGGACGAGGGCCCTGTGCTTGCGCGGAGAGGGGCAGGACGGATGGAGCTTTTCGGGATGGAGCAGGAGCCAGACCCCGGCCCCAGGCAGACTCTCCCGGGCTGTATTTCTGCTCTACTCCACGATCAACATGTCCCCACGTGGGCAGGCGCAGTCTGCGCCGTGGCGCTGACAGCCCCGTCCACTGACACCATCGAACTCTGCCGCGTGGCTGGAGTGTGCCCCGAGTCGGGGGGCTGTCACCTTCCCCGTGACCCTGGCAGTGACAAAGGCTCTGTGGCATTTAGGGAGTTGCCCGGGGCTCAGGAAGAGAAACGTGCTGCTTCTTCTTTGTGGTTGAGAAAAACCCTTGGCCAGACCGTGGTCAGATCCCAGCACCGTGACGGCAGCCATAGAGACCAAGGGGTGACACACGGAAACTCAGTTTCTAATAACTAATTAGGGCTGGTAAAACCCCAGAATAGATGCCTGTGGGGCTGAGCCCCAGCAGCCAGAGTAGCACTCAGGATGAGGTTTTGGGTGCCGGATGCGGTTTAGCTGGGTTTGAGGCTGAATATTGGGAGCAGTCCCAAACCAGCGCCCTTTATGTGGGCAAAGCTGCACTCCCCACACGAGAGTGGCTGTGCTGTGATGGGGTGTGGGGAGGTGACCAGCCACTGGCAAAGGAAGGACTCAGGATTTCCACCGCTGAGAGGAGGAGGAGCTCAGCTGCCGGGGGCTATTCTGGCCCTGTGTCTCACACTCTGGGCACACTAGGAAACTCAGGGAGCCCCTTGCCCCAGCTGGCTCATAGGAACCCTCTTGCTGCAAATTCCAAGATTCGAACTGCCAGAATGTACCAGAAATTAGGATTGCACTGAGTTTTTCTGGGATCTTTGTTGCTTAGTGTCCCAATCCAAGATTCTTCACAGTCTCAGGAAATGGTACCCATGCAGCTGACCTGGCCCTTGTCCTCACAGCTGTTGAATTTGCTAGCTAAGCCCAACTGTGGTTGAAAGAGCAAATGTTTTGTGAAAATAGAAAATAGATGGAAGAGATGCTACCAATAATAAAATGCCCTATAGCAAACACAACCCATAATGAGACACCAGAAAATCTTAGCAGGACAGTGGTGGGGGAAAGGGGCCAGAGACTGGCCCTGAAGTCAGCAGTCCCTAGACAAATCTGTCCAAAACCGGGCTTGTTTTGACATCTCCATGAGCTGCTCTCTGCACTGCTCCCAGCACAGATTCCCTTTGCTCCTGCTGCCCGGCACCGCCTGCTCCCACTCCCCATCTGGGTTTGCAGGAGGGCCACAGAGGAGCTCAGGCTGCTGTGTCTCCTGTGCTCTGCCCACCTCAGCCTCTCAATGCAGCCTTTCTTCACTGCCTGCGGAAATCCACTTCCTCCAGCACCATTAGCCTTACAAATAAAACCCTGAGTAATTTTGGTCTGGGCATTTTTCTGCCTCTCCCTCCCGTGCCGAGCTGCCCCACAAGCAGTGAGAAGGGCGCAGGGCTGGGAGAAGCACAAGCACATAAAGCCCCCTCTGTGGCACCACCGGGGCCACACACACAGGTGGGCAGTGTGTCTGCTTCACAGTCCCATTGCCGATTTGCTGTGATTTTTTCCCTTTGTTTGCCCAGGGCGAGGAGGAGTGGATGGACTCTACCCCACCCTGACAGGACAGCTCCAGCTCTCCTGCACCCAGAACTGAGCCACAGCTTGGTCCTCTCCTCAGGGTGGTACCTCCAGCTGTGTGACCTTGCACCTCCAGCCCAGCCTTTTATGTCATGCCATCAGTCTTTGATGCCATTTCTATACATGCTCTTCCCTCAGCCCCAGGGGCAGGGTGAGGCTTGGCTCCCTGCTGCCCTTCCAAGGTCTGACCTGCTGGGCAGGGGCAAAGCACTCACCTCCTTCAGCTCCTTTGGCCCCATTCCTCCAGGCAAAGGGGAGCAGGGATGATCCAAAGCACAGAGGCCTCTGTCCCTCCTTCCTTGCCACCAAGACCCTCTGGGTAGGCAGACACAGTTCTTGCTGCAAGGCTTTCCACAGGTCTGTGATCATCCCCACAGTGCTCTATGGGGTGGCTTTCATAAGGCTCAGCACCACTGAGGTCTAGGGTCACATCCTGAGCCCTGTAGAGCTGCCCAGGGCAGAGTCAGGGCGGGATGCATCCTCCAAGCCTCACAGCCCTTGGAACCAGCAGTTACACAGCTAGAAGGACCTGGGAGCTGCTCAGGGCTGGGCAAGCTTCCTGATGTCCAAACTTCCCCCAGCTCATGCCACGCTACACTGGAGAGCAGGCTCCCTGCTGACCTGGCGCTGCCATTAAGGCAACTGGCTAATTAATTTCTCGTAATGACATGAACGCTTCCTCCTCTGCAGCTGTGACTCCTGAGGTAAGCAGGGCCAGGCTGTCTGATGCCACAGCTCCGTGCTGTTGCTGTATTACTGGGGTTCCACAACCCCAGAGAAGGGCAGGCTTCCCAGGCTGTGCATGTTGGTGTGCCCAGCAGCCTCTGGGCAAAGGGGTCCTCACCACAGCTCAGTCCCCTCCTGAGGAACAAAACCAAACAGCAGGAGAGTCTCTCAGGCACCTTCCTGCCAAGCAAGGTGCTCCATAGCTGCATGTGGCCACTGGAAAATGACTGGCTGCTCTAACAGTGGTAGCTGAGCAAGGCAGCCTGCTCTCCCTTTTCCCCGCCACAGGAATTTGGGATAAGCCCCCTCACCTCTAAATGGGGAATCAGTGATAGAGCTTCATGCAAACCTGCAGGAAAGAAGTTTTTTGCATCTCTCTCTCCCCTGGCTGGGTGAGGAGGGTCTCACATGGCAGGGCCAGGCAGAGTGTGACATCCTGGGGTGCTGTGTCCTGCAGGCAGCAATCAGGCTGGTGCTGCCCCACCACTGTGTGTTCTGGGCATGCCTATGCTGTTTAATGGGTATTCCTAGTACTGAAGTACCTGTCCTTGGCATTTATGGTGCTTTTCCAGGGCTGCTCATCCCTGTTCCTGCAACTCTTGCTCTGCCCTGCTCTGCCATGCCACCGTTGGCTGATTGTCCTGGTCCCCAACACAGCGCCCATCTGTTGAGGTGGTAGCACTGCCTTTTTGTTCCCCGGGGTTCAAGCCTGTGGCTGGGTATCCACAGATGCCCCGAGGTGGCATCTTCCTGCCTGCCTGGGCAGGCTGGGTGCTGGGCTGTCGCTCCCCAGCTCACACTCACTCAGCACCCCATATCTAATCTGCCCACGTCTCGTGCTCTGCTTGTGGCCACCTGCCTTCTCAGTCAGAAGACCTGGTTTCTATTCCCGTCCCTTACCTCACCCCTTGCTTTGCAGCGTGCCTGGCCTGGCAGCTTTCTGGGGCTGGACTGGGTGCTCAGCACCCCCAGTTCAGCACCCCCAGTTTTGCTGCCTGCACAGCAGCTCACAGAGGCCACAAGGGGTGCAATGAATTAAACTGCTTCCATGAAGAGCTTCACTGTGGTCCCTGAGCAGGCTGCAAAGTTGGATCCGTGCCTACACCTCCCTCGTGGACTCCTCGCAGCAGACGGGGTCTGTTCAGCGTGTCTCAGCCAGGATGGGCATGGGGACAGTCTGGGCATCAGCCCTGGCAGGGAGAGCACTGGAGCCTGAGGCAAATGCAGCCCTCTGGCATCCTGCTTCCATCGAGGTCCTGCAAGGTATCCAACTGGAGCTGAGTTTACAAAGCAGTTGCCCCTTGGACCAGATCCTGTCTCTGAGCCTCGCGTTGTCTCGGTGAGGGTGTTTGCCCTACAGCATCCCTGGGTGCATCTGGCACCTTCCTGAAGGGCTCCAGAAATCTCTTCCACTGCTTGGGTTTTTTTTTTAATTCCAGGAAAAGAGATCAGGCTCAGCTGGTATCTAATCAGCAGCTATTCCAGTTCTGCTTTTAAATGTAATGAAGAGCCTTGGTTTTAAATCCCACTATATGGTTTTATTTGCATTTATACTCAAGCTCTTTTTCCTTGAAGAGATTGTCTAATTACCGTTGGTTGGTAACCATAAAATGTAATAACTGGCAACAAAAGATAATTTCTACACTTAATGAAGTAGTTTGCTAAGCAATAAGATAAAACTGCTTTGATACATACAGGTTACAGTTTATGCTGTTACTTTTTAAACATTGTATTTTTCCATTTTACTAGGTTGTTTGCAAATGGAGCTGTTACACTTAAATGGAAATTGAATTCATTTAGTGCACCAAAATAGCATTGTAGAAGGGTTTGGGTGCCTTTTCAATGAATCAGAGCAGTGGTTTGACATGCATTCTGTAGGAAGCTGATTTAAGTGAGGTGCTAGCCTCAGACAGTGACAGCCTGTGCAGGAGGATACATCCACACCAGGGAGTCCTGCTTCCACGGGCACTTTCTCTGAAATCCTGGGTGAATCCTTCTCATCTTTGTGCTTAGCTCTCACCTGGGACTCTGCACCTTTTCCAGTGGTGGCTGCAGCCTGCACCCTGCTGCTCTGCTCTCCCTCATCCCCAGCAGCCAGCCTGCCATGGGCTTCCTCACCTTATGTGGCTCTTCTGCATCTCATCCTAAGAGGGATTTTAAAAGCAGTGTTCAAGTCTATGGATTGGAGCTGGGTTGGTGTGGACCTTTGGGGGGCTCAGGCTGCTGTTTCTGTCAGACAGGAAGGAGGGTGCAGAGGATTCTGCTGAGAGTGGCAGGAGGGTTGTGGCAGAAGCTCATTGATGGGCTTGTCCAGCTGAGACCCTGCTCTATGTCATTGTTTTATTCTGAAAAACAAATAGATGGTGGGGTGGCTGCTGTGGCAGAGGATGAAGACCACGGTCCCCGCTCTGCGTGACTGCCCTGGCACAGCAGTGACTCTCTGTACTGCTTGTGCAAACCTTCCTCAGCCCCTTGCTTGGCCCCAGCCCTGAATCTTGGGCAGGGAGTGCAAGGCAGGAATGGCCCCATCTCCTGCAGAGCTGGCTTCCTTCACTCCTCTCTGTTACAGCATAATTTTACCATGTCTTTTCTGGAGCTGGTGGGAGCTCGGGTTGATACGTGGAGGTCCCTCAGTGTTGTCAGACAGTGCTGGAGAGGGGTCGAAGCTGTGGGCTGGTGTTCAAAGCCCTCCCTTCCCTCAAGGAGCTGGGAGTGTTTCCCACCCTTGTCCAAGGCAGGGGCTGCTTCTTGGTTGGCTGCATCCCTCCTCCCCTGGGACTGCTCTCTTCCTTCGCCCCTCTTGTTTCCCAGACAGAGGTCACTGCAGTCAGCACAGTCTGATGGGAGCTGCTGCTCCAAATCCACCAGCCCTGCCCTAATGTGGTCTGGGATCTCTGGTTCTCACCATGCACAGGCTGAGCACAGACATGGGGCAGGAGTGGGGCTGTAGCCAGGGGACCAGCTCTGCTTCAGCAGGCACCTCAGTGTAACCAAAGCAATCCCACCCTTGGTTCCCTATCCTGGCCCTAGAAATACTCTTACATTACTCTTACAGTCAGAGGTCTTGCTTACAGATTGTGGTACAGTTGTAGCTGCCTTATTACGGATCCAAGGGCGAGCGCACCTTTACCGGCTGTCCTGGGATGCTGCAACTATGAGGTCTTGGAGAATCACGGAAAAGGTGAAGCATCCACACTCTTTCCATTTGCATCTTAAACAAGGACTTGGTTCCCTCTTGTCTCCTGAAGCTGAGGAGGGTGATGCCTTAGGCAGTACAGCCATGGCTTTCCTGGCATGTGGTGCAGGAAGCAGAGCTTCTCCAGGAAGACGCCAGAGGAACGAGCTCTGACCTGCGTCTCTGTAGGTAACCAATGAACAGCTAAAACCATGATCACCCAATGACTGGAGCAGCAACAACAGCACCAGAGCTGGTGATTTTCCGACCTGTTGGGTACCAAGCTCCAGAGCAGACCAGGAGCTGGACCCCTGAGGATCCCAGCCCGTTCTGGGTTTGCTGGGTCTCCCCCAGCACTGCTGCTGCAGCGCTCTGCTCTCCCCTCTGTACCTCAGGGTTTGCACCGGGTTCTGTTTGCGTGGCAATAGGTTGCCCTTTTGGATGGATGATAAAACTGACAAACAAAGCTGAGCATTGCAGCAAGGCCCTTTGGAGGAGTGGGGTTTTTTTAAACTAAAACTGAAGTAAAACTCAGCGCTTGTACCTTTAACACCTAGAGCTCACAAGCACCAAGTTGCACCTCTGGGGGATTTCCCCAGGTGCTTTGCTTGGTGATTGTGTGCTGGCTTTGGATGTGCCCTTACCCCTCGGGAGCTGACAGACGGGTGATGGGAATCTTTTGTCTGCCTGTCCCCGGGTGATCAGGATTTAAATACTCTTACATTTCCTTGGCCATTTTAAGGCTCTTGCCTTCTCAATCTTCCCACCATCATCTCTTAACGTCTTGAATCTTTGTGTTAGTCTGGATTAGGCTCTCCTTTTTTTCAGTCTCTCCTTTGTTTCCTGAGCTGGGTGTGCTGTGATGTGCTGGGCTGGATGACTTGCTAATTGAGGTGCCATCAACACTTGCCATACTCAAAGCGAGTCCCTTGTTCTTCACCTGCCAATTTAAAATCTCTTCTGCAATTCTCTACAAAGCAGATTTTACACACCACAGTGCTGTGTTACACCAGAGCCAGAGAGGCCCGTCCACCCGGGAACCATTTTCTTTGGCAGCGATGGACACCAGATAATTTTGTGGGAAGGAGCCAAGTGGCTTCTTGGAGAGAAGAGCTTAGGGAAATGCTAGTCCCACTAGCTCTCCCTCTTGTAGGCAGCAGGAAGCTGTGCAGTCGGGTGGGGGGAGCTGCTTGTCCCCACAAGCCCCCCTCTCCCACAGCACCTCGTGGCAGGGGTGCCAGCTCCTGGCATGTGGGGAGGTGTCCAGGCCTCAGACTCATCTGCCCTCCCTCTGACTTTCCTTTTGTGCCTAAAATCACTCCTTTTCCCCCAAAGTTCAGAAGTTCAATCTATCTGGGTTCTGCGGATCCACCAGAAGTTCAGACTATCTGGGCTCTGCAGTAGACTTTGCACGGGCCCATTTCTCTATTACCCTAAAGTTCAGGAGTTCAAGCTGCAGTCAAACTGTCTGGGTTCTGCAACAAACTGCAGCTTGAGCATGGTAGAGACATTAAGACCCATTTCTCCTAAAGACCCTCACCCATCGAGCTGCTTGTAAAGAAAGACATTAGCACCCATCTTGGTGGGTGCTAATCACTTTTCTAGTCAGAAACTGGCATGATGGTTTCAGAGTTGCTCAGGCCTTTGTGCAAGACAGCTCTCCACAAATCTTTCCTCTGCATGACTCAAGTCATGACTTGCCACCCCGTGAGAGGCTGTCCCAGGCACAGGCCAGCTATTCAGAGCAGCACATAGCCAGGATTAACACTGGCCAGGCACCTGGCCACCACCTTTCCTGTTTACCCCACGGTGACAGCCCAGCTTTATGTCTCTGGCTGCGTAGGAGCAGGTAGTGGGTGTTTACTGAGCAAGCATCCGCCAGTGCCCAGCCAGCATCCGGAGCTGGTGGGATCCCACCCCATGCTGAACAGCAGTGCTGGGTTTAGGGCTGGAAATTGTCACATGAAGAGCTGTGCCTTTTGGTGCCTGATCCCGGGAAATGCAGGGCTCAGCTCTTTTCCTTCCAGGTGTTACTGGTGTAAGCATATCCTACGCCTGAGTTCCATGGCAGAGCTTGCTTTATTTGGAGGCACCTTCTGGCCACACAGAGCTGGATTCAGGCGAGGCCAAAGGGAGCACCACTTAGGCCTTTGGTCTTCATGTTTAAGTTGCATAAACTTCATGTTTATGTTGGGGTTCCCTGTGAGAGCTTGTTCTCTGAATGTGCAGAGCAGGGTTGTGCATCCCTGCAGGAGCCCTCCTGAGACTGGGGCCCCGGGCTGGGGAAGCACAGCTCCCTCAGGCTGCTCCAGGGTTTTGAATTCTCCAGCTGGTCAGGGTACTGCAAAGGTCTTGAGAGACCAGTGTATTGTGTCTTTTTTTAGGGCCTGTTGAGTGCTGTAGCTGGAGAAGAGCTCTGATAACTGTATCTGTTCTGAAGAGCTTTTAAAAACTGCTGAAATTTCCCCAAAACAGTATTAGAATGGGCTGCTTTGCTGGTGGATTAATGTTTCTTGCTGACAGCATCCGCTTTGGATGCTTCTTCACTGTGGAGAGAAGGGGCATGATGATGGATTTCCTTCAGTACCTTTATTTTTTTCTGTAATTAGCTCATCAGTCCTCTGTGGCTCGGGTAAAAACTTAAATAGAAATTGTAAAAATATTGACTATGAGATGTTTTTAAATTGGAGAGTCCATCCTGATGTGGCTACATTTCTCTGTTTTCTTCCTGTTTATGTCCTGAAAAACCGTCACAGGATCTGTGTTTATGAACGGGCAGTGTAAGAGCCTTGTGGTTTTCCTCCTCCCGCATGCTGTCACACTGCCTAGCAGCTGTGGATCTGGGGGGATCCTTGCTTGCTGCAGGTTCCCTTCAGGGAATCTGTCCCTTTTTGCTGTAGTGGGAGGCTGAGTAGCTCCCCATTTCTATGACAACAGTTGTACTTCATGGTGATGATGTGTTCATAAATAGCTCACGAAGGCGACTGCCAAAGCACACCACCAGCCCTGTTAGCTGTAGTGCTCTTGCTACCCTTTCCCTCCAGCAGAATCCCACGCTACTACTAAGGTGACTCACAATATATGCCTTACCTTTGCCATCCATAGTCTTTTTAAATATCACTTTTCTCCAGTTCATTGGGCCAGGGGAGCTAGAGAGTCTTCATCCACATTTTCCTCATTTGTGTTTTTCAGCACTGCTTTCGACTGTTTCTCAACGAACCAAAGACCTGTCTAAATTTCTTACGGAATCAGATCTCAGGTGATACTTTTAACAAGCCCAAATACTCTAAAAAAGTTTTCAAGTTGCTCCAGGATAGAGGGATTGGTGATGCTGACCCTACAGAACAACAGCACAGGACTTGAGGAAGAGAAGGGTAAAGGAAAAGTCCCCTAGAACAGGTCCCTGCCTCAGACAGGCCAGGAGGATAGAGGAGCTGTTTGAATCCCTTTCTCAAGTGTGAACCCATGTGGGATTTGGAGTTAGGGGATAAAGAGGTTCAATTTCTTTCCTTCCCCTTTTTTTTTTCTCTCAGTGTGGGATCTCTGACGAACTTCTCTGTTCCATAGGAAGGGGTCAGAAGACAGGAGAGGCCTTGGTGACACCACCACCTTTTCCTAGCACAGTGCTAACCTCACATCAGCCAAGGGAAGCCTCTGACTTCGGTCCAGTGACTACTGCCGTTCCTCAGACAAGCCTGGAGAAAAACTTGACTGCTGCAACACTCAGTGCCACTGGGGCCCACGCTACAGAGGTGGAGGATGCCTTCATCCCTACCACCCCCATGGCAGGCTCCAAGGCAGAGGGACTGCAGGCTTCTACCGCTGCCAGTCCTGGGGACATCACAGCTACACATCCTGAGCATGACAACATGAGCTTGTCAGTCAACAGCAGCACTGAAATCCCCTCCCCTACCTTGACTGCCAGCACTCTGGAAGAAAACCAGCCCAGCCATGAAGCCACAGAGCCTTTCAGCACAACTGAAGGAACGGATGATGCCAGCAGTGCAACCCCCACGCTTCGTCTGAACACTGTGCCAGGTGAGGTTTTGCCTTTATTGCCTGTGCACGAAGTCCTGCCTCAAGGATGCACAGCCTGGAAACGTCTGAGCACTCTCCTGGTAACTGGAGAGAGGGAGAAGAGGGGAATGAGACACTAAGCAGAGCCAGTTCAGTGCAACTTGTTTGCTGAGGTGTTAGTTCAGCATCCTTTATGCAAGCCCCATTAATTTAGGTATTAATTGTGCTGGCTGCTTCCTGATGAGGACATTGATTGTGTGCAGGGACATCCTTTATATATCTAATCTGAAACAACATGCCTTAGCTGTGCTGCTCAGCTGGGCCTTTCTGGCACCAGGGCTGGGGCCTCAGTGGGAGCCTTCCTGGGGAAGCACATTCACCCTTAACACAAAACATGGAGATGGGCAAGCACAAGTGACAGCTCATCCATCCCTGGGCAGCCACAGGAAACCCTACCCTACCTTCAGATCCCTCTGGGCAGCATGGGGACTGGCTATAGGGTCTGCAATCCCAATTTTGCCCACCTTGGGGCCTGCCAGGCTGTCACACACCCCTAACGCAAGGCAGATACTGATTGATCACTGATTTGTATGTGTTCATGCACAACTGCATTGTTTTCCCTGATTTGTGTCACATGGTGCTGCTGTTCTGTGACACACTAACACAGCCTTGGGATGCTGTTTCCCAGTCCCTGGGCAGCCCCCTTTGTGCTCCCTGTAAGGAGGGATGAGAGGCCTTTCCCAGTGTCTTGCTCTGGGGTGATCCCCAGCTGTGTGTAGAGTTGTTTGAGCTTGTCTGCTTGTCCTTTGTCCCCAAGGACAGGCCTTGTGGGCCCAGCTGAGGTTGGCTGACATTGCAGATTGGCACATACAAAAACTGAGAGGACTTTCTAAGCACTGTGGCATATGTGGCTCAGCAATGAGCAATGAGCAATGAGCTCTAAGCAATGTGGCTCAGCTGTGGCTGCGCTAAAGGTTCTGCTTGTTTTCCAAAGGATTGACAATAAGCTGTTATTCCTTTAGTCCTTACAGTCTTGCTTCCATCTTGTCCAGTCCCACAGACCAGTGTGGTTGCACTGGATCCTTTGAAATAACTGCTTGTTCCTATTTTGCAGCAACAACTAACAGCTCTCAGCCAGGGCTTTTTGATGGGCAGACCCTGGTGCCCACAGCAGCAAGGTCTGAAACCAAGCCAGGAACGAGCCCCGTGGGTGCCACAGAGGAGAGCACTGTGGAGCCCAGAACTTCCTCTGCTCCCATCTCCACTGTACGGAGCACGTCCTTTGCTGCTGCCTCCAGTACTGTGACAGTGAGACCCCTTGTGACCAGCCCCACGTCTGCCAGCACAGCTGCCAGCCCCACCAGCACACCTACACTGGCACAGTCCTCAGAGCCCAGGCACGAGAAGGCTTCTGTGGTGGATGTTGGTGATGATGACAATTCAGGTAAATGCTCTCCTTTTAATGGGCTGCCCAGGGAGGTGGTGGAGTCACCGTCCCTGGAGGTGTTCAAGGAAAGACTGGACATGGCACTCAGTGCCATGGTCTAATTGACCTGGCTGTGTTTGGTCATAGATTGGACTTGATAATCTCAAAGGTCTTTTCCAACCTAATAGATTCTGTAATTGTTTTTTAACCTAATAGATTCTGTAATTCTTTTTTCCATGTTCTCACAAAACATGGCAAAAGGCTGGGGCTACCTGCAATTGCCTCTTGGTTGTGCTGAGCAGAACCAGAAAAGACAAAGCTTTGCTGTTCCAGCCCTTGAAAGCTCTCCTTAGGGCTCATTCCCTTGGTTTCCTTGCAGAGCTGCCCAGTTTGGCTGGTGCAACAAGGGCTGATCCCTTGGTAATCACTGTGATCTCCGTCTTCATCGTCATGGTGGGCATCCTGGGCCTGGTGGGCTTCTTGAGATACCGCCAGCACAACAACCGCATGGAGTTCCGGCGCCTGCAGGACCTGCCCATGGTGAGTCACACCTTCAGCCCAGCCTGCTGTGGGCTGCCTTGCCACTGACTGCTTTGCAGTTCTCCTTCTACTACATTAGCAATGCTTCGGGTATTTGCAGCAGCACCAATGCTGATCACACACTCCTGTTCCTTCTCAGGTCCCTCTCCTTCCATCCAGGGTTTGAATCAAGACAGCAAGTCTCAAGGCTGGGCACTAAAGAAGCTCTCTGTCTTCCCCTCACTCTGCAGGGGAATGCTGAGAGGTTAAATAGAGAGAGGAAGGAGAGCTCCATCCAAACTTGTCCTGAAATGACACCTTCCTAACCTCTCCTCCTGTTTTCTGATATATTTGCTTTGTGACTATGACAAAGCAGATTCTATGCTTTGTTCCAGGGAGGTTGTCTGTCTGTCTGTCTGTCTGTCTGTCTGTCTGCGTTTGACCCTTTGGGAATATAAAAATATATGAGGGTTCCAGAGGCTGGACTAGCTCTGGGGAAGCTGCAAGTAACTCCCTGCGCTTTCTGGGACAGAGGAGTACTGCAGCTAGCAAGCAAGCTGATGCTGTTTCAAGCAAGCTGATGCTGTTGCAAGCAAGCTGATGCTGTTTCAAGCTGAGTGGAGTTTTCAACAGCCAGGGTTTTCCACGTCCCTGCAGCAGGCAGGCAGTTCCTCCACACACCTCTTCTCTCCAAATGCTGCAGCAGGAGGGAGACTGACAGTCCAAAGATCCAGGAACTGCACAGAGACAGCATTTAGGTGGATGGCTGGCAGATGGCCACACAGTGACCATGTGGCTGAGAAGGCTGTGCTGCCTGCACAGCAGTCTCCCAGGCTGGGACCATGATGCCATCGTGCAGACATCTCATTAAAGCACCCTCTTCTCTGCTTCTAGGATGACATGATGGAGGACACCCCTCTCTCCCTCTACAGCTACTAGGCAACCAGGCTGTCCACTGCCCAGAGGAAAAGGCCCTGAGGACTTGGTCCCAGATGATCTGCTGAGGAATGAGGGGCTGTGATTTGCACACAACTGAAAGATCCTTTTCAGACGGTTTTTGGTTTTGGACATTTTACATAGTTCAGTGTTGAAGTTTCTCTGCTGTGAATCAGAGCCCAAGTCTGGCCCTTTTCTCCAGGCTCTCCTCAAAACAGTGGCCTGAAGAGGTGTCTCCTCCTTTTAGTGTGGCAACCAATTAGCCAAGACAACCTTTGCCATGGTGTTCTGCATGGATCTCTTCTGTTCATCTTGGCGGCTGCTGCTTTCAAAGGAGGTGGGCAAGTGATCTAGACTAGGGCTCTTAACACTGGTGGTGTCAGCACAGTGCTAGCAAAGGAGACTGCTGTTTTCTGAGGAAGCCAAGGGTGTTGGGAATCAGTTCTCTTGGGCTCCCTCTTGTTCTGTATTTCTAAGGTTGTTTGTTTTGGGGGTTTTCTTGCACTTTTTTTGTTCCTGTTTCAGCTTTAGTCACAGGATTGGCATTGCCCATCCTGAAACACCTACCAGGAGGATAAAAGACTACTCTGCTTCCTTTCTACATGCATACCTTCTCTCTTTAACCAGGGAAAACAGTTTTGTGGCCACTGGAGAAGTGCCCCTGCTACTTGATGTTGCTTTGAAGTTGCTGGGAGGAAAATGAACATAATTTTAGCTTAACAGAGCTTGATAGGACTCCGTCTATTGCCAATTAGACACACTAATTTGGTCTCACCAAAATTAGGAAACCATGTCTCCTACCCTTGATGCTTTTGGCATATGTGTAAACTCCTTTCCCAGGCTCAGTAAATGCTTTAGTCCATTTCCCTGTCTGGACTAACACAAGCCTTTCCTCAGGTACCTCCCATTTTGCTTCTAGCATCTGGTTGCTGGAAGTTGTTGTACAAAACTGGTACTTCACTCTCCCTCCTGTGCTATGCAAGGTCAAAGCTCCTCTACTTTCTGATGTTGGTCTTTTGAGCCAGTTGGTGTCTTGTCATGAGGACAGATCCTGGATGTAGGTGCCTTCCTCCCCTTCCCTTTCTTGGTGTTAGGCTGATTGGATTCTGCACTTTTACCTGAAAATATCACTGCTGTAGACTGCATCCAAGGCTCTTGAGTCCTTTCAAGGAAACCCACAGACCAGAGCCTCTGAGTATAAGTCAGAGGATCTTTTTGGTGCCCTTGCCTCAGAAAGACCAGAGTGTGTGTATCATGTCAGTCTCCATGTAATTACACCTGCTCCTGTTTCCTAACTCACATTTGACTGCAGGTAAATGGAAACACATGTCTTCTCTAGAGTGTCTGATTTCTGATTAAGCCAGTTGCTCCCTCAGGATACAGCAAGGGCTAGAGATAATCTGCCACATTGCTCTTACAAGCCTCAGTTTCTCCTCTCCTTTCAGTAGCAACATCACTGAACCCCACGAAGGACAGATACCAGGCCTCACTTGAAAAAGTACCTTTTTTTCCCCAGTGCTGTTACTGGTTGTCGTAGCAGGGAAGGGGGAATTTTCCCATCAGCTGAGCTCTGGAAAGCCCAAAGATGGAGCAGAACCAGTCTGGGTCAAATAGATGAACTGGGTAAGACAGCAGTTCCTCCTCCCTGTGTTTCTGCTTCCAGAGTGGCTGACAAATGGCTGCAGTGCAGTTGGGGTTCAGCTGTTGGCATTGGCCTTCCATCTGTGTTTTGTAAGGATGCCCAGTAAAATAGGGAAGGGTTGGTTCTCTCCTATGATTACATGAGAACTAAAGAGCAATTGTCACAACTCCAGCGCTTTTGTATCAAGCATTGTCTGCACAGAGCGATCTCCCTAGCTACAGACTTGTTTTCCCTGCCGGAGGGCAGGGTGCTACTGGTTTTCGGCACAAAGTTGGCAAGTTAGTGGTGGAAAATAGAACTCCATCCTGGCTGGAACTGGTGCAGGCTGGCGTATCTGGGAAGTGTCTCTGCACACAATCAAAAGGGCAGGGGCTGGTTGTTCTGGTTTCCCATGCATCGCTGTCCAGGGGAAAGGGGTGAGGAAGAAAACTCGCCCAACACCAAAGTGCAACTTTCTTTGTGAAATATGTTGATAGTGGATTTTTTTTTTCTGCAATAAAGTTACAAATGCCAAAAGTGTCTCGGTCCTCATATTTTCATTGCAAACATCTAACTGAAAAGCTTTTTTAGATCACAATGAATCCTGTGATAGATAAACAGCAGCGGTTTGGGGCATAAGACTCACAGAGCTGATAACTAGAAAATGCCAGACAGCTATGAACCATAGCTCTGACAGTTCAGAAGGACACCACCCCCTGTCTATGTTCCTTCTTGTCAGGGTTGTTCCTGGTCTGGGTTGACTGAGATTAATTTCTGTACAGTTAAATCAGATGCAATCTGTCTTGGAGAACCACACTAGACCAAATAACATAATCTGTACCCTTAGACTCCCTTCCTTTGCCTCTGATTGAAGATATTCTCATGATGTCAACTGTAACCCCAAACCTTATTTACAGAAATATCCTGAAAGCCAGCCTAATCCAAACCTAAGTAGCATCATCTGTCATGCTTCTTTCTATAGTACAGCAGACAAAGCAAAATGAAAGGCACATACTGCTTTTTGTTTAGCTTTATAGCTGTTTTGAACTCTTCCCTTCAGAGCTCAGACCTGCAGGGAAGTAAGTGCTTAAAAGCCAGCTTCTGCTACAGACCTGGTAAGAGTCTCCTGAGCTAATAGTCTCTCATAGCTGTTAAAATACTTTGGCAAAATCAGTCAGCTCATGTCATAGGCTGTTTGTGTTAAAGATTTTCTATTGCAAAAGCAAAATGTGGTGAGTAAAACTACTTGGTAATTGGGCTTATGCTGTTTTCTAAAGAGTTCCCACAACAAATCTAGAAAAGCAAATCCTTGGAAGATCTAGAGCAAGGGGAGAGCAAACAAAGACTTGGTAGCCAAGCAAAGTCCTTGCTGAGTAAACTGAAGACATGAGGGTGAACTCTAAACCCTGCAGAGATTTCCCTCCTGTCCATACTGTCAGGAAAATCCACCAGCACCAGAGGTTTACGTCCAAAAAGGAGACAGAGGAGTCCTTCAGCTTTATTCAAATAAAGGGAGAGAGTCCACTGAGACACACACCCCCAGGGTTTTCTCTCTCGAGGTTTCGGAGGGCACAGCCTCCCTTTTATCCCAAACTCCCGGCTGCACGTTGCCCTCTTCCTTTCCCCATTGCTGAGGTACCAGGAAGGTGCAGCCTTCCTGAACTGGCTACCCCATATTCCCCCTTGAACCTACTGTTCTACCCCAAAGCTCAGAAGTTCAGGCTTGTGCAGACCCTTCTCTATTTTCTGAGCCAAACTGTATGGGCCTGGTAAGGAACCTGCTGCCCAAAGTCAGTAGACACATCAAGACCCATTTCAAAGATGTTAACCCCATCAAATGGTTTATAAAGACATTGGCACCCATCTTTCCTCTCAACAAAACCATACAAAACAGAATAACTAAGTAACAGAACAAACATGCCACAACTAAGCCAGTCTTCTCAGGTCTAAAGTCAGCATTATTCTGGTGGTTTATGTTGGAGTTTTCTCTGTTCTGCCTTTTTACCACCAAACCCACTGAGAGCTGATTCATTCTCTGCTGAACAAACTGCTGAACTGCCTTGTTGGAGAGGTAGTGCAAAGCAGGGTTGTGTTAGCTGGAGAAGCAGCACAGGACAGGCTTGTGCAGGCAGCCACCCCTGGGATATGCAAAGCTTTGCCCAGTGAGTTCCGACCTTCCAGCCAGACGATGCAACCTCTGAGGTGGCCAAGTTTGGAGATGGACCAGGAGCCAGTTGTGTGGGCTTCACCTTTCCTGTGCAGCAAAGAGAACTGACAGAACCAGAAACCAATTCTTGCCAACTTCTGCATTTCTCCTTAAACATAGCTGTTGCTTCTGATGGGGTTTAGTTTTAATGCCTCCTAGGCTAAGGCACAATTATATTATTAAGTGGCAAGGGACCAAGAATCAACTGAATCACTTAGGTTTAAAGGTAAATAGAAGGGAAAGAAACCCAGGTAAAAGAAAAGCAGAGTTTGAGACCCATCTGCCTCCTCTGCCCTCTCCTTGTTCTCTCTCCAGACTCATGTTTTGAAGGGAAGGGGATTTGAGAAGCTGAAAAATGACAGTCCTAGAGCTCCTGTGCCATGGGTGGGGCTACCTGTGCTTCATGCCATTTCTCTGCCCACTCAGTTGTCCTTCGTGGCTCAGTGTCTGTATTTTAGCTTTAGACACTGTGTATTTAGACACTGTGTATTTAGCCACTATGTCACACTGCAAATCTGTAAATAAGGCTCCAGAGGGTGTTCAGAGACAGAGAAACTGCCACAAGGTGCACTGGAGTGGACAAGGCAGTGTGTGGGTCTTGTAAGACCAACCATCCCACAAGGCTTTCCCATGGATAATAGTCTCCTGTGCTTGCTACCACTTAAAGCAGAATGAAAAAGGCATTCCACTGATCCAGGGAGCAGGAGTGCAGAAGCAAGCCAGGGAGGCAGAGCAGTAAATTTTCAGTAATGAAGGCTATGAAATGATGCAGAACCTGGAGGCTTTTACTAGCCAGTGTTCTTCTTATACCCAGGGGAGAACTGAAATGCCTGCTGTCATTTCCCAGACACCCATGAAGCAAACAGGAGGTTGCACACCTCCACATTATTTATACTTAATTTTCTATAACTACATCAGATCAGTATAAATGTGGATTTGCTATGGGGGAAGGGGGCAGTTTTTCTAAGTGTACCTCCTGAGCCTCTGGCTGTGATGTTCTCATGTATTTGCTACCTCTGCTTCGCTGCACAGCAAAAGTGGGACAGGAATCTTATTTCCAATATTCCCTTCCATCCCCCACAAAGAAAACAGAAATCATGCACTTACTGTCCACAAAACAGCCAAATTTTCAGTCCTACTGATACATACCTAAGTGATAAGCAAAGCTGGAAGACCATGACTGCAAATACAAAAGTCTCCCAGCAGTTTCCCAAAATTGTTTGTGGTTCGGTTTGTTTTAATCCCCCAGAACTTTGTAACATAACAATGGGCTTCCAACTTCCCTGGCCAAACACATTTGAATGAAGACTCTTCCTCACTTTAATGCTGCAGGGGTCATGTTTCCTCATAGATCTGAGAAAAATCAACCTTCAGCCAGAGCACAACTTCAAAACAATCTCAGAAGATGAAGCACTTAGAACCTCCCAGAAGACGACCTTCTAATTGTGCCTGGTGATACAGAACTTGTGAACTAGATCCCCTACCATAGTTAATTCTGCAATATTGGTAAGATTTTATAAGAAATCATTAACTCTTACACAAAGGAAGCATAGATAGGTTGATAAATTTGTGCATTTTAAATACAAAGGGATCGATTTATTCATCTGCTTGACAGCCTGCACCGACTTCCTGTCCAATAAGTACACTTGAAAGACACACTCAACACAGGTCTGCTTCATATGCCCCAGCAGTTTAGACAATGGTTAGCCTCAGTTCCTCTGTAATATCTTTTTCTATTCAATGACCCATCAGCCAAATAACCCCCTGAACCACAAAACCAGCTTGATCTTGATCAGACTGACAGTGGTCACAGCTGCAAGAAAACAAGTACATGTTTGTTCCTACTGCTCAGCTCCCTCTCTGCTTACAGGTTGACCAGATTCCCCACCCACAGTTCAAATAAAGAGCTAAGTTAAGTTACCAGAGGTATCCTCCCAGTCATAAAACAGGTCTCCCTGTGATGAACTGCCCAGAATTAATATATCCCTGCAGCAGAAGCCTTTTGCTAGCTCTCTTTGAACTACAATGGAACATCTGTTGACAATCTCCCGCAGGGTAACTTCTCTCCTCCCCTGTTTTAATCCTCTCTCTCTTTCAGAAGTACACATCAGTTGCCACAGGATGACTCTCTCAAGCATTAGAGTGTTTCCTTTCACTGGTCTTTCTTGGGACCAGTAGGAAGAGGGATGATCAGTCAGCCCTGTACTTTCAGTATTTTCTTAAAAATTTGCTGTTATGTCCAGATTCCTGAAGCTTTCAATGCTGAATTACAGGTTCTGCTTGGGACAAGACAAGATTCATGGGTTTTTGAACATGACTTTCAGACAGATTTAGACACTCATTTGATTCTGACTGAGAAGAGTTTTACTGGGGACAACTGCAAAATTAGCAAAATGTTCCTTTGTGCTAATCCTGGCTATGCCTTCTGATCACACAGGCAAATAAACACACTAATGTGATCATGGCTTCAATTTCCCTTTTGATAAGCTTAGGGGCAGGATGAGAAATTTTGCCTACGTTTTCAAAAGGATCTCAATATTTTTAGATGGAAGGCAACTGTGGACAATACTAGTTGTGGCTGTGTAGCAGAAAGGGAACCTGTTTTCACAAAGGGCTTAGAGAAGCACTGGGAAAAGAGCTCCCTCTATTTTACAGAGTCTAAGCTGGTGTCATTCATTCACCTCTTCCCTTCTCCTTCACCAGACAGCAATTCTAAAATTAAGTTATCTCTGAGGGAAATGGAATAAAAAAATTCAGACCACATAAGGAAATTTCACAGGGCCCTTTTTTTTGCCACTGTGGCACTCTTATGAAACAAACCAGCAGCCTCCCCTTTATGGGCGTCATGGAATTTTCTGTTCAAATAACAAGATTTCTCCACCTGTTTTATGCCACACAAGAGGAAGCAATTTACCAGCACTTGTCAAGTCAGCTGCTCCATATTGGGTCTTGACAGGGTAAAACTATGGTCATTCTATATCTGTTCTGTTCTTGCTGTGCTCCCTAAAAGGAAAAATCCAGCCCAGCTCTACATCCCAGAGCTTTAGACAGCCAACAGTTTAAGCACAATCCAACATAACCCAAAACTTACAGTATGACTGGGAGAAAAAAACTAAATATTTGAAGGCATTATTAGAGAAAACACACTAAATTCTCTCCATTTGTTCTGGTCCACCAAGTGAGAGCTCAGAGGACAGGATCATACATCCCATCCCATGGGAGAGGGCTGAAGCAGAGGACTGCAGCTAGGAATTCTCTGACCTTGGAGGAGCACCCCCATTGCAGCCAAGCACCGCAGCATCTCTCCGTCTGCAAGCCAGCTGTCAGCTGCCAAAGCTGATTGACAAATCACAAATCAGGCCCTGCACCAGTGTCTGTCTCCTGCAGTGAAAGAACAGAACACACAGCATGGTGCTGAAAGGGAAGAAGGGGCAGGGCTGGGCAAGAGGGCATGACATGGCAAACAACAGCTCAGGTCCCTGGCAGAGTGTGGGACTGGGCAGGTCTGTGAATGATTTAGCAAACTGGCTGTTTCCCTTCCTGGAGTTGCCTCCCTTAGGTCAGCCCCACACCTCACAGCTTCCACTTGTGGAAAATGCAGGGAACAAACAAGTCAAGAAGAGTTTGCCTGCCCAGGGAAGCCAATATCCTTTCTATCTTTTAGTTGCTCCTGACAGTAAAGAGTGCATCTTTTAGTTAACATTAAAGGTCATGCAGCTCTAGCCCAGGCAGGTCACTGCTGAGATCATCACTCCAGCTATTTCTAGCCACTTCTCCAGCACTGCTTTCTGCCAGCTCAAAACACAGCCTGGAGATATGTGTTCAATCTACACCAAAAGACCAAAGAATTATCCTTCCCCAGCCTTCTTACCCCATATGCCAGACCTGAGAACAACAGCAGTCTATGTCTATCCCCTCCAGCACTGCTGGTTCAGTGTGGACTGCAATCGTCTCAAACCCTATCAAAAACATCCTCATTTATCTCCTACTGAAACAGAAATACCAATAAGCATCCTCACAAGTTATGTAAGCTCAAATAAAAACAGGTGCCCATGGTTCCAAGTGTCCTACACTAGCAAGCTGCCAACACAGCTGCTGGGTGCCCCTGCCATGACAACCCCTGCAGGGTTTCTGATGCTCCTATTATGTAAATATTTACTACTGATACTGCAGGTAACAGTACAGCAACAGGTAACTGTATGCTTATTATTAAATGAGGGGGTTTGCTTGAACATTTGATCAGTGAAGCTCTATCTAAGAGTCCCCACCTGGCATGTGCCTCAGAATAAATGTCAGAGAAAAGCTTAACCCTTTGATGGGACATGCAGGCTCCTCAGGCATTGCCCTAACAGCAGCCTGACATGTTACAACTGCATCTACAAAGCAGTTAATTGTAGCAGGTTTGCTAGTAAAGTCTGAATCAGCAGGATTAGTAAATTGGAAAAACAGCACACAGGGCAGTTTAACATGCCTTACAGCCTTCATTCACAAGAATCTTAAGCATCTTACTAAAGTAGGGCATGAATTTTTTTCTTTTAAAGGAACATTAGCCCTTTGTTCCTGATTTCTTTTAATGCTGAGTGTTAATGCAAACACAAGGGGGGTTTATATCCAAAAAGCAAGGCATAAATCCAAAAGGATGAAGAGGCTGAGAGGCAAACCTTCTTGAAGTGAGCAATTTTCGCCTTCTCACTGGCTGTGTGTCAGCACCAAAACAAAAATGGAGCCACATTAAAAAATGGTATCTTGGCACTGTCAGAGGAAGTGATAAGTATCATAATTGGCCGTCACATGCAGCTTTTCATTACCCTGACACTACACAGGGAGGGAAGATGAAAGAACAGACAGGCACACACATGTTACCTCTGTCCTGGCAAAGCAACACTGCTCTCAGAACTAAGTTTTAAGTCTGGCCCAAGTGCTAGGCCACTGCTCCAAATTGTACTGCCTTCCTGCCTTTAGGTGCCTAACACTCAGCCCTACCAGTAAAACTGGGCCCAGCAAGAGCCTCTCATCTGTATGACCTCTGGAATACCCTGAACAATAGAGCTTTGTCATCCACATTACAGCAGAAAACCCTTCCAGGTTATGAAGATCCCGAGGATGCAGGATCCAGCCACACTTACCTTCAGGCACCTCAATCTCCATGGCACTGGAAAGCTCATTGGAGCTAAAATGTCTGGGGTGCGAACCTCAGCCAAAGATGGAGAAAACCACTCTGCCTCTCTCAGCAAGTTCTTGCTTCTTTCTAAAAGAAATGAAAAAAGCAGCAGATTAGGCCAAAAGTTCAAGGATAAACTTGCTGAGTCTAAGCATCCTCTGTCTACCTCTTGTGACGCCTGTTACACATGGAGAAACTGCTGTTATTTTGATTTAATAGCATTTTCTTATTCTTACCTGGGTACAAGCAGACGCACAAGGCAGCAGAAAACAGGTTCCATGACAGGCAAGAAAACATACTGGCAAAAGTGTTCAGGCATTGGATTTCACCTCTTTGTGGCACCAACAGCTCCAGCCAGCTCCACATCATTCAGGTTAAAAACACGAAGAATCAGCCACCTCATTTCTGCTCAAAGCCACGGTCACAACGCCAAACCCTTCCCATACAGGGGTCAGTTTGTGTTGGAAAGGGACAACAGGACACCTGACCTGACCATGAGATCTCTAAACCAGAGGCTGGAAAACCATATCCCAAACTGTTAGTAACGTTGGAGTAAGTGTGAAATCGTTCTTATGATCTCTTCTTTCCCTGCAGGTGCCACGGATGTTACTTCCTTCCAGAAGAGACTTTTCACTTGATCTTTCAGATCAGAGAGTGTAGATCTGATTGAAGGATAACACTGACAGTCCCTTGTGCTTAGCAATGCCTACTGGAACAGTCACTGGGGGTGGGGATGGGGTGGGCACCACTTTGATGGGGTTTCCAGCAGCCATGCCTCATGCAGCAGAAGGCAGCTCTGCTGAGCAATTCAGCTGTGTTTTCAGAGACGAACGGCCTGGCAGTAGAACCTCTCCACCTCCCCACCTAGCCCTGATCACATTGTTCTCTCAGTTGTGCCAGCACAATTTTTTCCTGCAGCAGCACTGTGAACCACACCACTTCAGGGAAAAAAAACCCAACCCAACAAAAAAGCCCAAACAATGACGCACTTGTTAGAACCAGCTCGGCTCCCTGATCGGATTTACAGCACACCAACAACTGCAGCGGCAGAAATTCGGGAGGCAATGTGCTGTGAGGCCAGGGCAGGAAAATGCAGAGAGATGGGAACATTTTAAGCTGATGTTGACAGGACAGACAATATCTCATGAAATCAGAGCTTAACAGGTGGGAGAGTGACATAATAAGGGAAGGCATTAGGCTTTTATAGAAAGAAATAGGGAATCAATATTTAACTGCAATGAAGTTCCATTATTGAAAACATCTCGCCAAGTTGATACTATATCTTTTATCAAAGAAAACCTAATAACGAATCTACATTGACCTCCAGACTCAGTGTTCACCAATACTTCCCCACTAATAAAAATAGACATTTATATGCTTATGGTCAAGAGCTAGAAAGATCAGAAAAACAGACGAGGAATTAAGATGTCCTTTAAGTCCATTTCAGTTACCAAATTGCCATAAGTGTTCAAACAATTTGTGAGTCTCTCTCACATTAGGTTCCTACCTAATGCAGAGCAATCGTTCTTTACCAGGGTCAGAAAAAGGTTTCAAGAGCTGTGGATGGAAAGCAGAAGGAAAATCCCTTCTGTTACAATCAGTACAACATTGTGTCTTTGTCATTTACTGCTGTGGAGAACAATGAGAACTAATGATCCTTTTTGTATAAATGCTTCATGATGACACCAAATCACATTGTATCCCACATGACATCAGCATTAGCCTGAGGGGGGTGAATGAGAGGGTTGTGTTTTTCCTAATAATAGAAAAAAACACAAAACCATACCTGGGACACAGACACCTCACAGAGACGTTGCTGCCTTCCCCCAGGGAAGTGATCCATATTCTCTGGATGCTGTTTTACTGCGGCACAAAGCTGTTGGAGGGAGAGAATGCTGGAAACAGTGACATGAATTCTCAGCCAGACCTGTGACAGTTCGGACATCTGGCAGCTGTCCGAGAGCAGCTGGGGTTGGACAGAGGGTACAATGAAACAGAGCCAAAAAGATCTAAGGATCCTCAACAAGGAAGCTGAGATGTCACTCATTTCTCTCCAGGGAGCCAGTCAGAGCCCTCGGGTAGGGGTGGGGGAGAGCAAGGGCCATGCTAGCAGAGGTTTGAGGCACAAACAAAGCCAGTTCCCACCAGTCGAGCTCAGGGAGAAAGGAATGTGAGGGATGGGGAAACTGGGAAGGAATTAGAGCTGGGGCATTTCAAATGAGCACCTCTTCTTCAACGCACCAATTATTTCAGTCATTGCAGTAAAATGCAAGTAAAGTACTGTCCAAATAGCAACCAGGAGACTGCCCTGACAGAGGGCCTGGGTAGGAGACAGCAACGCTCCTGATTGAACAAGGCCGATGAGGTGGCTCAGGGAACAGCTCCAAGGACAGCTGTGAAGGGAACAGCAGGTACCCATTCCCCAACCCATGTGGAATGAGCAGATGATGCCAACCCTCAGGACACAAACGTCTCAGGAACAGAGGCTGCCATTTAGAATCATAGAATATCCTGTGTTGGAAGGGACCCACAAGGATGGTCGACTCCGACTCCTGGTTCTGCACAGGTCAACCCCAAAAATCACGTGTGTGCCTGAGAGCAGTGTCCAAACGAAATCTGGCAGGCCCAGTGCTGTCACCCCTTCCCTGGGGGTCACCCCCTTCATGAGTTGCCTCAGAAGGACTGAACACTCTGCCTGCACTTAGCCAGAGACCAACTCCAGTGCAGGGTAGACATTTAAGTCATACCTGCCTCAAGCTTTGCCAGTTCAGGATTTAAATGGAAGACCCCACCTCACAAAGCTGGCAAATCTGCTGCCTTCTGCATCATTAAAGCTGGAGCCACACATGGAAATGAGCTGTGCTCCACAGGCAGGGACAAAGGACAGCTAGCAAAGAGAACGGCAGGATGAGAGATCAGTCCCCAGCATCTCTGAGCTTGCCAATCCAGTGCCTGTGGAAGCAATTGCCACAGCGAGAGCTGTCCTGCAGAGCTCTGAGCAGCCGCCAGCCAGCAGCACCCTCCTGTGACACATTCCTGCAGCTCCCCGGCAGCAGCCCTGGAGCTGCACTTGTCCCTGCGGCAGCTCTTGTGGCACACGTGGAGCTGGGCATCCCCCAATTCCCTGAAGGGATACCCACTCCACCCGATGTGGCCCAGCCTCTGTCAAGTGCTCCACACTTTCATCCTGAGTTTGTACAACCTAAGATTGTGCTCTGCTAGACTGAGCATTGTGGCTGCTCAGCAGATCTAGCACCTGAGAGAGAGGCAGCAACCCAAGTGTTTTCCAGAGGCAACCTCTGATCCAGCACAGCATTAAACCCTTCAGAAAAATCTCAGAACAGCTGAGAAAAAGAAGGCAGCTGGACATATAACATGCCACCACTGGCAAACACCTCGTATTTCCAGCACCAAAGATGCAAAGCCCTTTCTGCCTTGTATCCAACTCCTTCTACTCACTTGTTGAGCAGGGAGATGGAGCTACCTTGTGCCAGGCTACACTCACAGCCTGTTGTTTCTTCAACAGGACTCCAGAAATCTAGACAAGAAGTGAGCCATGTAAGAGGCTCCTGTAGCTGTCAGTGCTTTGGTTCCACTGGCTTTACTTTCACTGCTTCCTAGCTTATGGATCTGCTCCTACTGGAGCTCTTTCTCCTGTTTTAGTCAATTCACTGACTGAGATATTCAATGATGTGAGTGGATGGGCAGAAACAGATTTTGTATGAGGATTACGTATAATTTAGTCCAGGAAAGAACATAGTTAGTGGTCTGGTTCAACTTCACAAACTGGAAATACAGGGAGATCTGGGAAGAACAAACCGTAAGTCTAAACAAGACTGATGGGATCGTTCTGCCCTCCCAATACAGAAGGCATGGATACAATAAGGAAGAACTCTTGGGGTACTAGAAGATACAAGGAAACTCCACAAAGCAATAAGTTTGCATATCTGAGGTAGCTCTGTCCCCAAGGACTTGCACATTTGGTGTTCTGAACTTTGTAAAACCCAGGACTACAGGCTGGAGAACATTGCACAAGTACTATAAAGATTATGATAAGCAGCTATAAAGATAAGGGTAAGGAGATCCAAACCTGAGGCTTGGTCTCCAGTATGGCAAGTGCGTTGGTAGGGAATAGGGAAGCTGCAAAGAACGTGTACTTTCAGACAGGGAAGGAGAAAGGATTGCCAGCACAGAGGCCTCACTGTTTCAGTGAGCAGCGCCCACCCACAGGGACAGATGGCGCTTTCCCACAGAGGGCGAGGACAGGAAAATACGCCTAATCCCTGGCGGTGTAAGAGGGACGGGCACAAGGCCGGGAACAGCGAGGAGACCCCGGCGGGACTGGGTTGGCTGAGCATCCTGGGACATGGAGTCCCCTCCGGGGGGGCCGGCGCGGAGGAGAGGGCGCGGAGCACTACAACTCCCGGGGTGCTTTGCGCACAGCACCGTCTCCTAGGAGACGCGGAGATGCGCGCCGGGGGTCCCGCCGGGCCGGAACTACCGCTCCCGTGGTGCCCCGCGCGCCGCCGCCATGGAGCGGCGCGTGGCGGAGCGGCGCGTG
>VWZT01016359.1:664971-711367 GCA_013397055.1 Pachycephala philippinensis | reverse complement strand
GGGGGGCAGGGGGGGGGGGGAGCGGGTCCCGGCGCTTCCAGGGGACGGGGGAACCGGGGGTACCGGGGGTCGGTGCCCCGGGGAGCTCGGGGCGCCCCTCGGCCGAGCAGGGGCCGGGAACGCCCCCGCGGAGCCGCTGCGGGTCGATGCGCAGCGCGGGGTCCGGCCGGCCCGCCCGGGAGCGCGGGGCAAGGTGACCGCAGCGGCAGCAGCTGCTCCGGCCCTGGGTGCGGGCCCCTGACCGGCCGGGTCGGGGGAGTTACGTAATGACACCTCTGGCCCAGCAGACGGCAAAGTCCTCTAGGCAGGCTTAAATTTAATCTAATTGTGGGAGCACCTGCCTGTGGAAGTGCTGACCACCTCCTAAATGGCCTCTGACCTCTGTTCTGCGCATGGAAGGGGCCTTCCTGCAGCCTCTGCCACTGTCCCCTGTTCACTTGTCAACGCGGGGGCTCCTTCCGTGCCCGCCCCAGGGCAATCTGCAATAAATCAATCTGCAATAAATCAGTCTGCAATATCGAATACAAATCAATCTGCAATAAACGTGCCCTTCCCTTGGGGAGTGTTGTATCTGTCACCTGAAGTATTTTTATTTCCTGCTATGATCTCGTTTGCATAAAAAGTACAAGGCAATGAGGTGGTGAGAGAAGTAATAAGAGAGGTGCCTCCAGAGTTTGGAAAATTTAATGCTGCTTGCCTAAAACACATCAGCAGAATTCGGGGCAAAACCCAGGTAAAAAGACTGCAGCTACCAGAGGGGAAACCTTTTAGCCCTGTAGCTCTCTCCAGATTTCATTCTGACACAGCCAGCCCTGGTGCACTGACTGATGTTCACTGGGAAACCAGCAAACCTTAGATTCACATCTCTCTAATTCCTTGTGACAACTCAATTCAGCACCTTAAGAGCCACAATACTGATTAAACTTAGAGGTTCATGTAAAAATGTAAACTTTATAGTGAATCTAGTTTTTGTTCTGTGTTTCCAGATGAGCAGTCTGGCAGTCACTGCCAATTGCAAAGTCACTTTCAGAGTAATTTCACTGATTATTTAGAACAACCAGTACGTTTCATTTTCAGACTTAATGTTACATTACTCAGCATCTCTCTGAAGGTTAGACCTGGCCTTTGTGGCACCCCGGGAGAGTGGGAGTTGTCATAACCTGTGGAAAGACTGATGTTACTGTGCAGGGCATTAGGAGTGGGGTGCAGGGGGTTTTGGCCATTTCCTCCTGCACTTGGCAGTTGCAGGTCTGAGCCCTGTCCTCCTGGTCATGCTTCCTGCTGCCCTGGCTTGATCTCTCATTTCTGGACTGTGTTATAACATGTCCAGCCCTGTAATCAAATATCCAAACATGGCTGTGTCATAATCCACGTGCTACTGGTAATGTTTTTGGGGGGGTTTTAGCACTGCAAGAGCTTCACATCCTTCATTCCACACAAGTGTTTCCTGCAGAAGTAAAACATGCAACTTGTCACACAAAACAGAAGCACCAGTTTCTTTCTGGCCCAAGATAAGAAAAAAAAACCTGTAAAAGCTTTATCTGAACCAAACCATCTGATTTGCATTGGCAAGACTGATTGCTCATACTTCCCTCTGGGTTTCTGAGCAGAGCTGGATAAAGGGCAGGCTGGAGCTGAATGCTGAGCGTGATTCTTATCTCACAGCTCACAGCACAGCTTCCCCAAACTGTGAATCCTGGTGTGCAAAACAACTTGGTTTGAAAGGAAGGCCCTGGGCAGGCTGCCCATCTGGGTTGCAAATGAAGGGGGCTACAGTTATTTCCACTTTTTTACATTCCTGCATGTCTACTAGAGTGGTGTCTGTGTTCTAATGGAAATTTGTGTTTCTTTGCTGAAGGTTGGGTGGTACAATGCTGTTCTCCAGCCAGCCTTCCACCTCCCCTACCCAGATGACACACTGGCCTTCGTGGTCCTCAGCACGCCTTCGATGTTTGACAAGGCCCTTAAGCCTTTTGTGAACAAAGAACGACTAAAAATAATCAGGGATCCTGTGGATCAGTGCATTTCCCATCATTTATCACGTGTGAAGGAGGTAAGAAGCCGAAATACCAATTCCTTTTAGTGTTGTGGCACATAACCAGGTGGGTTGAGCAGCAGACAAAGCCCTGCAGGCTCCTGCCCTGCTCTTTGGAAGGGTGAAGCATTATTCATGAAGGCAGGATTATCAGCAGGCTGTTGGCTGCTTTACTTGCATGTTCTGCCTCTGGATTACATCCTGCAGCTGTGAGGGAGTTCTCCAGGCACAGGCTGAATGCCCACGGCCTCAAACCTGCTGATAGAATTCAGCAGCAGGATGTGGAAGTCTGCAGGCTTCACATGTGCCTGATTTGCTGCCACCCAGCAGTTCTGGAATGGCAAAGCTTTTTCTGAGAGTCTGAGCTGATGTTTTCAAATTTTCCCAGAAATTCCCTGACCAGAGGGTGGATGTCATGTTTGACTATGAGATGCTGCCGAGCCGAAAGCCCAAGTTCCTGGCACAGACAGCTGCCCACGTTGCTGGAGCTGCATATTACTACCAAAGGAAGGATGTGAAGCTTGATCCTTGGGGGAAAAAGGTGAGGCAAAAACACGGTCTGGGAAGAACCACTAAGCTGCAACCACTGAATTGTACAATGATTGTTTGCTCACTAGTCACTAGTTCATCTTGCAGGAAATTACAAAGTCCAGAGCACATACAGGTCCATAAAGGGTTTCAGGTGGGAACTGGAAGCTTCCAAGATTCTTCAAGGTGGTAGGGAGATGTACATGGAGAGAAATATCTTGATCTGTTAAACCTGCTTAGATAAAAGAGTAAATGGCAGTGTAAAGGAAAACCTGTTGCTTGGAGCATTGCAGATTGGGGGGAAAATGCACTGTGGTTAATTTCTGTGTTATGTTTTCAGAAAGGAATCTCTCCCCACATTCCAGGGAGGTGTGTGTGGGCACAGGAAAATGGGAATGAAATGCAGTGCTTCGAGCCACAAATTCAGGAAGGAGTTTTCCTTTCTGCTCTGTACAGCACTGCGGCAGAGGGCTGGGAGTGTGAGAAGCATCTGATGCTTAGAACTCTAACCTTTATTAGACACAAAGTGAGGCAGCCTAGATACATTTTTTTTTCTTCCAGAAGATCTTTGGCGTGTGTATCCATCCCAAGTACGGCGGCTGGTTTGCTATCCGGGGTCTCCTCCTCTTCCCAGACATTCAGGTGCCGTTCCTGGAACAGCCTGCCCCTGTTGACTGTGTGAGCACGGAGGAGAAAAGGATTGAGCTGCTGGAGCAGTTCAATTTCCACTGGCAGGACGGCCGCTACAGGGACATCATTGAAGTGAAGGAAAAGTACTCGGAGGAGCAAAAAGCCTATTTTGCCACTCCTCCAGCCGAGAGATTGCGGCTGCTGGGGCTCTCACAGGAAGCCCAGAGAATCACATTTCACTGAGTAACCGGCTCCGTGGAGGGCAGAGGGCAGCAAAGGGTAACTCATGAGCACCAGCTTTTCCCGGTGTAGAGGAGGAGGAGGAGGAGGAGGAGGATGGTGTGCTGATACAGAGAAGACAAATCCGAGCAGCCTCAGTGCCAACATCAGCTTCCAGAGAGAGGGGAAGTGCTCCGTGGTCTGGGGGAGGTGGGAGCCGTCCTTTCTGTGCTGTTGCTGATCTGGGGTGTTTTGGGGGATCCCGGTAAGATGCCAATTAGCCTTTGGTTGGGAATAGTTCAGACACCCTGGAAACTTTAAAACTCGTTTTAATGTCTCTGTGCTGCTCATTAGAGAAATCATTTTTGTTCTTAAGAGTTTTCTTTCCAAGTGTTCTGGTTTTATCCTTTGCAAGTGTAAAAAAGTTCAGTCATTGTACTGCTAAGTTTGGTTTTGTCTAAACTCGGCGCAGGTACTTTTTTAGATGTATCCATCATTTTATTATCCTGTGTCATGACTCTTCCTAGGGAATGGATGTCCAGTCTTTTCAGTCTTGCCTAGGTCACATTTAAGCATTTATCCATATACACAGCAGCGGACTGGAATATTTGGAAAGATGCTGAGTAGTATCTATACGAGTGGAGTTTTTACTCATGTTAAGATAACTGACTAAAAAAGACAATTCTCGTGGCCTTATCTATGGTATACTATGTTTGTGTTTAAAGTATTTTTCAGTGCCAGCCACAGCACACCCCCCACAGTTACTGCCACAGTTTCCTGGTGTGCTTTCTGTGTGGGGCAGATTATAAACCTGCACACATGTAACAGCCATGGCACAAAGCCCTGTCACATGCACAGGCAAACAAGCAGAGAAGAAAGGAAAATATTAATAACATTCACGTTACTTATATTGCTGGATAAAACATGTTCAGACAGAAACAGAACATTTTTTACCTGACTTTGTCCTGTTACATTTGTTCAGAGGCTACAACAGCACTGGAAGTCAGGAATTAATTTATCTTTGAGCAATTTGAGGCTCAGAACTCGTTAATATTATACATTACAATAATATTTTGTGGGAGTTGTTTTACTAGACCACAGTGTAATGCTGCAAATGGACAAGCACTTTTTTCCTTTTGATGGTATCAACACAATGATGAAGACATACTCACTTTGCAGAACCGAGCCCTTTCTTTTTGTGTTGGGATTCTTCAAACCTTTTGGGGACTCCAACACGAAGGTTCCCCTCACAATAAGTCGCTGCTTGATACAGTTTCTCACAGTCTCTACACTAACTCATTGTAATCCAAATTCAGGATAACATGTTTGCTTCCCTGTAAACAGAGTAGTGAGCGTGTGATCACTGCGTTTGTTCACTGCATTTGCTGTTATAGAAAAATCTTTTTGGCTTTCCATGCTTTGTTCACCTCTGACTAAGGCAGACACCTGACTTAGTGTGTGATAGAGGTATTGTTATTTTTAATTTAAGTAAAAGAAGGAAATTTGTTTAAAATCCGTTCTTTTGTTACAGAATTACTTCTGGTTGAAATTTGTTTGATGTTTCAGAACTTTCCAGCTGAACTGTAATTTAACAGGGGCTGGAGCTAATGGCTCATATTAGTAACAAAGACAAAATACTGATTCTCTTAGAAGGATAAATATAGATTGGAATCAGATCTATCTTTTTACATTACAATTGAAAGTAAAATGTTTTGATTTTTTGGTATTGATTTCTTACAAATATTTAATATTTTGTCTTAATTTATTAAACAGATTACCGTGGTCATTGCATTTCAATTTATGCAATTTATTTCTCTTCAAATGATATTTTGGTTAATAAAATACACAAAGTTGTAAGTAAATCTCAGTACTGAGTATTTTTATTTAAACAATGCAGTTCTTAACTTGTGGAGAACTCAAGATGTTCAAGTGAGAATCAATCATGGTGTTTTTAATATCCTGAAAAGAGTGAGCTACCTAAGACACACACAGTCCAGTATCTCAAAACTAAGGAAAAAATTGGTTATCTTAGCAGAAGTTGGCAAACTATTATCACAGGCCCACTGGGATATAAAAGGTAAAACATACAGCACATTATGAGTAAGTCCAATAAAGGTTTATCTTTCCCAGGTCATTTCAGCAAAAGCATTTAACAGCAAGCACATGACAGTGCACTTTTCATTTCTTCCATTGTTCTCACAGTAACAAAAGTTCCAGATGTCCAGTGAGACATAATTGAGGGACTTTCCCTCAGTAGCATTAAAGTAATACCTGCAAGAACTGGAATTCTTACTGGTTAAAACCTATTAGTGAACACTGAGTCACAGATCAGTGTTCCTTGTGCTTCTGGGAATACAGTTGTGTCAGGCAGAACAGAGAACAAGTATTTAGCAATATCCATTCGTACCACAGTGATTTTGGAGTGACTTGGATTAGGCATTGCTTTCTTTCTCTTAGCCAGGTCACTGAGATCCACAGCTGCAGTGAGCAGTTTTCTCCCCTTTCTGGTTGGAGTATAAAGGCCTTTGTCTTACAAAACTGAAGTTTGAGAACCTGTTTGACTTATCTCATCTCTTGGGACAAGACCAGGCATGGTGAGGAATGGATCATCCTTGGATCCTGAGGCATTGTGAAGGCATTCTTAGTTTGAGCACTTGCAAATGTCAAACAAGTAATTGCAAATACTTGGATAGATTTACTAGTTCAGGTATCGCGTTTTACATTTTTAGACAAGTTGTTCTTTAAATCCTAATTTTTAAACATTTATTAAAGGCTCTTTTCCTCAGTATAGCCAGTAGGGTGAGTATCCAAGAGCTGTACAGGAAAAATAAAAGAAATTAAAAGCTACTTGAATTTACATGCAGTTTTAGCAACAAGTTATTCAGTGTATTTCAAGCTAATAAAATAGTTCATGGAGAGTTAACAAATTTATAGTAGTTTCGTGCATTTACCATTCTTACTCGCCTTCAGTTACGTTTTCCCTTTTTTTACTTCATTAACCTTAAAATAACAGAGATTTTTATAACAATTAAAGATTTGACAGACAATACCAATTCAATACAAAGCACAATGTAACCTGGTGACCAGCAGCCATCAGGGTTGTTGCTCAGAAAGAGAAAAACACCTGAGAAAACACTGCTGAGGGTTTTTGGTATCAGTTAAATCAGCTACAGCTCAGTGGTGCAAGAACAAGCACTAAAGTCTCTTTGTGGTATGAAGAAGAGTGTGGCAAACTTAATTCCTGATACTGACTTATTTCCTTCTTCCACAAAAAGAGTGGCTTGTAACAATCCTGTCTTCCCCTAAACTATGGAAAACTGAAGGTGTTTTGCTGTATAAATCAGTGCTGGTGTGTCAGACAAAAATAGCCAATGTTAGGAGAGCAGTGAACTCCTCTGGTTTGTTGTTTTGATGGGGGTTTTAAAGGTTGGGTTGGGTTTTTTTTCTGTATTTTGGTTTGTGTTTTTTTTAGGGCTAGGTTGCCCTCCTCTGGATCAGAAGCATAATTTTACTCATTCGGTATAATATTCATGGTCTTTTATTCATTTGTGACCAAAATGATTGTTGGAGTAGCTGCTATTTGACAAGGGTTATATTTCTGAAAATGCACATTGACTTGAATTGAAATTGAATCAAAAAACCCCAGAGTTAAGACTGATGTATTTCTAAAAACGAGATAGTGGCAGGTACTGATCAGTGCCAGTGTGGTTATCCGCACTCTTTGTTAAGCCTCGTGCAAAAAGTGTATTTAATAATTTAGCTTTGAATACTGACTTCAGCAGCAGCAGTTCAAAACTCTTCCTCAGAGGGAAGTGGTTTTGCTGTTCACTGCAGCAGAGAAACAGCTGCACCTCTGCAGCCTGAACTTTCACAGATTCATCTACCAAAACAGACAAATGTATTCATGAGAGGGGTTTTGCTGTTAAGTTGGCTTCCTGTGCTATCATATATCCTGTGACAGACCATCCATCACGTTTCCTTCAGAAAACAGAACAGGGCATTTCCCTTCTAGGTTTTCAAGGAGGAAACAGAGAGCACCAAGGAACACAAATGTGCTTTTCTTTTCCCTCTGTGACTGAAAAAAACCCAGAGAGATGTTCATATTCCTTAGGAAATACGGTGGGAAACTTGAAAGAATTGAATATTTTATCATGAAATGAGCAGTAAGGTATTTTAGTGGAATGTTTAAAATCTCTCCAGTAATATGCCAAAATCTGCAAAATGTGATTATATATGCATACAAATAATTGAAATGGCTACTATCATTCATTAATATTACACCTATAATATAATTCTCATGTTGTCTTTGTTGATGTTTGTACATAACTCAGTAAGCAAGCAATTTTAATAACTGCGTATGTTTTTTTTTTCCCCCAAAACACTTGGAAAAGTTTCTGAAAATCAAACTCATTTACACTAAGTTGCTTGGGGTTTTTTTCCTCAAGTAAAACAAATCATGGGATAGGAAAATTCCTTTAAGTGAATTACAGAAGGGGTGGAGGGATTTTTCTGTGTTTCCTAAATTTATGCAGAATCATTGTTTTTTCTGTGAATGTATTAACCCTCTTATTCCTTTTAAAGGAGTTAGTCTTAGGTTTTAATTTCCAGTATTGTTCAGACTAGTCTTCCTGAATCATTCACTGTTGCTTCAGTCTTCCAAAATGTAAAAAACTGCCTTATTTTGTGAAAAATGATTTTGATGAAATACATTCATTTTAGATTATGATGTTTTATTAAGTGTAGATTGAAGACTTTTTTCCTTTCTAGACAAAGGATATTGGTTTCATTTGTCAGTGCAGATACTTCAAAAATCTGTTGCTGTGGAATATGGAACATAAACCTACTGAGCTCAGTTTCACAGGACAGTGCAACCTTAATGACTTCACATATATTTAGGCACATATCTCTGCTCAAATGGTTCCTCGCACAGAAACATTCTAAATTCAGACACGTGTCCCCATAATATGTACAGTGATTTAAGTTTCAGGTGAAAGAGCCAAATTGCACATTGAAGTCCAAACCTCTCATCACTAGGTGTGGTGAGAATTGCTTCCCACAGGCTCCGCTCTTGTTCAGGAGCACTGCAAACAACTCACAGCCTGTTCTGCAGCCACCCAGGGGTGTGCAGCACAGAGCAGTTGCTAATGCAGAGCTGTCTGACTGTACATTAAAGGCAAACTCCTGGTTTTTCTTTTCTAGGATTAAAAATACAGTTACTATAATCATGAGTAAAAAAATACCCGCTATTTCGTGGATTTCCTGGTTCAGTGTTCTTTTTGTATGTACCATTAAATTGTATTTAAAGAAAAGGAGACTGCTGTAACACACTTCTGAATTAATTGTCCAAGTGTGCTGCATTCCACTACTCTGCACTTCCCTCATTTCACCTTTTGCAAATTAGAACCAAGACATTTCTTTTTAAGTCCTCTATCTGTCTAACAATATACATCAGAATATATATTTGCAGACTGTCATGTAATACTGAACACTGAAAATTTCAGAGAATATATATATTTTCAGACTATTAGTACAATAAACCCCAGTATTTTAACATAATCTTTACATAACTGTTATGTTGATGTATAACATTACTAAAAGCTGTTTTCATGGGGCTTTTGCAAACATGCTTTCCTAACCAAAGGGCATCATTTTGCAATACCCGTGAGATATAAAATGCTTGCTTTTGTTCTTTGAACTCTATTGATTTGTTGGATAATCCAATAACATATTCAACAAACGCCTGATAAAAAGGCTGGAGTACTTGTTAAGAAAATAGTACTTTTAAAAATTAGTAACTTTTTATACTGTTTTTCAAAGCTACTGAGAAACTCGCTTTGTAAAAAAGTGGTAATTCTTTAAATATTAATAGGCAATTTTTTTCCTATAAGCATCTAAATACAAATATGCAGTTGTTAATTTTGAAATAAACTCATAGAAGTTGTACAAAATCTAGTGCAGGTTAGGTTCTGTATGTTGAATATTGAATGTCACATCCTATGTATGCCAAGATGAACATATAATATATACAATTTATGTCTGATGTATAATACAGCTTTGTATTATACATACCAAAAAAATCCTGTTGCTTCTATACAAATGCTATTATCTGAAAACTTAATTGCAAATATCTGTCACAAACACGAGGGAATAAATTTTCTTAATTTTAGATAATATGAGAGAGCACAATGCGTGTACTGGGTTTGTGTGGCAAATTTTGGCAGCAGGGGGCTACAGGGGTGGCTTCTGTGAGAAGTTCCTCGAAGCTTCCACTGTTCCCAAGGGAGCCAATGCCAGCCAGCTCTGGGATAACAGAATTAAGAAGGGTAATTAATTGTGTAACAACCTGCAGCTGGAGAGAGGAGTGGGAGAATCTGAGAGAAACAGCTGTGCAGACACCAAGGTCAGTGCAGGAGGTGCTCCAGAGCACAGATTCCCCTGCAGCCTCATTATTTCTCATTATCCTACTCTGAGTTGATTGGTAATAAATTAAGCCAATTTCCCAAGCCTGTTTTGCCTGAGACAGTAACTGGTGAGAGATCTCTCCCTGTCCTTACCTCGACCCATGAGCCTTCCACTCTATTTTCTCTCCCCTGTGCATCTGAGCAGTGGTTACATAAATCCCCAGGAATCACAGCAATCAGCTACAAATTAAGAGATCTAGGACAGAGACACAGTAAAATTTATTTCAGTTTCCCTTCACCTGACTATTCTAAGTTATTCTAAAGAAATGAATGAATAAAGGTTATATTTATAATAAGTACCCAAACTAGGAAAATAGATGTGTAGTCACTCACACATTTAAAAAAAATAGCAAATATCACATCTATCCTTTCTGATTTATATCTTCAGGGAAAATCCCATCCTGTTAAACTTAAGCACTGCTGCTGGGTTTTTACCTCACTGGGAAATATGGCACCTGTTGATTGTGAAAGAAAAAACAGTTCATAATTGTAATGAAAATACAGTATGCATCTTGGTACATGGGAAAAAAACCCTCAATAAATGAGGATTGTAGTTATTTGAATATTATAAAAATGACACCAGTCTAAGACGTCACTTGGCAAGGAGTGGGGTGTAAGCCCCCAAACACTTACTGGAGATTCCAAGCTACATCTGAATCAATACAGAATTTAAACTAAGAAATAAACTTAGACCCTTCTTGGTTTTAAGTTTTGTGTTACCCATTTCTTGTGTGTCATGCTCTTGGAAATGTAAGTAATATAAACATTAAAATGACAGCATGGCAAACCTTCCCAGGAATGACTCATGTGACTGAAGAATAAAAAGTGTTTCATTTCATTGATTCCCACTGTCAATCATTTAGTGCAAGCATGTAATACAGTTCCTAATCCACAGGGATTTTGTTTCTTGGCTGTTTCCAGTTTCCACAGTATCATCACTCACCTGTGACTGTGATGTTTAAGCAGGTACAGTTTGGAGCCTCTCAGTGTGGGAGCTCAAGGTGGGCAGCACACATGGGAAATTACAGCACACAAAGGAAACTCCTCACGCCAGAGGAGTGGGATGAAGAAATGAAGACAAGGGGTGTTTCTACAGGACACTCCAATGCCCAGATGTGCTGTCAGGGAAGCTCTGACCTCTTCTCCTGACACCAGCCACAGTAGGACATGGCAGCTGCTGGGGTTGGAGCCACCCTCAGACCTTCACCTTCCTCACAGGGCCTGGGATGGGCACATAAAGACTCCCTTTTGGGAGAGAGGTTCAAGAGCAGAATGTGAGAGAACCCCTTTATCCTCTATATCCAGGGGTAAGAGACAGCTACAAAATCACTCTGTACAACTACCTGAAAGGGGGGTGTAGTGAGGTGGGCTCAGTCTCTTCTCCCACATAACACACAGAGACAAGAGAAAATGGCCTCAGTTTGCCCCAGGGTAGGTTTGGATTAGGTACTAGGAAAAATTTCTTCACTGAGAGGGTGGTTGGGCATTGAAACAAGCTGCCCAGGGAAGTGGTGCAATTATCATCCAGGAAGTATTAAAAAACCCATGCAGATGTGACACTTGGGGACACGGTGAACATGGCTGTGCTGTGGTAACATTTGGGCTAGATGATCTTAGAGGTCTTTTCCCACACCAATGGTTCTATGATGTAGTGGCCCAGTGGAATCAAATGTAGCTTTACTTCTGAGTAAGGGCAGAAGTCACTGGAGTCACATCATCAGGTTAAAGATCCCCATTCCACAGATCTAGGCTGTGCTAATACTGTACCCTCCAAGTAACTGCTGTAATCAATTTTACATTTCAAGGCTAATACAACAACTAATAAAGGTAAGTTTTACATTAGCTTAGCCCTAACTTTACTCCTTTTCACTTGCTAGAAAAGAAAAAGGTTGATAACTTCTTGCTCAGCCATACTCATTTAAATTCATTTTACTTTGAACCATATAAATGCTCCTGGTTACTTATCAATGCGTTCCTGAGAAGCTGGCCTCATTTGTTATCTTGAGACTGGATTTTTTTAAAAATTAAGCAAAAGTGATCCAGCTAAACATTACTTTCAGACATCTTCATGGGCATTAGCTATTTTAGTTGCTAGTGAAGTATTTGGTACTAAGGCTTCTGCCACATACTTTCTGCAGCTGTACAAAACAAGTTTACTACTCAAGACCTACAACTTTCACTTCTGAGTGACAGAAGTAGCCCCAAACCTCACCTCTGCTGTTGCTGACTTTAAGCAGGACAGAACTTGTTTATGACTTGAGCTGAAGATGGTTACAAGGTCCGGTAAGAGTTTAATCTTTACAGGTACATAAAGATCACAGGGTTTTAACTCCCTCACATTGTTAGGCAAGAGCTCATTACCCAAATCCTCAGCTCTGAAGTTCAGCACTGTCACAAGCCACCTTGAACTATGAAGCTACACAGCAGTAACAGCTTCAGTGTAACTTAAGGCCAGTCATGTGCTCTGAGTTTTACATAATGACTTGAAATACAAAGATTAAAAACAAGGCTGAGCACACCTGAGCACCAGATTTTATAATGCCACCCTTTTGATCTAAATCATATGACTACAAGCTAATGGATAACTGGCATATTATCACCCCTATGACACATAGTGGGAAAGACTGGGGATGAATGTTGTATATCCAAGGAAGTTTGCTTTCCAGAAAGCCCAGTATTCCACTCCCACAGAGACAGCATTCAAACTCAGTGTTGGATTCCCAGAAATGTAGCATAAACAGTCAGTTTTGACTAAAGTAGATGCCAGAATGACTAAGTTGACATGGTGCGTGAAAAGGTGCCCCACCTTTGTCAGTCACATTATGCTCCAAGCAATACTACAGTCCCCAGAGCCTGAGCCCGACAGCCTGATCCTCAACCTACCAGCAAAGTCCCAAACAGTGTGAGGAGGACTTTATTACTTCAACAGAAAACCAAGTCTTTTTCTCTCCATTCTAATGGAGCTGTAGTAAAAGGCCTTTACGACTCAAGATGCCTACAGAGAGCTTTCAGGAGTGCAGCCTGCACTGCTCCCAGGTCTCCTGATGACTACACACAAGAACAGTAGACAGTGTGCTCTTTTCACAAGTTTAATAGAGTTACAAAAGGATACCACTGCTCTATGTAACACATGGCTAACCACAGACACGGCATTGTCACTAAGGTCAACAGGGCTTGATGTACAGATACTGATCGTTAGGATTTGCTATGAAGGTACTGTCAACAGGACAAACTTTCCTTCAAGTAAAAAAAGTTACTGTTTAGAACTATAACATGATCCCTTGACTCAGATGCAATGACTCAATCAAAGTTCAGTAACTGATACTTGCTCTTTATGTAAGGCATACTAGTTTCCACTCAGGCTGAATGTTTACTTCTGCTTGGCGAAATACTCTTTACTTTTCTGAACATCAGGCTTGATTGTGTCACTCCCAGGCTTCCAGCCAGCTGGGCACACTGAAATGATAAGAATGTTTAAGTCTTACCAGCTGCTCCTGCAGAACATGTTTTACACAACATTAAAGCAAAGTAGCAACTCAGAACATGCAGAGATCTTTGCAACACAGAGACAGTGCATTCAGTGTCACATTATGCTCAGTTTATTTTACTTGATTCTGTTTGTTTACTGGGACCCAAGTAAACCCAGTAAACAAATAGTAACACCCAAGGAACCAGGTGTCTGCCCAGGCAACAGTGGTTCCTTTACACAAGCACCTCTCCCAGCCCCACTTAAAAGCTTTAGGGAAGTTTGACACCAAAGGTAACACCAACTCCAGGAGCCCAGGTCAGAAAGGCTCTAACACGACACTACACTTATCTCCTTGGATCCAGTCAAGTCTGTATTCCCCTTATCTTTAATCCACCCTGGTCCAGCTCTCCAGTTGAATGGGGCAGGGGAAAAGCGTTAAACTGTCACTGGTTCCCCTACATGGCCATCAAAAAGCCACCACGATGCAGAGGTTGCATGGTCTCAAACTTGCAGCAGCTCCTTGAGCAGCATTTTCTGGACAGTGTTCCTTGTTTACAGCCATGGAATGCTGGATGCTTGCTCCACTCAGCACTGGCAATTTTAGCCACAGTATGCTCAGCTTCTGAGTGTTGCTACGCATCTTACTCTGGTCTGTCCTGGTTTAGATGTGACTGCAGTCCTAAAGTTCAACCTTTTGCCAGGTTTTGGCTACTCAAAGGCACAGTAAACCCCAAAAGGCTTCATTTGCATGACATGTGACTGCTCCATCATCAAATGTTTGGGACGTCTCCTCACATGACATATGTTCATATGCCACAGTCACGAGAGCAGCTTATTTTAATAAAACCTGCCACTGATTGACCACTTCTAAAGCACATTAAGTATTACCAGCAGCAACACATGTCATTAGTTAATGACAACTGAAGACTACTAACACCTGCACAGCAATTTTGAGTTTCCATAACTTGGTTCTAACTTTTCATCTCCAATGTTTTGGGTTTTTTTTCTTTTGTTCCTGCAGAAAAGTTGCCAGTCTTAAACACCTTATTACTCCTGAGCTATGGGGACAGAGATTCTCACCCATTTTCTCTTCACTATATACTGATAAAAAGATCAGCAGACTTTCTGGGAATTTAAGTATTTTATCTAACAGACTGCATAAAACACTACATTAGTACTGATGGTCTCAACCTACTATATCTGAGAGCAGAATTTAAATCATGCTCACCCTTGCAGGCTAAATTATTACATGTTCTTAATTTCTGCCTCAAGTATTTTCTGTGTCTAATTGAAAGAGACAACTGCTATGTGCTTGACAAGACATCCACCACCAAACTGATGCAAGTGAAATCTCAACATGAGCAAGTACTCAATGGACAATTAATTGGAATAGGATAAAGCATTATGGTGTCCTTCAACAAGCACATTTACAGATCCAGCTGCATTTCAACAGGGACAATTACCTGCTGTGCACAGATTGATACTATCTTTCAGTAACCCTTGATTTAACCTGCCTAGTGAATACTATTCATTAGAGAAAACATTAAATTAGAAAGCACTCTTACCTTCTCCATGTTTATCTGTAAACTGGAAGGCCTGGACAAGCCTGAGGGTTTCATCAACAGAACGGCCAACAGGAAGATCATTGATTGTAATCTGCCTCAAGATCCCCTTCTCATCAATTATGAACAGACCCCTAAAAACAAACAAAAACCAGCCCTGGAGTTAAGCACAGTTTTTGAAAGGCTGATCAGACTGACATGAGTTTCAAAAACTCAGGTTCAGTATTTGATTATGGCACCATCCCATCTGGTATTACTGTGACCTCTTCCTAGAAACTAACACCTTGCTGTACGCACAACAATGAAACAGTAGCAGCTGAAAGCCCAGCAGGAACTAGGAGGGACAGGAGGCAAGTCAAAGCAGTGACACAGGAGAGAAGTGCTTCCTATTTAAGGAAGATACCAGTAGGAAAAAAAAAAAAGGAAGAGAAACGCAAGGAAAAGGCAAATTCAAGGAGAGACAACCTCACATTAAAAAAACCCCACTACACACTGTTCTCAAAAAAGACAACAAGCAACAGCTCATCAGTCCTCCAGCATCAGGTTAAGAGTTAGCAGAAGTTCAGCTCCCTCAGCAACTTTAATGAACAGTTGACTAAAGACTTGGGGTTTAATTAATCCGTACTTTGATCACTAGACTAAATACCTGTAATCACTTCCATTACTATGTAGGTCTTGCATTACCAATGTTTGCAGCTCACCTGCATGAGACTCCTGCCCTGTGCAGCAGGCAATCAAAGGAAAGCAAGAATTTAACTTAAAAGCACAGGAAGCCCAAGCACCACGGAGAACCAAGGAGTGTCTCCCCTTGCAGGAGTGTCTGACAGCTTTCAGGAGTTTACACCTAGAACAGCCAATAGCTTTAGCTGGCTGCAGGTGTTCAGTGTACACAAGCTCTGTGTTCATCTCACATGTCCATGTATTGCAACATAACTTTATCAGCTCCTTCACCTCTGGCACATTACCTGTATGCAATACCTTCGTCCTCCTTCAGCACTCCATACTCTTTGGCAATGGCACGTTTCGTGTCAGAAACCAGGGGGATTTTCATAGTGCCCAAACCCCCTTGTTTCTTAGGAGTGTTGATCCTAAAAGCAGAAAAGTTTACATGTTAAAAATATGGGCAGTTCAGAATGAAGGCTAAAGGTACAAGAGAAGTTGATCCTTTCTGCAACATCATCCTCAATCTGCCATGCGGCAACAGAAGAACTGATGACCAGTATCCTCAGTTCTGTTCAGAAGCACCTGGCACTACCAATACTTACCAAGTGCCTCTGAATACACTCAGGACTCAGTTCCTGCAAGAACTAAGGCCAAGAAGAAGAGTCTGTTGGGTTAAAAGGCTGATTCTTACCAGGCAAGGTGACAGAAGTGAGAGTCAACAGAAGCTCCAATTACTTCACAGTTGATTTTCTTGAATTCGTCAGCTCTGTCACTGTAGGCAATGATTTCAGTTGGACAGACAAAAGTGAAGTCCAGGGGGTAGAAGAAGAACACAACGTATTTTCCTAGAAAAGCAGTACAACCAGTTAATCTCTCTTAGTCTTTTAAGAAAACACAAACAAACAAAAAACCCCATCAAAACACCAGAACAAAAACAACCACCCACCTTAAAACCCTACCCAACTGAAGCCCCCAAACCCAGGATGTCAAATTTAACAGGGAATGTCTGTTTCCTGTGTCTACTCCCATAGGCCTGTCCCAAGTACACCTCTGGGTGTGCTACACCAGAAAACCCCATGGCTGACCCCTAACAGAGAAATGCCACAGATCAGAAAGGCTACCAGCCAAGGAGATATTTTAACTGAGTAGGTGAGTAGTCTATACCTACTCATCAACCTCATGCAGCCTGCAGCATCATTAGAAATGTATTTCTAAAGCCATCAGCATGAGTACTTGATTACTTGAGGCTTTCCCTTTGCTTTTTAGTTAAGCTTTTTTTGGCAAAGCAAACATATTGCCAGCACTCTAGAGAAAGGGACTTTGCTGGTTGGATGAAAGAATTTGCTTTACATTAACAAAGATGGGACAGCACATGTTGCTGTTCCATAGTCTGGAAATGTTACACCAGTCTCAGTATGATACACAGGGCACTGCGCCTGATGCAAGATAACAGTTTAGAGGAGTTTTATGCTCATTGGTAACAGTTATCACAGCTGGGACATTCACTCATGCTGCTGACAGCCTTCTAAGTATACTTCAGCCACCACTGCACAAGTTCTGATCTTTAGTCCACTGACAAGTGGTCACTATTATTTCAAAACCAAATCAAGATGTATTTTCAGATATGCTCCACTTCTTCCTATGGCCAGACTATCTGTGTAAGTAGAGAAGCACATGAACTTACCTTTGTAGTCAGAGAGTTTGATGTCTTTGAACTGTCCATCTGGCATTACAGCCGTGGCAGTAAAGTCAGGGGCTGGTTTTCCAATGAAAGCCTTTCCTGAAGACATCTTGATTTAACCTAGACAGGAGTTAACACCAATACAGTTTAGATGGTAGTACATTTGCACCTGGAAGAAAGGATTTATTCAAAGCATCTTATCAATCTAGATTAAACACCAAAGACAGTTTATCAGCACTCAATCTTGCAACATGGCTTAAGTGTTAAATGAGTTTTATCACCTGGGTAGTTGAGCCACTATAGATTACCAGCACTTCAAAATGTATGGCTCATGGCCTCCTAAAGATACAGTAATGGTTATCTAACCAGTAACAGCTCAGAGTCTGGGAAAGGGCTAGCCTAGAGCTTTAATAACCAGAAAACCATCCCATTCCACTTGGTGGAGGAGTAGAAAGTCTGTTTTTTAGAACTTTCAATGAGAAGAGCCTTGTTCAATTTTACAAGGGAATTTAAGACCTCAAACTTGATCTTCCTGTTGATTCTGAAAGAAAATAACTTCTGTTAATCCCCAGGGAACACTGCTTTGCATAACTACACTTTAACCTTTTGAACAATTCAACCCTTTTTGATTTGCAACTTGTGGTATACATGGAAATCCCATTCTATGTTCATTACAATTTCACCAAGCCTAAATCAGTACAGCCAGGTTGTTTCCCCTTTAAGTCTGTTGAAAAAGAATAAAAGGGTACACAAGGACAAGAGAACTCTACTTCTGGCTGTCTGCCCCAAAAGCTTGTCATCTGTAATACACCCTGTGCAGTATTTTTGCTCAGTCTGGGAATGCAGTATAACACTTTAGGCTTCCAGAGCATAATCTTTCAAATGGGCAACTCTACAAACCTAATTTCTGCAGATCACAAAATATTCTTAAAAGTTATTTCACTTTATTCTACACACTGCAGCACTGGCTGCCTTGGAGATAAAAAACACCTCAAAGGTTAGCATGAATCTCATGTTGCTAAGGAAAGCCAAGAGCCAAGGATTGTTCCAAGTTGTGCCTGCAAGGCACTAAGTCCGTTCTAAAAAAGGTTGAGAGCACCTAATTTCTTGGCTCCTTCCCCCTTGCCAGCCACTTTTTTCCTGGAGAACTAGCCTACAAGTCAAACATTCAGCTTTGAACCCACACCTACCCTTTTTAGCAACGGTTTTGCTTTTGAAAGTTTCTCTTGCACACCCTGACAGTAACGATCCACCTCTCAGTTTTCATTTTGAGAAGTGCCCACACATTCAGCATTTCTAACTGCCTTGTGCAACAAAGCTCCTTATCCCTATGTTCATCCAAGGGTTTTTAGTCTTTAATTGCAGCAGACTGGAGGACAGTGTGGTGGCCAGGACTAAAGAGCATTTGTAGGGTGCACTGAAGCAGCCTGGCAGAAGGACATCGAGAATCCTGTACCCACAAATGCAGCTGTGGTTCTCAAAGTCCAATTCTGCGAGAGGGATGTGGGAACAACCATTGCACAGTATTTATTTGAGATGCCTCCAACTAGTGAGTTTTATCTTACAAGCAAGAGCTGCTCGTCCTGGAGTGCATGACCCCACATTTTTATCACTGAATTACATTCTTTTCTGTTTTCCAAGCTCAAGGTCATCCTTTTGCTCAGTACTATCCCAGTCCTTCTAGATTTGTTCCATCTGCAATCCTCTGCAGTATTTCACTAGGTATTCAAGGTCAGACTGCTCTTTGATACTTCCCCTTTCTAAACTACAAAGTTATTGCCCCTTTCTTAGGTAACATTAAAATCTTTTAATATTGGCAGGAGATACTGGGTGTTTCACACTGCAAGAGAACCGTCTGCTTTCCTCAGAGCACCCACTGCGACCTGCCAACCCTTCTGCTTTTCTGTGCGGGGTCAGCGCGTGTTCTGCTCGGATTTTTAGCCACAGCATTTCCTAACCCGCAGAGGAGCAGACCACAGAATCATTGTTACTTCCTTTCATTCAGGAGGAAAGTAGAATGAGCACCGTAAATCAAATACAGTCGAATCCGGCCAGAGTATCTTTGTTGCTCATAGCCGCAGACGGCCTCAATTATCTTCAAACTGCAATTATAACACGCCAGGCCTGCTCTCTTGAACGAGCAATTTCATACCTTTAGGGTGCTTTGAACAAAAGCGAAAGGCCGTTTCAAAACACACCGTCAGCCTCCCACTCTGCCACCTTCAGACAGTCACAAAAATGCGGTCAGGCCACCGCAGCCGCGGTCGGAGGGCGACACGGAACCGCGGGGATCGCGCACGGACCGCAGCACGCGTGGTGCCCGAGGGGCTCCGGGGCGACCTCCGAGCCTTGCCCCGCGCCCAGGCCGCCGCCACACCGCTCTGGGAGAGGGACACCCGCCCCCTGCACGTCCCCGAACCGCATCCAGCGCTCGGGTTTGGGGATTTCTTAAGGCTTAGAAGCGAGATGGCGAGATGCCGCCTCGCTTCTCGGGGGAAGGGGCCGCTCGGCTCCCGGCAGGCGCCCTGCGCGCTCCCCCCGCGGGCCCTCCCTGCGGCTCCTCCCCGCGCAGCGCTGATAAAGGCCGGAGCGTTGGAAGGACTTATCTGCTCGCTCTCCCCGCCAAAAAAACCCAAACCAAAACAAGGGAAAACTGAACACGGGGAGCGGGGAGCAGGCGGCAGCCGCAGCAATGCGATCCTTCGGGAGCGGGACGCGGGGAGCAAGGGCTCGCCGCCCTGCGCGCCTCGCTCAAGGGCGCATCTGCGCAGAGGGGGGAGGGGAAAGCAAACAAAAAACCCACCCAAAATAGTAACGAAAAAGCACATACAAATAAAACAAACAAACAAACAAAAAAAGAATAAGAAGCAGCACTGTGCAAAGCCCCCGGCGACCCCCGCGGCCCCGCACACTCACTCGGAACACCGACCCGCTCCCTCACACGCAAGAGCAGCAGCCCAACGCGAACTGCGGCAAGCCCGCCGCGCCGCCCCCTTTATAGCAGCGCGGATCTCGCGAGCGCCGCGGCGGGGAGGGAGCGCGGCAGCGCCTGCAAGGGCAGCATGACTTGGCAGATCCGGGGCCATCGGGGCGCCAATGAATGGAGATCCTTCTCTGGAGAGGGTCCCGGGAGGTGCCGTGGAAATACCCAATGCCGCGGCTATAAACGAGTTATAGGCTTGGTGCGAGAAGTGACTGCTTTTTTAGTGCCTTAAGTGACCGAGCTATGATTATTCGAAGTCCTCAGAGGGTGCGCAGGGCTTTGAGGGAGAGTAAGGGATGACCGGCGTGTCATTCATGTGAATTAAGTGTTGTCCATTGGCAGAAGTAAAGCGAAACCTCCCATGAACAGAGCAATGTGTGTTCGCAGTGTTAGAGGTGCGGTGTCCAATCTCCATCTTCTCTCTGCATTACCCACTGCCCCCTCTCCCTGATACTCGTTCCCAAGGCTTTCACTGATTCTTCTCCATCAATGGGAACACTGACCCAAGTCATGCAAGTCAGCAAAAGAAAGATGAAAACTAAACTTAAAGTCTAATCGTTGAGCTTCAGTGGCAGGATGGAAACCTTTGGAAGATACAGCTGCCTCGGAGTTTTGCATCATTCACGACTGAAGCTGCTGTGAGGGACATTTAACCTCGGTGATTCCTCATAAGCACTGTCTTTGAATCCAAGAGTCAACAAGCAGTATAGTACTTTTTGAGGACCAAATTCTGAGTTTAAATGTGAAAGCTTTATTAAATAATGAATACTAAAGGCCATTAAGCCATATCAAGGAAAAATGCTTGCTTTTGTTGAAAGTGATAAATGTGTAAACCAGCTGATTTTTACTCGTCTCTTCTGCAGTTTACAGTTGTGTTTCTTATATCTGTTAAAACTTGATTATAAATTGTAATGAGGAGAAAACCACAAAGGATCAACAAACTTTAAATGTTTATAATCAAGATCACCGTTTAGTGTTGCTGGGTGACCATACCCACGTGGTGGTTCACCCAGAGACGACTCGTTTTGGAACCGGATTAAATTAATCCTTAAATAATGAAAGCAAATAACATGCATATGTGTACTCAGGAAGAAATCTGCACTCACTTTCATGCAACTAATTTATCTACTTCTATTTCTGTTGCTATAGCATGCTTAATCTTTTTGCAGGAAGAAGTTTGCTACTTTCTTAACATCTGTGTTGTCATGAGAATTTAGGTCTATAGATTGAGACATGTATGTACCTCCCCATCACCTCAGGCCAATGAACCTGTGAACAGATTAACCCCTGAAAGCTCAGGCAGTCCTAATTAAAACCTCTAGAACAATGTAGTCCCACTGCAACTCTGCCATGTTTACCAACAGACAAAGCAGTAATGACTTTCTCATGGTTTCTGACTCCTTTAATGCCTGTTATGCTCATTTCTCATACTTTCAGATGCACAACATACCCAGCATGGTCTGCAGCTTGTTCCAGTTTTGTGCCGTAAGCATTGCCTTTTCATTCATATGTCCGTGGCCTCATTACTTTTGATTAATTTCTGAGCTTGTCTTTCCAGACATCAGTTTTTGGAGGTTTTGGAACAATAAATTGTCAGGGCTGCTCCTTGTTCAGTGAGCACCTGCATTTCTGTAGCCTTTTTCAATCTTTAGATGTAAGACGCTACTTAGATTAAAACAATTATGTTTTCCAGGAAAGAAAGGGCACATCTACCCTGCAGGTGCTGGAAGGATGGAGTTCTTTCCCCACCTCTCTTCTCCACACAGCAGTGTAACTGTGGTGTCGTGTTCTGCTAAAATAGCTGCCAGACAGGATCAGCTTGTACCTGATTAGCATGGAGCATCAGAGCCCGGTGCAGGCCTCTCTGCACCCATCCACACAGACAGGAACACAATAAGTGTTCACAATAACTCCATCTATCAACAAAGAGGAGCTGGCAGGCCCTGCAGTGCCAGAGCACTGAAACTACCCAAACTGGGAGCCAAGCTAGCTTTTACATCCATCATTTTGATCACAGTATCTCCCATGTATCTTGGTTGGGAATGGGCTCCTGATGTGAAAAACAAACACCCTGCTGTGTGTAAAAAGAAAGGCAAAGAAATGGGACCTGTTTCAGAACATTACCATACATTTGGGTTTCCATGCATTTGAGAATGGTGTTGTGTAAGTGTATCGAAGATTTCCAGAGTAAGATAAACTTAGTTGGAACAGTAATGGATTTGGCAACACTGTGCATGCCCCTGGAGCATACAGCAGAGGTAGTCCCTCCATGCCCTCAAAAGCCAGTGCATTGGGACACCCCCACACATTCCCTGTAGAGTTCATCACTGCATGTGCCAAAAGCCCATTGAGTCCTGAACATACCAAACCTCCTACGTACACATGGTACTACCATGGGCACAGTCAGAGTTGAGTCCTGGCCATGTGGGGACAATTTAATTTAATGTATGCAGAAAGTCAACTGAAAAGTCAACAATTGACAAGTTCCCAAGCCATGGGGCATTTATGTACAAGCAGCTGGTGCGCAATCATTTTAATGAAAACAACTGCATATCATTAAATATACAATGCACATATTTGCTTTCCTTGTTTGAATCAAGTGAAGACTGTATTTCTAGGTCAAAATATCTTGCATTACCTCTTTGTTGTCTGCATATCTTTTTTTCTTTTAACTTCCAATTGGCAAGCTATTACTGTATGTTTGGATAATCATTGCCTTTTGATGACAAAATCCTTTAGTCTTCCATACCTTTTCTCTTTTACTTGCTATTATATTACTGGAGGCTGAGGTTTTTCATATGTGAGATTTATATAATTCAAGCATCTTCTTTTGCTTGAAGATTGTGGAATTTCAAATGGATTTGTGATTGACAGGGTCTCCATAAAAATAAATCAAACTCAGCAGTGATTCCTCCCATTTTATTCTTTCATTTCCTACTTCCTGTTACTTATAATTGTTGTCTTGTCCTTGCACTTTTCTTCCACTTTCCTTTATTTTGTCAAAACAGGCTGTGAACAGAAAAATCTGGTCACATGCATGCCCAAGAGATTAGTTGACCTTTGTGCCTTTAAGCCTCCTGAGCAGTTCAAATCAGAACAGCAAAGACAGAATCTGCAGCAGATTTATCTTCCTGAAAATAAGTAACAGGCTCTTCAAAGCCCCACCAGAGGTATCTATTGCCTTATTTCTGATCTAATCTTACTCTTTCTGAGTTCTGAATGTTTATAAATTGCCTGTAAAGATGAAAGCCTGGAGTAAAAGTCAAAACTAATTATCTTTTTTTAGTTGTGTTTAAGATTAGGCGCACAGTTGATTCTCGATTACAGGCCAAAGTCTGCTCCAGTGGAAGGCTTTGACTTACCAGCGGCAGGGCTGTCCCTGGCCAGCAGTAAAAGCACTCAGCTGAATGAGCCTGCTTTAATCTCACTGCGATCCCGAGCAAACAAGGAAATGCATTCCTGGCAACCTGCAAGGAGAGGAGCCCCAGCCTTCTCGGGAAGTGCCACTTCTTGCACCTTTATGCACCTTTCAGCACAAAAGCTGAAGCAAAATGAGTGCAATCGGCCTTGCACTTTTCCCTGGATTCCTGTTATTTAGGGCTGCAAATAAAACTGGGTATATTCGGTCTTCCTACAAGTACAAACAGTTGCAAGAGGCCACGACAAACAGCAGTCAGGGAGATGCAAACGCTTCTTGTCGAATTTATGGGCCGGGGTCGCCTTTTGTCGCTTCCCCCCCGTGTGGCGCAGCCCATCGCATTTATCACTTCACCGCTCGGCGGGAGCGGCGAGGCTGGGCTGCCTGAGCTTCCCGACGGGAACCAGGAGGGGAGGGCAGGAAAGATCAGCGGGGCAAACCCGATGAGGGGGCCCGATGAGTTACGGGGAGCGGGTCGGTAGCGGGGAGCCCCGCCGGGGCTGGGCCGGGCCGCGCCGCTGGGCTCCGAGCGCCGCCGGGGGCAGAGCCGTGAGGGCAGCTCAGCCCCGCTGAACCCCCGCTGAACGCCCGCCGATGGACTTTCACATTTGAACCCCGCAGGGGCCACCGGCGCTGCCGCAGCCCGCGGCGCGTTCCCGGCGGAAGCGGAAGGGCCGGACCGGGCAGCAGCAGCGGTAGCAGCAGAAGCGGTAGCAGCAGCAGCGGTGGGTGTCAGCGGTGAGTGCGGGAGCGCGGCCGGGGCTGTGAAGCTGCAGGGCCGCCTTATCGCCCCCCTATCGCCCCCCGCGCCGGGCGGGCCCGCCCTGCGCCGCCCCGATAAGGGGTAGGTGGGCGCGCTCGGCGCCTCCGGCGGAGCCAAAATAGAGGGGTTGCCCCTGATCTGTGTGGCAGAAGCTGTTCAGTAGCAGTGACTTAAATATTGCCAATATGTACTTATTTGCATATCTGTACATATTAATGGATGCATAGCTATGAGTGTTTTACTGCTGGAAGACGCCTTGCTTTAGGTTAAAAATGAGTTGTAGCTGTGGGTTGATGAACAGGGGTAGTTTGCATTACTCTGGTTATTGATGCATCTTCGCAGCCTTACACTGTCCTTGAGTTACTCTGAGCTTTAATTCTTTTATGTGAATGTGGCAGTAGGCTGGTGATGTTAAGCCATAACCCATCTTACTTGTCCAGAATTAGTTTGCTTTTATGTTTGTTTTTGTCTCTGCCCTTCTAAGAAGAGGCTTCCAGCATTTTAATAAACTGAATAATTATGGCTAGCATCATAAATGTGATTCTCCTAAATCCCCTATTTTAGGGAAGAATCTGAGTGGAAAGTATTAATTAATGTATTTTTTCCAGTGTCTGCCATTCTGATGTGTTCCATTCTTCCAGAGGCTATAGTTCAAATTTCTCTGCAGTGTTAATATGCAGTGTTACATGAAGCAAGATGGTTCTTAAAAAATGTGCTGATGGTAGTTATTGATTAAACATGTACCTTGTCTTCTGGGCTGAACTCTTACCTTTAAGATGATTGCATAACATGGTTGTGTAAAGCATATGGTTGGTATCTTATTTGTATTATAGGCAAAAGTGAATCAAAAAGCCTGAAGTTTTTAGTTGTGTTGGATGATGTAAGACGGCATCTTTATTTAGGCGCCTAAATTCAGGTAAACAGCACCCACTTGCATGTAGCTGGCTACGAAATGGCTGTGCAAGCTCAGAGGAGAAGAGAACAATTTGGCACCGTCATTCTGCTTTCCTTGACCTCTTACCCTAATAAAACAGGTGTACACCTGCAGTTCGGTTCACCAGTGATTGTCTTCAGCACCGATAGCTGGACTTAGCTCAGTGCAGGTACAGGGCTATTAGTCTGGTGTAATTATTTTCTTGCACCAGGAGGTGCTGGCCCATTACAATCCTGATAAGAAAGGCACTCAGACTCTGAAGTATCATCTCAAATGCTATTTTTTAGAGCTAACCCTTTAACGAAAGGACAGTGTTGATAATTGTGCATCCCTTCAGGTGCTGAGAGCCCCAAGTTGCGCAGCATTGAGCAGAGCTCACACAGCACAGTGTGCAGACCCTGTCCAAAGCAGGGGTTACCCTGTTTTGGTCACTTGAACTGTTAGGGATTTTTTTACAAGAAAACACCTCTATTCATCACTTTTGCTGTTAAATAGAAAGGATGCTTGCAGGAGAACTTCCTGCTTTTTTAGATAAAGGCAAGGATATATAGGTGGCATAACTGCAGGTACCAAGTGCGAGCTGCCTACAGACTCCCCTGTTATAGGTCACTGCTGAGCTTCTCCTGCAGCTTGTGCATCCCACAGCATGAGGCTGTGCGTGAAGTGCAGCACAAAACAAGCCTGGACCTACTCAGGTTAACTGTTAAAGGGATTCCCAGCTCCTTGGGGTACAATGGCCTTCAAGTCAGGATCGTTCCAACTGCTCTTGTATGTCTCTCTGAAAAACAAGTGTGCTGTTTAGTGTCTGCTGTTAAATCTACAAAAGTTTGGCTTGAAAAGTTAAGCAAGAAATTGAAAGCATAAACTCTGTGTGAACACATCCATCAGCTGGGACCTAATTATGTGAGGAAAATTACAACACTGAGAAGGCAAACCTATTTTGGGATAGTATGCTGTGTGAATGCTCTACTTTGAAAACATCCATTCCTCCTACATAGTCAGATATCCAACCAACATTGCATGCTTCTATTCTTGGTTATTTTTGTTGTTTTTTTTTTAACAAATAACAGTAATGATTTTGGATGCTGCAGAGCTTGGGAAGTAACTGAAATCAGCTAATCAGCTTTGGAGCTCATCCTGAATGCAGTTTCTTTTTAACTGTTTGAGCAGAAACATAGGTTGTGAGGATGTTGGGACACGCTGTAAGCCCTTCCTTTTGGATAAAAAACTTTGTTATTGTGAGCAGAAAAGGTAAATTATTGCAACTTAAAGAATTGCTGCAAAAGTGTTTGTTCTTTTTATTCTCTAGGCAAAAATGCCCGCAACATGCGACTTCGTTACACTCCACAATGGGCAGAAGATGCCTCTCGTGGGACTGGGAACTTGGAAAAGTGACCGTGGCCAAGTAAGCAGGGAGCAATAGGATATTGTGCTCTCAACTAGTATGTGTGTTTGTGCACCTTTTTTTGAAGATCCCAGATCTGAGGCCTGGATCCTTTGCTTGAGTTGTTCTAGTCTTGAGTCCACTGAAGTCGAATGTATGTATGTATGTGTGTATTTGCATGACTGAGGCCTTAAGGCACAAAGACAGCAGATCCTTCCAGAAAGGAAGATCCTTTCAGACTTGTTAACCCTGGCCTCAGGCAGTGGTGCTCTGGGACATAAATCCACAAAGAGACCAACGAATGTTGTTTCTATAATATGGTGCTGGACTCATCCACTGGTAAGTCCTCAGGCTGCCAGTCTGACCAGACACCCCTCTGGCTTAGGCTGATGACTCAGCAGAAAACAATATTTTGGGAGGCAGCAACTCAAGTTGTTCTTGTACTAAGTCCTGTTCTAGCAACCAGCCAATGGTTAGCAGGAAAACAAAGAACTTGCTTGGGTCAGCCTGCTTTTAGAATAAGACGACTCATGTATCATTAGACATTCACTCTGCTTCTGAATGCAGTGAATTGGCAAGTACCACACTTGGAAACAATTCTTTGTGTTACTAAAAACAGTCTGTGGGAATGTTTGCGTGCTCTCTGGTGTGCCTGTTACTGTAATGCTTCTCCCCCTTGTCTGTCTTTTCCTTTCTCTTTCATTTAGTTAAAAGATACATTTTTTTGGGAAGAAATTGTAGGTACTTCCTGTGAAAGGCAATGTCCACTGCTTGGTGGAATTCCTAGCTGGTATTCAAGGATTTGTGGAATCACAGAATGGTTTGGGTTGGAAAAGACCTTAAAGACCATCTAGTTCCAACTCCCTGCTATGGGAGGGAGTCCACTGTCCACTAGACCAGGTTGCTCAGAGGTAATCCACCCTGGCTGTGAACATTTCCAGGGATGGGGCTGCTCTGGATTATGCACACCACTGCATGTCTGTGCAGTAAATGGATGTCTCACTGCTACTCTTGTGTGAGCTTCATGATGATTTTTGGAGTATGTTGGATGACATTGTGCTCATGACTGAGAGGGAAAGTTAAAACCCTTCTCAAGACGTGCTATTCTCTCGTGCCAGCTAGAGGAAAAGGTGGGAAACAAGCTATGAAAATTAAATCTATTCAGAGCCATTTTACTGTGGGTTTTCCTGTCCAAACAACTGTCAGGACAGTGGATCTGTTGGGAATAGAAGTTGTACTAATGTGGAAGCTGAGTTGGTGTGAGAGCTCAGTCAACCTCTCAAATGAGAAAGAGTGAATGTGTAGCTTTGCCACTTAAAATATCAAATGACAGCTGAATTAAGTTTATTAACATGCACAAACTTAATGGATGAATTTCTGTGCACTCAAAGCAGTTAAATGTGCTTTGTCTAAAGCAAATGTCTGAAACTAAACAAACAAAATATGCATGTGTTGTTCATTCTGTGAACTAATTGTTCTGAGAAATGTGGCCTTAGAAAGGAACCGGGACAGATCCTGTTTGTGCATAATTTAACATAATTCATTTGGATTTTGCCATAATCAGCAGTGCTGCTGGCAGCCGAACCCCACACAGGATCCAGCCATCTTCTCTGGGTTTCCTCAGAAGTCACTGGGAGTCACTTCTTTGGAATATCTGCTGTCTTCAAAGACTTCCTTGTAGAATGTATTGAAGGCAAAATCTAGGAAGTGCAGTGAAAAGGGCCAGAAAAGTTACAAAAGTTGCGGCTATTCCTGTGGAATAAATGAATTTCTGCTTATCACTTTTGAAAATTCAGGGGCATAGCAGCAATTTGGCAGTGTCCAGATGATTTACCCTTAAAAGGACATGATGTAGTTCAGGGATAATAATTGCTATTATGAATTAAAGACTAGGGGCCAAAAACCCAGAGACACAGAAGAATTAGCATTGATTAAATTTGGTTTAGCTGTTTCCCAAGTAGAAGCTATTTATCAAAAGCTCTTTTGTTCAAGGGCTGCATTAGAAGCAAGTGTAGAAATGGATGGCTTTTAAATTATTTCGGGTAAATATTTTGCAGGTTGTAATTCTTTCCCTTGCCAAGCTTGAGTAATTTCTTTATTACTGCTGTTACTGTTCATGATTGTAAACGAGCCTTGACCTTGTAGACAGATCTTAGCAGTCCAGTACAAAGGTGTCATTGCAGCCCTAGTTTCCTAGATATTAATAGAGGGAAAATAATTGAATCTAAATCCACGTTGAAAGACTATAGGATTTTGTAGGATTGACGCCATATAAAACAATAGGATGTTTTGTGTTTTGCATGATCAAATGCTAGAAGAGAAATTTGTTTTGCATGTTTCCATAGGAATATGATGGAGGGCTGTTGAAGGGAGCACAGTACAGGAGTTTATGAACTGGCAGCATGAATGAGTTCAAAGAGAAATCCATTCAGACAGGAGCATCAAGAATATCAGTACAATGGCTTTTTGATATTGCAGCTGGATTATCTGTAATCCTTTAATGCTTTGTTCTCTTCTCTCAAGTGAGCCATGCTTTCAACCTGGAGGATTGATCCCCACCTGATGAGCAGCCTAACCTGCAGTGGCAGAGGCTGTTTCTGTGGGAGAGGGAGAGACAGGGCTTAGGGAAGCTGTATTTCTGTGTGAAACCTTGGAAAAGCTGAAGAGGAAGTGTGCACCTCAGAAAACCAGTCAGACAGGGTGTCTTGTGACAGGATTGCAGCTTCGCGGGAGAATGTTTAGTTCTTAAAATTTGTTAGACAATATAGAGAATCCTGGTTATGAGCACAAAAAAATTCACTACTGTTAAGGAAGAGACTTTAATTCAACATTTGAAGGATAAGAGGCAAACCCCTTTATTTTAGGGAACACCAACTGTTAAGCTGGCATTATGTATCTGGTGGTGTAAGTTCCTTTTCAGCAGATTTTAGTGCAATATTTAGAAACTGTGATATAGCAACACTTGGGTTCTGGTCATAGTGCATCTGAATATCACATGGACTGATTATCTGGGTTTTTTCCTATTTCCTGTCAGCGAAAGTACTTGGACTGCTAAAATGTGTCAACTTTGCAGGAAGCAGGGGAGGCTTGTCAGAGCCTTTTCTTTCCCAGTAGTATTGAACTGTTGGAGTGCAAGTCTCTTCATAATGGCTTGGGGCTGTGCATGAGAGGCTCCTGGGTCACTTGAACTCTGTGTTGCCTGGAAGTATAAAGATGGCTTGTTAGTTTTTTAACCTTGTGAGAGGCCAATTGAAGAGCTGGAAATCTAGTAATGGATATTATAATTAATTGGAACTTACAGATTCTGTTTCTGAATCTGCTACTGATACTGTGTTCATCCATCTTCAAAACCAAAAGAGGGTGGATGGCAAGGCCAAGTCCCTTACTAGGATGTTTAAATGGGAGTGTAGTTCCTTGAACTTTGCTATAAAGTGAAGGAGAGTAAGGCTCCAGCTGCAATACCTATGTCTGTTTTGGGGCAAACCATTTCAAGAAAGGCATGAAACAGCTGATGAGGCAGCAGCAACAGTGATGCAAGTTTGGGAAAGGTGAGTTGTGATGAAAGGTGGAAGCACCTACAGTTACGTGGTCAAGAGAGGTTTCAGAGGAGCTGTGCTGGGACTTTGCAAATGTGCAAAAAGCCCTCACAAAGGGCAAGCTGTGGATCATGTCTGGGAGGAATGGGATGTGGCATCAGGGCCATCTTTGTGAGTCATCTAAAAGACTTTGAGCATAAAGATTGCAAAGCATTGGAATAGACTGCCTGTCATAAGAGGGGCTATGACAAATGTGTATAGGAGTGGTCTGGATTTACTCAGCCCAGCTGTGGGCCATGAGGATAGACTGGAAGATGTCTCAAGATCCTTTCAGACTTACTTTTAGTTAGACCTAACTTTTTAGTTCTGTGGGGATGGTTTGTTGAGTCACACTCGAGCTATGTGACTCAACTTGCCTAATGCAAAGTGAACTCACTAATTGCTCCTTTCATAGCAGTATTGACAGGCTAAACTAAAGAATATATGGAAAGTTTGAAGGATCCTGTGGCTGTTGTTACTTCACAACATCAAATATCCAGAGGCATATAAATCTTCAACTACTTTTGTTGTGTTATTTTTCTCTGTCCCGTACCATGAAATGTACCTGTTTGAAGTTAATCTCAAAAATACAAAGCTTCCTGTTTAAAAAAAGTACTTTTCTTAAACTTACAGCTATATGTTATTATTTTCCCCTCCAAAAATGCCCTTTTTTTTCTTTTTCTGCACATTTCCTCTTGATTGTTTTTATTTTGTGTGGAACAGGAGCTCTCAGTTCACATTGGAATGTCTTAGTAGGCTGAGAGTAGTTTACACAAATACAGATTTTTTTTTTCTCAGATCTGAACCTTATTTAAATTACCAGTCCCAGTTCTTCAATGCTAGCAATTTCTCAAAACATGCTGATGAAATACAGCCTCTTGTTGATCACTTTACAGAGACATGTTAGCAGTGCTTTATCTCTGGTTTTCTGTGAGTGGTGCCTACTTTCATTTATAGTAAACTTTGTGCCTGTTTGATTAAAAAAAAGTATTAATCTGATACAGGAAATAAGGGGTTCCAGACATAGAACATTGCTGTTTTCCTGTCCCTCTCCACAACTCTCACCTTCTTGGAAGATAGATATTGAGTCTTAAAGGCCTTAACTATGTCTCAAGTGATTTCAGAATTACTCTTCCCTTGACTTCGTAGTGACCTGAGAAATGTCTTTGTAGGTGAAACAAGGACTGTAAGTACCATCCTCCTAGAGAAAGGAAGATTTCACTGCTGGAATAGAAGTGCTTTGTCATCCTGGCTAAGGGAAACTGAGCTACATTCCAGTTTTCCTCTCAAAATGCCAAAGAATGCAGTCAGAATATCCTGTGTCTGGTTTTACTGCACTTCTTGACAAGAAAAACAAATCCACCAGCAGGAGAGAGATGATCTCACATTTGATTTCCCATTGCCTTTCTGTAGCATCTGAAAGCAGGACTGTACATGCCTTTGCTTGGTATTACTAATTTTGTCACCTTTAAATTTGAAAATGCTGGTACTTTGATTAAGCTGAAAGAAATCAATTTCTCTCTAGCCTTTGTGGACATGTTTTTTAATCTCATGACAAGAGAGGTGTGATCTCCATAAATACTTATGGCCCTATTGCATCAAGCCTTATACACAGAGTAATTTACAGTCTCCTATAGTCTTGGAGATGAGTCAGTGAGGGGCAATGTATAGAAATCCCTGTGCAGATGGTGTGTATTATTCTTTCTGTAGTACTTCAGATGGACAGATATAAGAGAGAATGTGTGCTAACTGTCCACTGGAAGTTAAATGAAATAGATTTTACTAAATGGTCATCAGCCTAACGGGAGATGGTGACTACACTGGCAACTGCAGTAATTCTTCATTCTTGCACAATCATTTATAGAAAATCTTTATTCAAATGCTCCTTATGAGTCCTCACGAAGGTGCCATTCTGTGTTTCCTTCGTGTTTCTAGACTTGCTCCATATCTGAGGCCCACATGTGAAGACGTTTTGGGCTTGTGCTTCATTAGAGCTTTCAAAAGCAGATACCGATTTTAAGTAAAGTGGTTCCGAACCATTCTGACTTTCTTGTAACAATATGGAGCAAGGGATGTGTTGCTGTTGGCAACGCCTTCATTGTCAGCAATGTGGAAAACAAAATGTAAAGTTGTGAGCATCATCAGGAGTATCTCAGCAGTATGACTTCCATCATTGTGCAATCATGAGACAAGAAAGAAGAATGTTCCAGAAAAGAGCATTGTCTTGGTAATTAAGTGTGAGTGGCTGAACCAAACCCAAACTGGTGATTCTGGAGTTAGAAGCCAGGCTCTTTCTTTACTGGGCAAGAGAAGATATATTTCAGGTTTGACTGACATTGATTTGTCACTCGGGTCAGAAAAGTTGTCTTCCTAAGGCATAACTTATTTGAAAACTGGAAACTAGAGCTCATTTTATATTTAAGAAGAGTGTGACAGCTATAGCAAAGAGTAGGGATCTGTTCTGTCTGGTGCATTCTTGCATGCTGGCCCTGTGTGCATGATCCACTTTCTTGTTCCTCTTGGAGTGTCTGCCAGCAGTTAGCTCTTCCCCCCTAAGTACTGTGCCACAGAGACCCTGGATCCTCCCGTTTGAATCTCATGACCTTATGCAGGTCTGTGGTTTTTTGGGGGGTGTTCCTCACTTAGTCTCTTAGGGTTTTTTAACTTTTCCCCAGTGCCACATCCCTTTTCAGTGACTGCCTGGGGCACTGTGTCTCTGGTTGCAGGTGAAGGAGGCAGTGAAACATGCCCTCAGCGTGGGCTATCGCCACATCGACTGCGCGGCCGCCTACAGCAACGAAGCCGAGATTGGGGAGGCCTTCCAGGAATGTGTTGGGCCCAACAAGGTAAAAACACAGCAAGTGTCCTGCTGACTGTGTGTTGTGCCAAAACTTACAGCTGTCACCTGTGAAGTTAATATTTGTGGCTTTTCCTGCTGGTCTACCCCAGCTGTTTGCTATTTATCAGGAGAAGGCATGAAAGAGGGTTTTCTGTCCTCTTAGAACCCTCCTGGCTATCATGGGGAGGAAAGATTGTCAGGGATTTTTGGATGGAAGCTACAGAAAATGCCTTTGTTGTTGCTGGTGGTTTTTTTCCTTTTCCTGCCCCTTTATCCCTCATAAAGTATCCCAATTTGGATACTTTGGGGTTCCCAGAATCAGCAGTTGTAATGTAAAATATTTGTCATGATTTATATGAAAAGTTACTCTGACTTTCCAGTCTAGCATGCAGTGGTGGATAGCCACAGCAAATTTAGTTTTTTGGTTATTGATAAAATATCAGCTGTAGGTTTTTTGGTTATAGATAAAATATGAGTGAGTAAATGTGGTGAATTTTAATTTTTTTTTAAAACAGTGATTGCATGCGGAAGGTTCATAACTGTGGCTCCAGAGTCTGCAGCTGAGAGTTTGAGGCCTAAGTATAATGTAATGTGACAGGCATTCCTATGCATGAGCTGAGGTGGAATCTTAAATTTATTGCCTAAAGGGGCCAAAAGGATAACCTGTACAGCCTTGCAGCCCATGGAAAGAAAGTTTTCATGTTCTTGCTTTCCTGCTGCTCTTGCCTTGGCTTTAGGGCAGTCTCTTTGTTATGTGATGTGCTTGAGAGAGGCTGTTTTCAGCTTGCCCCAGGGATTCCTCCCTACTAGACAGTGGTAACTAACAAAGGGAAGCATAGGCCTTTTGTCCAGTTCATATTAGCTAGCTAACTTAGAACTAGAATTTGAATTTAAATTCTTTTAAAAAGAATTGTTAAGTATCTTCCTTTTAAACACAACATCCTTGTGTGAAACACAGAAAAAATTGAATGGTTGGAAGAGAGAAACTAAGGAGTTAATAATTCCAAATTCTTCAAAATACAGACTTGAGTGAAGTTTTGTTAGACATACAACAGTGAGAAGCATCCTTTCTGATGGAATTCTGTGCTTCAGTTTGCCCAATGTGATCTCCCTTTTGTATTTTATACTTCTAGTTAACCAGTTCTGCATTGTTTTATTTCTGGTTCTTAGCCTTCCAACATAGGGTGCAGGGCTCTCAGTTCTCAGTGTGTTCGTACCACAGGCTAGAAACTCAAATGCAGAGGTTTGGGGAATCTTCTGTTTATTTTCCCACAAGAAGCTCTTTCCACAAGAAGCAGTCTTGGTTTATAGCATGTGATGAGTAAAGTAAGTTAGCTGGTTGAGCCTGGAATATGTGAATTGTTAAACAGAAATTTCAAAATTTACATATGAATAAGCTGAATAATCTTTCTTTTAGCAACATCACACTTAGTAATGGCTTTAATCCTTGAATTGGAAGGTTTGGAAGAGTGTGTATGTGGAAAGGATTGTTTTGTTTTTCAGAACTTCTAATAAATTGCTAAAGTATTCGATATACTTGATATACTTTAGGACTTGCCACTGTGTGCATTTCTCTGGCTCTTCTCCAACCAGTATATTTTTGAAAGGTTTAATTTGTAGGTTCCATGAGAAACCTTATTAAAAAAAAAAACAAAAACCAAAAACCAAAACAAACCACAAAACTTCAGTTGTTCTCTTTATTTTAAAACTAGGTGGGGAATTGTTGCAATTCTCTTTTTGAACTTGCTCCAATAAATTATGCTCTCTTTCCTTTCTTAAAGATTATTAAAAGGGAGGACCTGTTTGTAACATCAAAGCTCTGGAATACCAAGCACCACCCAGAAGATGTAGAGCCAGCGCTGAGGAAAACACTTGGAGATATGAAACTGGATTATCTGGACCTGTACCTCATGCACTGGCCTCATGCCTTTGAGTAAGTTCTAGATGGAAATGGCACAGAATGCAGAAACACCAGTTTTACATAAGTGGCTTATGTTATATCCTGAGGACCTTCTTTCTGAGCTGTGAATTTCTTCCTGTTTATGCTGCCTGCAAGGTGTTTTTTGGTGTTTAAAGTTTAAATTGGTCTAGTGTCTTCATCTAGGCACTGGGGAAGTGCGGCAGCTATTTTTGGTTTTGCCATTGGCCTACATGGTAACCCTGAGGAAATACCAGAACTGCTTTGTGCCTTAGTTGTACTGATCTGTAAAATGGTAATTAAGTGCTTCATAAAGACAACACTTTTCACTTGTAGTTATTAACTATACTGGAGTGGACAAGCACATGCAGTATCGTGGTATCTGTATAAGGAGGAAGTGAAATGACTTCATATGACACTAATTGCAATAATTCTGCAATCTGAGGAAATAAGAGACAAGCAAGTTTTCCAGTTAAGTGCTAAATGCACTTATCCTACAGTCCCATGAGAAGCACAGTTCCATACTCTATTTCCTTGTAGATGTGGAAGCAGTTGTTTCCCCACCCAACTACAATCAGCAAAAAGGCAGCGGAGAATAAATCTCCTGACCAGATGTTTGCATGGAATCTTCACTCCAGCCCTGTCAGTTTAAGGGGTGTCTGTTCTGCAAATCTGAGACTGTTTTTTCTCCTTCTGTTCATATGAACTGAATTTTACAAATTTCGTACACTAATGATACAATGAAAGATGCTCAAAGTATAAATCTATTCCTCAGCATGACAGAATGAGGAAGTGTTTTTAACTAGAATTGGTCTGTTAAAAATTCCCCCTGTTGTGCAACAGGTTTGCTTTTCATTCGCTTGAAAAAAACCACCCCATCAAACATTGCTTTGATAATGACACATAACACAAATAATGATGTATGTTTAGATACTACTAATATTTAAATTTAGATTATATTGTGACACTGTTGACAAAACTGACAGTCTAATAAAGCAATGTCATTTCTTTTCTAGTTGGAAACTGTATGCTCTGCAGTTTTCCATTATTTCTACTTAACTGTTTTAATGCATGCTTATCTATAATGCCTGTTGCATTGGGAAGCTAAGCTAAGCAATGTTATTTACACAGAAATTAAAACAGACTTCCAGATGAAAATCATAGTGCCTCTAGGTCTTGAGAATTACTCTCACTTAATACAGTCCTCTTGACATATGAGGCTGCTCTTCTGACTTGGGAGCTCATAAGGCTTTCAGAGTTATTTTTGGTTCTAGATTTATCAGTGACATGAAGAACCCTGAATCCCCCCTTGTCCCCAAGTACTGCCATTTCTCACACCATTCACTGCTTAGCTAGAGCAGTGTAAGAGCCTCTTAAGTACTGAGCTAGCAGAGTCCTGTGGCGATTATGGAGCAGTATTCCTCTAAGGGGATTGCTTGTACCCTTCCAAGCATGGACTGCTCAGAGACCAGTCATAGCCCTTTGGCTGTGGGGGTGTCACCTGGCACAACTGGGTACTTTGTGTCGGTTTGGGTGGGTTTTTTTGGTTTGGTTTTTTTTTTTTTTAATGTGTTGGTATGACTAATTGGAAGGAAACACACCCAACCTATAAACAACATGTACATATTAAGACTTCTGGGAGAATCTGTGCTTGTATTGAGTACTGACACAGCTACAGAATCCAGAGGGAGTGGGAAGGCCAGTGTCCTTTGAATATATTTTCTCCTAGACAGCTCTTAAACCCAGATCTCTTTGGTAGCAACTCCTAGCCGCCCTCTGAGTTGCTGCTCCCTAAATCAGCTGTTTTATTGGAATCAAAGTGTGCAAAGAGCTGCTGCTGTGTGTACAGTGGTTTATCAGTTCTGTGTAGTCACTGCTGTATAGGTAAGTACTTCAAAGTGCTGTATAACAACTTTATGTAGTAAAGAATGTCTTGTGTAATAACTGCTTATAGGTTAAGTCATGTAATGGAATTGGACAGATTCATTCAGTTTGTACTCTGCCTTTCAGGCTATGTATAAACTTTTAAGGATACTTTGAGGAAAGTTTCTTTAACTGAAGAATTAACATAATATGAATAATATGGTATATGTTCTCAACACTTCACCTTTGATGCCGTAGACGAGGGGACAATCTCTTCCCAAAGAACCCTGATAACACGATGCGTTACGATTACACTGATTACAAGGATACCTGGAAGGCTATGGAGAAACTGGTGGAAAAAGGTCTTGTGAAAGCCATTGGGCTGTCAAACTTCAACAGTCGTCAGATTGATGATATACTAAGTGTGGCTACTGTGAAGCCAGCTGTGCTCCAGGTGAGATGGATAGAGACAAATACCTTTCCTATTTGTCCACAAGAGTGAAGAATTTGCAAACCAATGTTATGTGTTTAACACAAGCAGTGCAGCTTCTTATTTGCAGGTAAGAATATAGCCGGCTCTGCAGGAGGAGGCACACAGAGGCTGTCTTTCCAGGCAGATTAATTTACTGGGAAGAAGGCCTACATCCATGTTCTGTGGGCATTTATACCTGCTTAGTTGAACGGGTCTGCGGAAGAGTTCATCTGCCCTGTGAGGAACAATTTAGTCTGTAAGGAGGAAAGATTGTGAGGGAATAACTTGAATCCCTGCTGCAGAGAAGTTCCTTGCTTGTTGGGTGATCTGTTTGGTACCAAGGGAAAGTTCAGCACCACGCTTAGGTGATCTGTTCTCTGTTTCCTCTAAGTTTAGCCTACCAGACACTTCTTTCTCCTGGTAGCGACTTGAGTTACTAAGGTTAACTTAAACCTTATTCTCATAAGGTTTTCTGGAATCCGGAATGAGCTCCTGTGATATGTTTTGTTCTCTTGTGCTTGACTTCCCGTTTGTTTCATTGTGTGTTGATACCTGTTCTGTAGCCACTCATTGTGGGTTGTTTTAATAGGTGGAATGCCATCCTTACCTAGCTCAGAACGAGCTGATTGCTCACTGCCAGAAACGAGGCCTGGTGGTCACTGCCTACAGTCCCCTTGGCTCCCCGGATCGCATGTGGAAACACCCAGACGAGCCTGTGCTTCTAGAGGAACCTGGGGTCAAAAAAATTGCAGAAAAATACAGCAAGTCACCTGCACAGATCCTCCTCAGGTACAGAACAATTGTGAGAGAGGTGCTGGTTGGGACCCAGCCTTCAATAAAGCAAAACATACAAGCTAGAAGAAATCCACTTGAAGTGTGTTGGGGAGGGGTTAAAATCACAGGGAGTGCCAAGAGAACACCCCACTTGGTCCTTGTTTTACAAAGCTGGTAGAGTTGGTCCTGCCTTAGGGCAGGTAGACTAGATCAGAGGGGTCCATTCAGGGCCTGGATCCATGTCTGGGCCAGTTCCCATGGACTGTTCCCGTGTCTGGGACAGTACCCTTTCTGCTGAAAGAAATAGCAGTAGGACAATTAAGGCAGCAGTGTACCACATCTGAGTGCTGCCCACTGAATTTGCGTGTGGCCAGTTCCTTGAAGCCTCTAGTGCTTGCTGCTGCACTCAGGTGGGCTCCCAGGAAGAGAGGCTGAGGAAAAGACCTGCCTCCTTTGCACTGAAGAACTGTTTGCTGTTTTGTTTTTATATAGCCAGGTACTGGATATTTGGAAATAAGGTGACTGATTGATACCCAGAATGTGATCAGCACCTTGTAAACTAAAATTGGATTTCTATCCTCATTTTTCTTGTGGCTTTGTATCCATCAGTGTCACTACCACAGTCTTGGGTAGTAGCAGGTTACCCAGAGAGCTGAATATGTTTGAAATTTTGTGCTCAAGCCACTAGACAGGCACTTCAGGGATCTGGGTTTTCATCTAGTTGCTGAGTGGTTGCCAGGTTAGAACTTGCTTGAAATGCTGAAGTATGTTTTTCTGACTATTTCCTGGGTTTTTAGCTTAAAACACTTGAAACCTGGGTGCTTGTTCCAAGGCATGAACATCTTCCCCTCTCTGATCAATTCAGTTGTTACTTGCTTGAGTTTGGACACACCAGGTCCTAATACAATACAGAGCTGTGCCACTCCTCTTGTGGGGATATTTATTTCACAGAAGTGGCATCTCTGCTGCCACAGATTATTACTCAACCAAAATAAATACTTATTGTTCTTGGACTGCATGCACAGACAAAAAGTCTCTACCTCCTCTTTCAGATGGCAAGTGCAGCGTAAAGTGGTTGTCATTCCCAAGAGTGTCACTCCTGCTCGCATTCAGCAGAATCTCCAGGTAAGCTGAAATGGAGGAGTTTCAGAAATGCCCTTTTCATCTGAGTAATTGCTATACTGTCCTACAATTTGCAGAGCAGCAAGCTGAAGCATTTGGTTCATACTTGTTCATCAATGTATGCACACGCTGGGGAGGGAGGGTAAAGATTCTTTCTGAAAACAAAGGATGTGTTTTAAGCAACTCAGTGTGTGAGTGTGTGCAGATGTGCACATGCACAGTCTTGTTATCAGAAGGTAAAGAATGTACTTTGTAGAGGTCTAAATGAAAAATCTGTACTTAAATGTTTTTGAGACACACATTTATTGAAATACAGAGTCTTCTAATTATGCTCAGTGATTCTTATTTATGAGTCATTGTGCTCCATCCTGCAAGTGAGGGCTCGTGATTACTTCTCCAGCAAACTGCCATTCTAGTGATGCTGAAGGAGGAGGTGTGGTTCACTTCTGCTCTGAAGTAGAGACTTTAGAAATTAATTGAAAACTCTTGATTTTAAATAATCTTGAGGGCTGTTTCTAAATCACCTCCTGGGATCTTTTTTCATAGAGGTTTGCTGGTTACATTCTTGTTTTTAAGTCAGGAGTTGTTTCTGTAATTGTTATTCCAATTAAACCAATTTCTGCCATGTAGCGTGCTGCTAGAAATCTCAAGAGATTCCCATAAATTCTGCAGTCACTCGAGGTTTAGATCTACATGGAAACAGAATATTTATTGAATAGGCAGCACTTACTGTGAGGAACAGTCCCACTGCTTTCTATCTTAGTGGCAGAGCACTATGCAGTACCAGTGTAGGCTTAGAGCTGGCAGCTGTGTGAACAGCTCAGACTTCAAGCCTTTGCTTTGGTGTTCGTTATGAGTTTAATTGCAATTTCATGTTTATAAGCAGAAGACAAACTGATGGCAACTTATGGTTATTGAATAAAGCCTCTAGCTTTTGTTTTCAGGTGTTTGATTTCAGCCTCACAGAAGAGGAGATGAGCCACATTGGAAGGCTGAATAAAAACTGGCGTTACATCGTGCCAATGATTACGGTAAATTTCTTGTGTTTCTAATGGTTTCCATTAATTGTGCATATGGACACCACTTGGGGTTTTTACAGTTTTGTTTCTTTAGTGTTCCCGTCAGAACTACTTACTCATAAGAACAGTGCATCTTCTTAGGGTATCTAAGATGAAAGAATTTTTCAAAAGCTTGGTACAGAGAAGGCAGCTTATTGAAAACTTTTGTGTTCTGTTTTGGACACTGGTGGCCCTCTCTTGAGTTCTCATTACTGACTCGTCCATGGGCCTTTAAGTCAGAGTCCCATCTTGCTTCGAATCCCACCAAACTCCTGCTGGTTTGTTCTTCTCAAGTCCAAGCAGGGTAAGCTCCATGGCATTCCTCCAGAAGTACTCCTTGTGCCAGCTGTCACTGTCTACTTTGTACCATAAACCTCTAAGATCAATGAAGACTCAGGGTGCTGCTGCTTCTCCACATCCATTGTGGGAGTCACATCAGGGAATTTGTCCCCTCCCCTCCGCTGCATGTCCCCTTTTTCAGAATCTGTTGTAATGACCTTCCTCCAATGTAAGGAGTTTGGATTAGGCTATTGTATTTTTCTTCCTAAATCCATTAGCTGCAGCATCTTTTAGCATCAGTAATTTACTGTGTCACACAAACCCTCATCTTGTGTGCTAGATGTCATTTTGCTTTGTAAGTGTTGAAGTCCTCTTCATCTTTCTTTTAGTGTATTAAAGGACATAAACTTGTTCCTTTTCCCTCATTGCAAAAAAAAAAATAGTCAATACCTTGTTGTCTCCTGTCTTTATAATGTTTCTCATTTCTTCTTGTCCTGCTTCTGACTGTACAAGAGAGCTGTTGCCATTCCCGGGTGCATCACTGGCCAGGATATGGCAACTGTAACGAGTTGCTGTAGTTGTGCTATAATGAATCTGAAGTGATTTATCCCTTCTCTGCCATACGGTACACTGCATAGATACAAGAAATCTCAGCAAGTTTGGGAGCTGTCAAGCATAACCTGGCCTCTTCAGCACTTTGCCTGTAAATTATCCTTCAGTAGTGGCTGCTGGCTCTAGGAATTCCTTGGGGAAAGCTTTTCTCCAGGATTTATCATTGCGGGGTTTTTGAATACTTGAGAGTGTACCAGTGACCAGCCCGAGTTAGAAAAGAGAAGCTGGGATGTGTGGGAACGCGTGGGAAATGACTGTCTCATATCAAGGGTAGATATGTGTTACAGTTTTCACTGTTTGTCATGCTTACATGAGCCTCAAGGCCACCCTTTTAACTGTTTGTGTGTATAAATATAAACCCCCACATCCCTGCAGCCAAAATTCTCTCTGTGTTTATGGATCAGGAGTCTGTATACCAAACAGCAAGCTTAGCTGCTGATCTGTGTGAATGGGGTAGTGACAAGCACACCTGCTGCTGACAATATGTTTTCTTTCAAGTGTTTTGCTACCCATGCTGCAAACAAAGTTGTTTTGTTAATGAAACTGCAAAATACATTAAAATGTAGCCTGGCTTGAATGAGCCAGGGATAATTCATGTGCTTTTGTTACCTGGGTCACCTGATCAGATCACAGGGATTCACAAAGGAGAGATGAAATACAGTTCAAAGTGGCAGCCCATCCAGCTTGAGAAAGGGTGAATGTGATGCAGCTGGGCTTCAAAGATACTGCCATATTGTCAGATAACAAGATGGGAAGAAGCAAGATGAGAGTTAAATCATGGCTCTGTAGCTCTAAGATCTCTAGTGGAACCTTTTGTCTCCTGCCCATCCCTTCTGGGCTTACTGGAAAGAATTTTCATCAACCATGAATTAAAATTCCTGTCTAACCTTTCATGCCTATCTCCCCTACGCATCTGACTTAGAGTCTGGATTTCAAAGTGTGATATGGCAGTGACATGAGAGCTCCTATCATAATTGATGAGACAGTTCTTCCTTGCTTTACTTCATTGATCTATAGCACAAGTTCTTACAATTGTGCCACTCTCTTCCTTGTGTTTTGTTTAAAGCCTGAGGGGAGGCTATTACATTGCATGTAGGCAATTAAAGTTACTTCATGCTTTTAACTGTTCATTATCTGGATAGAGTTTGGAAATTACCTTGCCACCAGTCTGAAATCCAAACTTTTGGAAATACATAATTGGCCAAGGAATATACTTAAGTGAAACTTAAATGAGTGTCAAGCCAGGAGAGGAGGAGTGTGGTGTGCACATCATCATCTGTTTTTGAGAGTTAGCTACTGTTGATCCGCAGGTGTGTTCATTGCTGATTTTATCCCCCCCTCCTTCTCTCAAATTCCTGGAGTAGACTGGAATCAGTGATGTGAAACATTGCTTCTGGCAGCTGCTGTCTTGGCCTGCTGTGAACAAGAATGCTTGCCTGTTCTGTGTGGAGAAATATGCAGGGGGATGGAACTGGGGGGAAAGTGAGGAATATGAATTCTAGGAACATGAGGAAGCTGTTGGCTTTCAAGAGAACTTGAGGAAATCTGAAGCGACTGTGACGCTTCTGTCCACATTTTTAAGGATTGCCTTCAGCTGGCAGCTTCATTTCAGGTTTATTTTAATTGGAGCATTAGTCAAATGTGACACCGTAGCATCTTCGTTCTGTGCTCTGCAGTGCCCCCAGGTGACTAATTTCATTTAAACAGCTCATTGCAGGAATTCCAGTCGCTTTGAAATGCAGGTTTTGTATTCAAAGCTAATGGGGCACTTGCTGGTGGATACTTGGTTTGAAAGTCCCGGTGATTTCCTCTGTGCCCATAACATTTTGAGTGATCACTACCATCACGTTTATATGTATAAAAATAAATGATTTCTCTAACATAACTTTTATTCAGACATTAGTTGTTTAACATAAGTTTTAGCTGAATGATGCTCACCTGACACATGGGGAGGTGTGTGCTCTGGGCAGTGCTGCACCCAGACTTCCCCAAACGTTACAGATGAGGTTTTACCTCAGCTACACGGAAGTTGGGGATGTTGCAATGGACTTGGTGCAACTGGAAATGCAACTTGTGCATCTGAATGCTTCGAGGTGGGATGTAGGAACTGAGACTCTGTCTGGTTTTGTGCCAGCCTGAACCTCTGGTTATCTGTGAATATTGGTTGCAGTGCTCCCATTTTACAGCTGGACAAGCTGGTCTTCTGTGGAAATGTTCCTAAAAGGAGTTCAGTGACACTATTAATGCCTCAGTATATGACCCTGAACAAGCCTCTCAATGTGTTTCATCTTGGCCATCTCTAAAATTGGCAGCCCAGCAATTCTCCATCATGGAAACATGGACAAAGGCTCCAACTCCAATAAAGTGTTTGGAAGTGTGCATGTTACAACACTTACTCAATAACAGCTACAAGGCAAAAGGCTTTTAACTATTCCTAATCTAATTCTTCAAGTCTCTGCAGCTTGAGAGACTCTTGCTCTAGGCTACAGAAGTCTGTCTTTTCTTTCAAGAAAGGCTAAGAGGACTTGGGAGTAGAGGGAAGAGCTCTTGTTTAAGCTGAAAAACATACTCCCAGATGTTTGGGATACAAAGGTTTAGAAATCTAAATCATGGAGAACTTGAAACTGAGAGTAAGAATGGATTTTTGACTTTCTAACCTGAGTCTGTCTTGTTTACTTCACAGGTGGATGGAAAGCTAGTAGCCAGAGATGCGGGACACCCCTACTACCCCTTCAATGACCCCTATTAACTACTAGAAAATAAGGTGTTAAAGTAACACGCTCCTGTGCGTGCCCTTCCACAAAGTAATCCTTGCCACAATTTGTCAAAAGCACTGTCCAAATCAAATCTTCCTTCCCAAGTAGGTTTTTCTACAATGTACTACTTCTAATCAACCTCCCCCCTGGAGATCCATAGCTCCTGTGCCAGAGTGTGTGGATTTATTACAATGACTGCAAGCTGGCTCCTGGAAGCATCAGGTCTTTTGGAGATTAGATAAAGAGTGATGGAGTCTAAGTTAAGTTCCAAACACACTGTTACCAGACTAGGGCATTACTTTTGAGTAATTACTTTGGTCACTGCTGTGAAATGGTTTTGTAACCTTTAGTTACAACCATGATGAGGGAAAAAAAAAGAAGGACGAAGTGAAAGTTTTTTAAGGCTAAAGAATTGCTCAGCCATCAACTTTGATATCTTTATTACTAATTTTTTACACAGGGAATAAAGTGAAATATGCTACAGTTGCACTATGTCCATAAACCATTCATTAAAACCCAAGTAATCAGCCATGCCCAGTGCTTTTACCCACTTCGTAGTACTTGTGGGATTTAGAATTCTCAATTTTCTCTTTCTTTTAATTTGCCTGTAGATTTGAGCAGAATAAAAGCAGAGCCTGGAGCAGGCCTTCAGGGCAATCCTCTCTTGCTTGTCACAGTGCTGGGTTTCAGCTCTGACAGTAGCTCTGATCATATCACAAAAGCCACAAGAGCTTCTCAGCAAGTCTTGCAGAAAAACATTCTGCTTTTCCCATGAAGTTGTCCAGTGTTTCTTTACCAAAGATGTCCATTTTGAGTTCTGGAAGGTCACAAAATTAGTTCTTGATTGTACAGTAAGACCAAAGACCTTTCAGAGCTGCCTCTGTTTTAATGTTGCATTTTTGGCTGCTGCCAAAAAATGTCTTTGGTTGATGCTTGGGAGAGCTGCACCTGTCTCCCACTGTACCACTGACCTGCTGGTAACATGGGGTGAGTCATTTGCCTTTTGTGCCTCTGTTTTCCTACTTGCCATGTCTGTGTTCCCCCTAGCTGGGACTGATTTGCTGAGTGCTGATGCACCCTTGGACTGGAACTCCAGCTCTAAGCACAGTTTTATTTTGTTTCAGTTTCTTAATGAATTGCCTGGTCATCTGGGCACAAAGGGCATGAGGTGTTTGTACCTACCTGTGCTCTGGTGGTGATACCTTATGTGGCCTTAGCAACATCAACACTTTATTTTGGTCACCTCTACCTGTTAAATAGGATTAATTTTTTCCTCTAGTAGTAGCAAACAATTAGAAAAACAGTCTTGTGTATCAAATAGTTCAAAAGTTAAAGAATTAGACACTTTAATTTGGATAACCTCATTTGCAATAGGTCCATGAATCTAGATATTCATCTTGAGTGTAATGCCTTTCCTGCCCTGGGCCTCACAGTGTGCAGCTGAACTGCAAAAAAAAGAGTGACACCTATTTATCACTCCTTATAAACCGCAGGCAAAATTTCAAGAACTTCTGTTCCTTGGTAAAACGTTTCCTAATTCTTGATGAATATGCCTCAGTGGAGGAAGCCATTGCACCTCATTTAGCATTCTTTACTAGACTGGACATTTTCTCCTAAGGAAAATGAAATTCCTGTTGTTTTTTTAAATTGTTCTAATCAAACACAGTGACTTTGAATACGGTTCTTGTTGTAATCATTAGGGAAGCAATTGTACTTTGAAGGGACTCTGTTGACTGCAGTCATCCTGCCAAGTACAGTGGCTTTTCTTGCTTGTTTCACTTGCATGTTTGCTTGTTTTAAATAAATTCTGTACTCATTGTATGACTTCGAGACTTTTTCGTCCCCCTCTTATCTCAAGGCCCCGATTAACTTTCTCTAGTTATTTCTCCGAGCAAGAGTACTTAAGTGGGATGGGAGAATTCCCAAGAAAAGCAGATTGATTCTGTAGATCTGTGAACCCCACACTTCCCAGCTCTGTTCCTGCAGGGAGGGACATAGCGGGGTTGAAGCTCGAGAACTTTTACCTTGAAATAGCAGAGCCTGGAGGTCTCGGTGCTGAGCTGTGCTGTGACAGGGCAGCGGCCATGTCAGCTCTGCCTGCTCGTGTACATGTGCCAGGGGAGAGCCGAGCATCTGCGGGAGCTGGGCCGAAGCCCAGGGCCAGCTCGCCTGAAAGAGGCCGAGGGCGGCTGCAGGGCCACGGCCGGGGCGCCAGAGCCTCCCGGGCCCCCAGGCTGGGGCTGAGGGGCTCCGACGGCCGGGCTGTGGCGGAGCGAGACTGCACCTCCCGGCATGCCCCGCGGGACCCCGCCTCCCTCGCTGGCACTACAGTTCCCAGCGCGCCCCGCGCGGCGGCGCCCCCGGCGTCCCGCGGCGGGGCGGGCGCGCAGCGTGCCGG
>VWZT01016359.1:616855-664553 GCA_013397055.1 Pachycephala philippinensis | reverse complement strand
AGGGGGCGGGCGTCACGTGACCGGCGGCCCGTGAGGAGCCGCTGCCGGGGTTTGGCGCCAAGGGCGGGGGGCGGGGCCGGCGGAAGGCGGGAAAGGCCCCATTGTCTGCGCGGGACCGGCCGGGCAGGGGCTGACGGAGCCCCTCACAGCCTCCCTTCGAACAGGAAACACCCAACTGAGGAGCCGGAGCCCGCTCCGGGTGGATGGGCATCTCTCACCCAGGACTCCCCGGCTCTGGTTTCACACCCCCAAGAGCTCAGCTCGTGCCGTGAAATGGGTGGCCAGTTCTAAGCGTGAATTAAAAAAGTTCGATTTTCTGTTTGCAGGATGGAAGAGGAACTGGCAGCTCCTTCCACATCCACAGACAAGACGGACAGGTGAGATGGGAGTCAGAACTGTCAATTAGCAAATAACTTGAAATCCTGGAGTTACTGAGTTAAACACAAAGGTCACCCTTCAAATCGGTTATTAGGCTTGGAGTTTAACTCACATGAGTGCTGTAGGTGCTGAAAAACATTTGCTCACCAGTAGTTTGCTCAAAGCTAGTGCAGCAAAGCCCTTTCAGGGACTGATGTGTACACCAATACCAGCTGTCCTTGAAGTTCTTGGGTTTCGAATTAGTGCTGGAGAGGAACAAGTATGCAGCTGGCATGTGATAGATGGCATTCCTCTGTGGGCAGCTCCTCTTGTCCCAGTCTGAGATGCTGGGCTGGACCTTCTGGAAATGAAGGTGTGCAAGATGCACTGAAGTGAAACTGAAACTTGCATCTATCATTCTTCTCAGATGCACCATGCTGTGCTACGAAACGTTTTAACTTGGGTTTATTCTTCTTTTTCTTGATTTAGCATTGGAGTTTAAAACACTGATGCTCCTTGGTGTGTTGGTGTGCAGCTCCTAAAGTGTGTTCTTTAGCAGCCTTTGTCATAGCAGATTCTGATACTTGCAGTGATCGGATAAAATTTGCCTGTCGTCCCTTGGTTATTGGAACTATCAGTTGTTCCGGATTTACACAAACGAAACCAAAACAATCCTGCCTAGCCTGGTAGTTCCAACCACTTTAATGTATGCAACTCACTATTCCATAAAGCAGACTAGGTTTTGAAAGCTGAAATTACTGTGAAAACTAACAGAATCCTGCATTTGATTTATTTCCCCTTCCTCCAGTATGGATGTGGATGGAGAATCAAAGAAACTATTGGGTTTGGGACAGAAGCACTTGGTAATGGGAAATATTCCAGCTGCTGTGAATGCATTCCAGGAAGCTGCGAGCTTGCTGTGAGTAGTAGAATGTTCTGTGTGTTTTTACTGGGCTTGGGCTTCAGCTTGGCTGTTCTGATGTGGATATTGCAAGAAAGATTGGAATTTTTACCTAACGTGTTTATAATTTATAATGCAAGTGAGGAGAGGACAAACTAAAGTCACCCAAGAGCTGGACAATGCTGTAGTTGGTGTGCAGTTTAGATGGCTTTTGTGATAGGCGTTACCAGTACAGGTTCCTAAGGAGGGAAAGGGATTTGATAATTTATTATGCAGGTGTCCTTTCTTTATTCACTAGTCTTGATCAGTCTCTGAGAATAGTACTTTTTGGGTTATGGATTAATTTCCTTAGTTGGGTGTTTAAGAGCCGTAGCTAACTGAGAAGCATTCATTATTTGTTTAAAGCAATGGGAGATGAGCCCAGAAAGTGATCCTTTTGTCTAGGAATATTTAATGTTCAAGTTCACATTAAGTAGGCACAGGCAAATAATTCTTTATTATTTTTGTAGCGGTAAAAAGTACGGTGAGACAGCGGATGAGTGTGCAGAAGCTTTTTTTTATTATGGAAAATCTCTCCTGGAGCTGGCAAGGTACGGTGGCAGTTTGTCATTTGGTGAAGTCTGTCTGGTGTAAGGATTTCACTCCTTTGTGGACAGGGTTGCCCTGGGTGGGATGGGCTGTGGCATTGCAGCTTGTGCAGTTCAAATGATGATATTAAAAAATCCAAGGGATAACAAACCTCTGTTCCCTTTAGAATGGAAAATGGTGTGCTGGGAAATGCCTTAGAAGGGGTGCAGGTGGAAGAGGAAGGAGAAAAAGCAGAAGATGACTCTGCATTGCCAGCTGCTGATGGTATGTAAAGCTGCCTGCCCTGCCGTGGAGGCACCAGGCTCTGTTTTATTGTTGGAATGATCCGAGCTTAGTCCATTGGTATCTTGGGTAGCCTGAATCATTCTGTTGAAACTCTTGGCAGTCTGAATGGACTCTGTTTCTGTTTGGTTTTTTTTAGTCTTGCTTAAAGATGAGCAAAACCTGTAAAACATCTGCAAGGAGCTGGTCACTGAAAGCATGTGTAAAGGGTCACCAGGTGTCCGTGTCCTAAAACACTGCATTCAAACTTGCTTTCTTAAGCTTCACCGCTGACTCCAACTGCTTTGTAACCTTGTAGCAGTACAGTGTGTGTAGTCCCACAGGTCAGAGTCTCTGTAAAAAGTCCCAGGAACAGTGGCTGTTTTATACTGCCTGCAGCTGGAGAGGATACAGGAATTCCTGTCCATCCAGACTGTTAAAGCACTGGCGCCTCTTGCTTAGCTGTGACTAAAATCGCTGCACAACCGCACACTGCTTGAGCGGCCGCTTGCAATGCTGCAGTCTTGGGAAGGGGAAGGGACTTGCTTAGATCAAGTGGCTATGTTGGTTGTCTCCTAATTCCTTGTACTTGGAAAATGAAGCTTTTAGGAATGTCATCCAACTTGATAACAAACCAACACACTGGAGGGTCTGAGGGTGGTGTTGTCAGTGCCCGTTAATGTCTTTATCACTAAACTCGAAGAAATGTTTATGCTTCCTCAATCATGTAGAAGAAGCAAGGGAGGAGTTGAGAGAACAGGTTTATAACGCCATGGGGGAAAAGGAAGAGGCCAAAAAGTCCACAGAAGAGTCTCCAGTACTATCTGAGAAGGAAATCAAAGAAGAGGATGTTGAAATGAAAGAGATTACAGAAGAAAAACCCAAAGAAGCAGCTGCTGACAAGGATGCAAAGCCTGAAGAGAAGACTGAGATTTCTGTGGGAAAAGAAGAAACTTCAGAAGAGCAGAAGAAGCAGGTGCCTGTGGAAAAGGAGGCTGTGAAAGAGGAGGCAGCTGTGGAAGAGAAGGAGGTAGAAAAAGAGCAGGAGACGGTGCCTGAGGACAAGGTAGAGAAGGCAACTGAGGAGAAGGAGGGAACGACAGAAGTGTCAGACAAGGAGGCAAAGGCAGCTGGAGAAGAGGCTGAAGTGGGAGAAGTGGCTGTGGAAGAGAAGGGAGAGGTTGGAGAACAGGCAGCAGAAGCAACAGAAAAAGAGCCAGCTGTGGAGAAGGGAGAGGCTGTAGAAGGGCAGGCAGAGACAGGGAGAACAGGCAGCACAGAAGCAGAACAGAAGGCAGAAGCACGGGCAGCAGCTGCTGTGGAACAGAAAGAAGCTGCAGGGGAGGAAGCAGAGACAGCTGAACAGAAGAAGGCAGAAGAGAAACAAGAGCCAGTAGAGACAGTTACAGAAGAGAAACCAGGTGAATCTAAAGAGACAGAGTCCTCAAAGGAACCTGTGCCCACAGAGGGCAAAGAGCCACCTAATGACACAGAAGAAAAGGCTGAAGTTGCTGCTAAGGTAGAGAAAGAGGAAAAGAAAGATGACCTGATGGAAGAGGGTGAAGGTGCTAAGGTAGAAAAAGAAGAGAAAGATGACGTGATGGAAGAGGGAGAAGGTAACACTGAGAGGAGAAAAGTACTTGTGGGTGGATGACTTGATGGATTTGGCTAACAATGGGTAAAAAGTGTTCCATTCAGAATTTTCTGTTTGCCTTAGAATAAGGAAAAGGCACAGTAAAGGGGCTCTTGAAGGACTTTACATCCAAGTAAAGTTTCAAGGAATAGTGAATAGTCTCAGTTTCTCTAGACTAACGCTTAACTAACTGCGAAGCAAATCTTACTTGAAAGCAAACTGACAGCCCTGTGAAATATGTAAGTAATGGCTAGGCTGGTGGAGAATACTGAATGGATGTTCACTTGCATGCGTCTGGGTGTATTGCACTAACCTTCACATAACTTGAAGCACAAATTGCCTCTGGTTATAGCTGTGTTTTATTTTTAAATGGTGGTTTAGAAAACAAGAACAGCTGAACACGTAACAAAGTAGTAAATTTACTTTTGGTGGAGGAAAGGAACTCTTCATTTGAGTCTTTCTGATGGTCATTGCTAGTGAGAATTTAGCTGGAAGATCCAAACTCGATTTGCTGAAGGCTTATTGCTGCTCCAGTACAGTCTTCTGACTGTCTAGCTTCTGCCCTTCTGCTTCCCTGCTTTATTATAGCTGTTTCCAGGAATCTGCTGAAGTAAGACTTGCACCCTTTGCTGCAGTAGTACTTTGTGGTCTTAGTGGGCCTGTGCCTTCTATTGCACAAGTTAATTGATGAGCTGTAATTGCAACTTGCTTGTCAGTAACTCATCTTCACAGGCAGTGCCTTACTTCAGGAGTGGCAAATGTTCAGACTAAACAGTTCTGGACCCTGGAAGGATTTGTTCTGCTAAGCACAGTGAACACTCAGTGGTGGAACAGTGGCCTAACAGGCTCTCTGTGTGGAGAGAGGATAACTGAAAATAAACTAAGAGTTGTTACCCATTCCTCACCCTCAGCAGTGAAAGGCTGCTTATGCACACATACTGCTGCTTTTTGCCCCAACTCTGGTAGTGTGAGGAGCCTCTTGAACATTCTGCTCTGGTGCTGTGTCATTCCAAACTCCTCCCACTACTTAAATTTTAGTGTCCTGACATCTGTTTTACCTTTATACAAGGTGTCTTCATGTTTACAGCTTTGGCCCTCTCAGTGGTAGGTGTGTGCTTTTTCAGGAGTTAGACTAGTGATGAGTTCACAGGCTCTCTAGTCCCCACCCAATCAAGTTCCTGTTCTGGAATTAGCCAGAGGTTCCGATGTAGGAATTAAACCTGCAGACCAGACAGTGCTCTGAAGTTATTATCCATATTCCTTCACTGCACATTTTCCCAAAATGTCTTCTGCTGGTAGAACAGAAGATGTGATGCTCCTGCACAGTGTCAAAAGTCAAATTAGTACTACACAAGAGGAGGTTCATTAACATAGACGCTTAGTTGCCTGACAGGAGGAACATGAACTCAGAAACAGACTAATTAGTGTGCAGCTTGGCAGCTATCTTGCTGAAAACACTTGTTTCCTGTAGCATGAAGTTCAGCAGCTGGCCAGTGCCTCTAGGGCTGCTAAGGATCTTGTTGCTTCAGTGGGAGCTCACAACGGATTTGTGAGAACTAAATTCTATGTAAGCTTCTGCTGTAGATAGTAAGAAGTTGAACTTACAGACTACTTTAGTCTACAGTGCTGAACAGTTTCAGCAAGATGGCTGCTGATGCTGAGAATTTATTGTATCTGCTCTTCTTACATCACACCTCTAACCTGTTACTGGAAGGATAAGGGTTGGATATTACCTGCCTGACTCCATGTCGAGCAAGCACAGTAATAAGAAGTGTGCTCATCCATCTACTTGCCTTCTAGAAACGGAAGAATCTGAAGAGGAAGATAAAGAAAATGATAAAGCTGAAGATAAGGAGAATGAATTGACAGTGGAAGACAAGGTGAGGTTGCTGAGCTCTGACACCAGTGCTCATGGAAGGGTGCAGTATAGGCCTAAATAATCATGTTGGTGTCCTTCTAAAAGCTCATTTGTGTTTCATTTAGTCCTATGTAGGAAAATACTTCTGAAAGCCAATATTGCCTAGGAATGGCCAATGTTAGGCCTAGTCTGCATTATAGCGTCTTGCTCAGCTGTGTCTGTAAACTTGGGTTTGTTCAGCTGCTCTGACACAAATGCTTGTGGTGTGCTGAGCTAACGTGGCCTGGTGGTGCAGGGGCAGGCAGGGAGAGCTGCTCCAGCCTGTCACTGGAGTTACTTGGAATACAGTTAATTCTCTGCTTGTCTTGTTTGTCTGTACATGTTGAATGCTCCTGGTCCAGTAAGCTTGTGATTAGGATGGAAATTTTTTGAGAAACGTGGTGCTCCTCAAACCTGAGATGTACATTGATGAAGCAGTAAAAATGCCTGGAAAAATCTGCAGCCTTGTAGAGTGGCACTAAGCATTCTAGATAACTGTCTGTCCCTTTCTCAGACTATTCTAACAAAGCTCAAAGGGTCATTTAAAAAAACTGGACCGTCAACTTTATTTGGTTCATCTAAAGAGCACCTTAACTAAGATCTTGCTCCTGAGATAATATTGGTGCTTGGGGCCCTGTTGTTTCTGGGAAAAAGTTAAGGCATATCACAAAACAATGTGAGTATGTTCCATTGAAACATCTTTACTCCAGGCAAAATCTGGTTGATGCAGTAACCTCTTCTGCATATTCTTTTTCTTTTTTTTTTTTTTTTTTCTTCTAGAGGTAAATGGTTTGCCTCTTGCAGAAATGGATTCCTTGACAACACTGGTTAGGAATTTAGTGGTGGTGCTTGATGTGATCTGTGACCAAGTCACTTAATCTTTCATGCACTTCTGGTCTTTGCAGGAAAGTGAGGAGGATGAAATTGGCAATCTTGAACTAGCCTGGGACATGCTGGAGTTAGCAAAAGTCATTTACAAGAGGTAAAGACTAAAGTTCTAATTTGGGTATATGCCACAGAAACTCAGTGTAAATTGGAGGGTGGCACAGCCAGTTAGTGAATGTGGCATACTCTGATCAGGATTTGAAATTTTTTTTTTTTTCTTCTTGCTTTAGACAAGAAACAAAAGAAGCTCAGCTCCATGCAGCTCAAGCTCATCTGAAGTTAGGAGAGGTTAGCATTGAATCTGGTAAGTAATGTTAATTCTCATGTGCAAAGTGTTTGGTTCCACTTTCTGTCACTGGATTTTGTACTTTAAAATGAGCAGATGTGAGTTAAGGCTGTCAGGATGAGAAAAAATTAGACTGATCATGATAGTGCAGCCATGTGAGAAGCTTAATTAATTGGTGGTGCCTTCAATGGGATAGTCTGTGCTTTTGCAGAGCAGTGGAAAAAAAAGTTTGAGTAGTAAGAAGTAATGTGTTGCCAGATCAAAACCAGCCTTGTGTTGTGCTTTTTGAAGTGACCAAGCCTTGCTTATGAATTTGAGAGACTTACTGAAATTGTCACTGAGCTTAATTAATAGGAGGTGTCAATACCATGCCACTATCGGAACATAAAGACTGCAAATGAAAAATAGTTGACTCTCTTAGCCCTTCCCAAATCCTAGGATGTAGTCAGGAAAAACTCTTGTGTTACACAGCAGAAAAAAGGAGTGGGAAGCAAGCCCCACGTTTGTGCCTTGTAATGTCTTGCTTGCCTTTCACTTACAAACATATTTTAATCTTGTTAAATCTGAATGTACTGTTTCTCTGGGGCAGGCACTGGAAATAATCCAACAGGTTTTTGGGCCAGGGCTACGGAACAAGGGTTGTGTCTTACATCACTGGAACACATTCAGTGGAGAGCTTGATGGGAAGGTGGCAGGGGACTCTGCTTAGCTCCACATCCATGGTGCAGTTGTGACCAGTTACATTCAGTTCCTGGTAGCAGGTAAAGCAGGAGGATTTGGTGCCTGCTTTGACTTGACTGCTCAGTTTTCTGTGCTGAGAGTAGATGAAAGCACTCGTGAGAGAGCCAGAGGAACTGGCCTAGACAGTCTCTGAGGGGAAGCAGAGTTGTCACCTGATGGTCAGAAAGCAGCCCAGCACTGCTGTGTTCAGTGGTGGTTCTGTTTGCAGACGGTATAATGTGTAACAAAACACAGAGTAACCAAACCAGGGTTTAGATTGTGCTGCTCTGGATAATTGCTGAGGTTTGTAAAGACCTTGGGGCTTTCTCCTGTAGAAAACTACACACAGGCAATCGAGGAGTTCCAGGCCTGCCTGGCCCTGCAGCAGAAGTACCTGGAGGCTCACGACCGGCTGCTGGCTGAGAGCCACTACCAGCTGGCCCTGGCCTACCACTACAACAGCGACTTCGACGAGGCCGTCCTGCAGTTCGGGAAGTCCATGGAGGTCATAGACAAGAGACTGGGTACGTGGAATTCTGAAGCTGCCTAGTGAGTTTTCACAAGGCAAAGTAGTGAGGTGTGCCCATTGTCTGCTGTGTCATGTTTCATCTGAAAGCAGTGACAAACAGACTACACCAAGGGCAGAATTGTTAAAACTGTTTGTTTGCAGATAGTTGCTTCTGGATGTTGGTAACTGGACAGTTTGTCTTGAGGTGTTTTGCCCTGATAACTGTTTCACCCCAGCAATACTGACCGAGCGGATAAAGAAGGCAGACACTGGGTCCCCTGAGGATGAGAAGGAGATTGAAGAACTGAAGGGATTGCTTCCTGAAATTAAAGAGAAGATAGAAGATTCAAAGGAGTCACAGAAGAGCGCAAGAGTAGCTGAGCTGGGACTGAAAGCAACTCTGGTGAGTGTACCCTGTGGTTTCCTTTTGACCCAACCCTTCTTCCAGTGGAACTTGAAGTAAATCAATAATGGGAGGAGCTCAGATTGACATGGGGCTGGTGGTTGCTCACAGGTGTTACCAGGCTGTGGTTGTGAGAAGGAAACTGGGGCAGCTAACATCTAAAGATGATATTTACTAAGTACCCTGATACTAATTGTTCCAAACTAAACATGAATTTGGTAGGCTTCTGTGGCATTTAATGTATCAGGGCTGGAAATGATGGGTCAGGCAAATGTGGAGTGCGTGTTGCATCTGTCCTGTGCAGAATCCAGTGCTGGGGCTTGAAGAACTTGGGCTTTCTGTATCTCACTAAGTTCACATGTATGGTCTGCCACAGTCTGGTTTTTCTGCTTTTCTTAAGGTTGGAACTACATCTGGCTTTGCACAAAGTGAAGATAGTGGTTCTGTTTCCACAGTAAGTTAAAATAAAATGAATGTTGCTAATTCTTGTCTGCTCTAAGGATTACTGGTTGCATTTGCTCATGTGTCAATGTCTGTCTTGTAACAGATTCCAGTAAGGAAAGCAGCTGATGGTGCATCTCAGTGTGTAACAGACATCTCTCATCTAGTCAGGAAAAAGGTGAGTCCAGAAATTACTTGTTAAACAAAAGCAGTTTGTTAAGTACCACTGACTTGCTCTGTGTAATTGGATTTTTTGTGTTAAAAGGTTTTTTTCTTCACTTGGTTGTGTAATGGGAAAACACTCCAAAACTAAAACCAGTAGTATATGAAACTTCTTTCCACTGGGAGCAATCAGTCTGGCCTCCAGGAGACCATTCTTAGTGGTTTAGCACCCTCCCTGACCCACACTGATGTAAATCTGACCCAGTGTGCAGCTTCTGCAGGTGTTCCCTGAACAAGAGCTTCCTCTGCTGAGGACCCTCAAGAGCAGCAGGGTCACCTGCAGATCCCAAGGAAAAGGCAGGCAACCACGCTGGGCTGGGTTCCCTTCTTTCCAAAAGGAAATGGGGACTTGGACTTAATAAATAGTAAAGCCACACTGGTGGTAATGAAAAACTGCCTCTTAAAGAGATCAGGTATTGAGCACTTGGTTCCTTTAAGTGTTACATGTTCTCTAGAAGTGTTTGCTGATTAAAAACTAAGATCCTATAGGGGATAATCTGTTTTTTGTTGCCTGTGTTCCATTGGCCTTGTCAGTTCAGGTGTGCCTGGAGTCATTGGGAGGTGCTTTAGGTGATTTCAAATGTTGTAGATGCCCTAAGTCTACCCTGGAACTGTTACAGGCTCAGTGGTTGCACTGTTCCTTGCCAGACTATAACTGAGGATAATTTAGGTCTGGAGATCCTGGCACCCAGACAGTGTCACTGTGGTCAAGACCTCGCTGCCAGAGCCTCAGAGCTCTGGTTAAACCCCAGCACTGGGGAGTCTGTCCTGAGCCTGGCAAGCAGAGGTTGGGTAGATGATGTGCAATGACATCTGATGCTAAATTTCTCAAAAAGATTTAAACTTTGATTTGTACTTAGTGGAGATTATGAACGATTTTGTTTTCAGAGGAAACCAGAGGAGGAGACTCATCAGGGAGACAATGAAGCCAAGAAATCTAAACCAGAACCAGCTGTCAATGGTGGTGGTGGGGATGCTGTTCCCAGTGGAAATGAGGTTGCAGAAAAAATGGAAGAGGAGGTGGGCAGCTGAGCCAGGAGTCTGGGCCGTGCTTTTTATTTTATTTCCCCCTCTCTCTGTTCAGGGATGGTTGTGTGCCTGGTAGATATCCTGGTTTTATTGCCTGCTGGCCTTCACAAGGTTTCCCAGATGAGATGAAGAATATTCCTAGTGGGCAGGATGCATGCTGTACTGTGGTGCTGACCCTGTGTGGGCTGGAGAGTCCCAGCTGTGGGACCTCGTCACCTGTTGGGTGGGACACAAACAGGTTCTGGGTGGTTTTTTGCTGGACTCAACTCCAGCACAGGGTCTTCCCCCGATTTTTAATGTTCCTGGGTTTTACTACTTACCCCTGGGCTGCACTTGTTCCTGTCAATGCTTTAGGGTAGTGTTGGGCCCTGGAGACCAGCAAAGCTCACATAGTCTGTTAAATCTTCAAAGTACAGAACCCCTGGGCTGCTGCATGAGTTGGTGCTCTAAGACTGTGTCTTGCCTTTTAAAAACAAACCCTTATCTTCTCTTTTAGACAGAGAAAAGGCCACAAGCAGAATCAGGGGCTGCAGTTGAAAGCACAGTATGATAATTCTTTAACCTTGGACACTCCTCTCCTTACAAGGAAAATGGTTTTGTATATAGTGTATTTTTTCACTTTTTGGCAACTTTTGTATGACTTCAATAAAGATTGTAAGCAAATGGTCCCTGTCTTGACCTTCCTCCTGTGACAGGTTCCAGCCTCTGCTCCTGGCTGTCCCCCTGGGCTGCAGGTCTCAGCCCTGGCTCACTGCTGGGCTTGTGCTCCCTTTAGCTTCAGCATTTCCACCCACATCTGCCTCCTGAGGCAGGAACAGAGGGTCAGATGGGCCAGGCAGGGCTGGCTGCTGCAGGGAAGAAAAGCATTGCATGGAATTCACTGTGGTCTTGTCCAGGGATCTGACCTTTTTTCCTTCTGGAGCCATATCACAGCTGGGGCTGTGTTTTGTTCCTTCAAGGCTGAGCCTTGAAGTGGGTTCTGGTGCTGCCTCCCTCAGTTTTGAGCAGCCTAAAGATAGTGGGGAAGCCTGATAAAGAAAGCGCTTTGTAATATCCTGGGCTTTGTTGCTGTGTATTTTTAGCTCTGCTCAACCTCCACTTTGCACCTGGGAGGGGGTGCCAAGAGCAGGTGCTGATGGTTTGAGGCAGGGGCATGGCTGTCCCCTGAGCCAGCCTGAGTGCCCAGGTGGGGCTGGGAGCCTGCCCTGGGATGTGTGTGTGCGTGTTTATAAAAAAAGGCCAAGAAGTGAAGAGCAATGAGCTGAAGCCATTTATTTAACACAGCACATGGCCTTGATGCTTTGGAAGGCTGGCTGTGGCTTTTGCTGGTTCCCAGGACTGAGCGCTGTGTGCCCTGGATTAGGCTTTCCCTACCGAGGGCTGGATGTGGGGATGGGCCTGAGGGGAGGGAATTTATTGTGCCCCTCTGTGCCCTCTGTCCATAAATCAGCATTGTGAGCAGGGTGAAACACTCCTCTGGCTGTGAGCTCAGCCCTGAGGTGGTGGCTGAGCTGTGTAACTCAGTTTGCTGCTGGCTTGGGGGTTTGCCTGCTGCTGCCTGTGCTTTTCCTGCTGAAATGTCCAGAGCCTCTTTGGTCCTAGCAGTGATCCGAATACACTTTCCCCCTCCTCAGGACTGTGGAATCCTGGTACCAACTGCACAACTGGTCCCAAAGCACACCCCTGCATCTTGAACACAGGTTTTGCCATCCCTTCATCACTGTAACAGTTACGAAAGCCCCAATTTGCTACTCCAGGGTGGTGAGGGTGTGACACGGCAGGCCAGTGGGGCCATGGCCCATTCCCGGCTCACCTTCAGGGAGCCTTGTCCTGTGCTGAGGGCTCCTGAGCAGGAGGAGGGTCCTCCAGGGCCATAAAGGGGGTGAAGGGGAGTCCAGGGGACACATGGGCTGGGGGGCTGCCAGGCCCCAGCGCTGGCCTGGGGGGCTCCTGGGAAAGGAAAAAAAGTAGTGTCAGGGGGAGGAGGGTCCTGGCACTGTTGTCCAGGCACGGGGCGGGAGCTGCCCAGCCATCCTCTCACACGTGGCACTGGGTGTGCAGAGCAAATCCCACCCCCAGCCCAGCACTGGGGGGACTCACCTCCTGCCTCAGTGGCCCTATCCCTAACTGCAGCAAAGGGAGCAGCTCCCAAATGTCCCCAAGCTTGTACCTCCATACCCACCGTCCCATCCCAGTTGGCAGCCCAATCCTATCTCCCCTCTCCCCTCCTTGGAGAGCTGGAAATCGCCCTGGGCTGAGGCTCTTACCATGAAAAGTTCTGGCACAGCCAGGGCTGGCGGCAGTGGGGGGGCTATGGAGGGTGGGAGGACGGGGGGGTGCAGCCAAGGCCTCCTCTGCTCCGCCTGGCATCGCAGCATTCCCACCTCTGCCTGGAGCTGGGCCAGTTCCGCCGTGTGCCGCTGGGCTGCCCGCGAGCCTGGGCCGCAGGATTTGGTCACCGTGGGCTTTACAGCAGCCATTTCCCCGGCACCTCACCAGGCCCGCGTTCAGGGCCACTGGAGGCCGGGACTCTCCCTGCAGAGAGCCCACCCCGAGCTGCAGCCCCCCTCCACTTGCCCATATTTCCAGGAGCCATGTCCAGCCCAGGGCTCTGATGCTGCAACCCCAGAGGCAGCCGGGGGCTGTGGGGTGCAGATGGGGGACCTCCTTCCCTGGGACCCATTACCTACCAGCATCTGCTCTCCTCTCCCTTCTGACCTTCAGTGCCAACAGTTCATCTTCCAGACGCCGGTTCTCCAGCTCCACGGCCAGCAGTGCGGCATCCAGACCGTGTGTGCCAGTGCCGGGGGGCTCTGCCGGCACAGCCGGGGGCGCCTCAGGTGCCGGCTGTGGGGCCACGGTCCCTGTGAGGGGACGGGCCTTGGCCTGGTGTTGGCGCTTACCCATCCGCCTGCCCCTGCCCAGCCCCGCGGTTCCTTTCTCCAGCACCGTGGCCTCCAGCTGGAGGTGGAGGAGCTGGTCCAGGACGGCCGGGTCGTGTCCTCCGGAGCGCAGGTAGGACAGTCGCAGAGCCCTGCCGGAGCCCCGGATCAGCCATCGCCAGGGCTCGGCCGGGCGCTCCGCTCGGAACCGCCATCGCCCACAGAGCCTCACCTGGCCTCGGCCGCGAGCGGCCCCGCGGGCGGCAGGAGGGTGTCGAGGCGGAGCGTGGTCCTGGGGAGGAGACGGGCAAATGGGGGGTGAAGGGGCCAACGGGCCCCTTGATGGAGAGCACCCCACAGGGCCAGGGCTCACCTGTGCTGTGCTGTTCGGACCTGTCCGGCCTGGTCCCGCGGGGCCTGGCTCGGCTCCGGTTCCCCCTGCTCGGGCTGGGGGCCCAGAGCTGCCCCGGTCCCCAGTGCCGCCAGCCGCCGGCACAGCCCTGCGGGACGGTGAGGGGCCGGGGGCTCAGCACGGCCCCCACACCCCCACTCTCGGGGGTTACTGCATCCCACAGGTGCCTCCCCATCGCCCCAAAACCGCTGCCAGCGCCTACCCTCTCTCTGCCGCTCCAGCTGCTGGGTCCTGGCCCGGATCTCGGCCACGTAGCGTTCGTGGGCTTCCAGCAGCTCCTGCGGCGGCTGCCGGTGCCCCTGCAGTGGGAGCGGCTGCCGGGGGGGCTCTCCCTGCTGCACACGGGGTTCAGCGGGCAGGAGGGGCTGTATCACCAGCTCTGGGGAGCCGTAGGGCTGCTGACGCCCACCCTGGGATTCGGGATTCACCGTACCTCCGCTGTCAGCCTCCTGGAAGTGGGGTCGGCCGTGCGGAGCAGGGCCCTCTCGCGGGGGGTGAGCACGTCCCCCAGGGGAGGCCCTCGCGCCCGCCCCGCTCCCTGCTGTCCCCTCACAGCTGCTGGGACCCCAGGAAGCAGAGAGTGATGGCGTGGCTCAGCGTCGTCCGTATTTTGGGACACCCCAACCTTGCAGACACAAAGGAAACGGTGACGCGCCCCTTAACAGTATACTTTTCTGTCTTTGGCAAAATAAGCACCAAGGGCTGCCTGTGTGGTGCAGGGACGGAAGGATGGAGGCCTATCCCAGCTCAGACCAAGATGGATCTAGGATGTGATGCCCTGTTTCCCATCCCATCCCATCCCAGCCCAGCCCAGCCCAGCACCTGTCCCTGTTCCTGTCCCTGTCCCCCTCCCTCCTATCCATCCCCATTCTGTGCCAGACCCAGCTCCACACTACCGAGGTGTCCTGTGGTTTCCTTGCCGTGCTCTGCGCTCCCTCCACAGGCAGGGGATCCCCCCCATGGAAGCAGGAGCTGCTGGGTGCCGTGGGCCCGAGGCACAGCTTCTCCAGGTGCACCCGCAGCAGCTGTCGGGATCCGAACGCCAAGCGGCAGCGGGGGCAGAGGAAGCCCCCCATGTCCAACACCCTGGAAAGCAGAGCGGGTGGGGGTCACTCGGGGGGGCCACCCTGCCAGGGAGAGGGCGTCCCCCCGCGGGGCTGGCACTCCGGGACGGGCTGAACGCGTGCACGGACCTTCTGGCAGCGGTGGCTACAGTGTTTGAAGACACTGTTGCTATGCTGGACGCCGGGCTGGGCAGGGAGGGCCACGCCTCCGACCCTGGACATTCCCACTGTTTACCACGGGCACTGGAATGGGGGAAAAAATGTCGCTGAGCCACCTGAGCAAACCACAGAAAACAAGGTGAGGGAGGCCCCACCGCCCTGCGTCCCACAGTGCTCCCACCTCGTGGTTACCAAGTGCTTGCTGATAGACCAGATATGCAGGGCCTGGGGCTGTCCTAGGGGTGCCCCTTTCCCACCTTGCAGCAGCTCCCACTTAGCTGCTCCTTGGCAGACTTCAAGCTAAGAGGGAACCTCCACATTGAGGTGAAACAACCGTCAGCATGGATTTGAGGTGAAGGGGTTTTTAAACTCACCCCATTTCCTGAGATCAGTGCACACACATCTGCATAACTTTAGTGTACGTGGGAAGCTAAACTTAAAAAATGGATAGACTTTTCCAGACAAAGGCAGTGTTTGATGGGACCAAAACACGAGGATATTCAAAAGCAATGAGATAGCTTGAGCAATGTCTTACAGGAGCCCCAGCACTTCCCAAGCATTCGCAGGCAGCCTCAGCCCCTGGAGCCTGGGTTGCAGAGCACAGGGATGAAGAAATGCCCCACTGCCCCGCTCATCTGGGGCTCACCGCAGAGCCAGGGGGAGCTGGAGGCACAGGTAGCAGAGCTACACCTGATAATGCTGAGCGTGCACCCTTGAATCCAGATGCAAAGATACATTATCATTTTCTTACACCTCTGTCCTCTCTGCCTGGCCAGGAGTGGATTAAGAACACACAGGCACAACCTTGGGACAAACCCCCTCAGGTCAGCAAGACCAGGTTTCGTGTGACTCCGTCCAACCCACTTGCAAACAATGCACAACCCCCAAGCACTTTCCAATCCAAAACCTTTGTGCACAAGCTCAACTTACACCAGACACTAAAATAGCTTAGGCCACAACTGAGTTGTTTGTAAAATTCTTTTTAATCTAATAGAAATGTTTTCATGAATTTTTAAAAAAGATTTCAATGAAAACAGCTTTGGATTCAGACATTCCCTTGCCACGTTGTGAACATAAACAGCAGCATTGCACTAGGAACAAGTGACACCGACCGGTCGAGCTTCACCATTTTGTATGAAGCGGAAAAAAAAGCAAACTGCTTTAGTAGAAGATAATTTTGAATTATTTTCTTTTTAAAAAAAATCCCCAAGCATGGACTGTCATCTCAGCATTGTTCTCCCTCTCCCTTCTTAAAGGAAGAGTTCAGCTCCTGCAGTCTGAGCACTATAGCAATGTTTGCCAAGTGGAAAAATAGAGCGGGAGAAGAAACTGTTTATCCCCAGTGCTACTGAACCCCCAAAGTTGCAGGTCCCTTAGAGGAAAGCTCTTCTTACATAAGAAAGACAATTAGAATTGGCAAACTGATGCAAAATATTTATTCCAAGTTAGTTATTTTTGATGCAGTAGTTTTTCCCCCTCATACAGACTCAATGTGATAGTCACTTTTTAAAATCTGTAAATAATGTTATCAAAATAATCTTAATCTTTGAAATCTCACAAAAAATTTATATTTTACAATCCACCCTGAATATCAAGGCTGCAAGAAGAACACAAACAATTCCTATATCCAAATATTTTACAGCTGTACCCAAAAAAAAAAAGAAAACCACAAACGCCTGGTTAAGTGATGAAGCTCCCCGAGCCGCCAAAAAAAAATAAAATAAAATAAAATATTCATGTTATTAGCATTAATTTAACATAATTAGAACTTCAAAAGCCATTTTGTCATCGACAATGATTGTTTTAGCACACCGTTACCGCACGCTGGGCAATGCGGCGGCACTGTTAGAAGCTTGTTGTTGCAGAGATCAGTCAGCCACTTGTGTCCTGCTCACACGACTGAACTTGTGCACTGCCCCACAAGGGATTTTTGTCAAAATTTGCTAGCTGCACAAACTTCTAGTAAGCATTAGGGCAAAACCAAAAGAAAAAGCTAAAGAAGCCAATTTCTCTCTTCTTTGGGATACAATTATTTCCCTTGTGCATGAAGTATCAACAACAAAAGAAAAAACTGAACAGACTGGAGACAGAATAAACTCTGTTTAGTTTATACAACCCCAAACACGTGTTGAACTATGAACTGAGTTTATTGGGTTGGTTTTATTTATTTTAATTTTATTGTGCCCAGTTTCAGGCATCGTCATCTGACGTTTCGCTGCTACTTGTTTCTGTGTCTGAGTCCTCAATCTTTGTCTTAAAAGTGCTTCCCCAGTGGAACAACAGGCTGGAGCCGCGGCCCTGAAGAAATCCATTCTTCCCAAATCCATTTCTTCTTCGCTGTAGGAAGGAAAGCAAGTTTTAAAACGAGCAAAAGTGTGGAGAGTAACTGTCACCAACAATCTGTGGACATGAATTACACATGTAGCTGTGTATACACGCATGGATAATGCAGAATCATCCATTCTACTACAGTCTCATTTAAATTCTCTGTCCTTTTGAACACCCTTAAGAAAAAGCCCTTTAGAAAGGAGAGGGAGAAGAGCAGTCACGAGTGGCAAGAGCTGTAAACATACCTGCTCTGATTTAATCTGGAACTCTTTGAGCTCATCCTCCGTGAGGGGAAGGTAGTTTTCATCATTTTCAGGATATTCCTGCCATCCCATTTCTTTCAATAACCTGATTGTGGAGAAAACAAAAGGGGCATGGGAACTAAGGCAAGGGAGTAATGGCAAAGGAAAGAACACTTTGTCTACGAAGAACAAGGTTTTGTACTAAATCACTCAAAATTCGCCAGGGAATCTTCTCTATCACACACCAGTTCAACAATCCCTTGTGTTTACCCAACATTTTTCAACGTCTTTTACAAATATTTAACCATCAGCAGTCCTGTACAATGGGTACATAACCAGCCTGGTGGAGGGCAGGGATTTGAAATTCTAACTCAAGGACACTGAAGGAGGACATGAGGCAACCAAACCAGTATCACAGCTCAGAATCTCTGAAACCTTACTATCTGCTTGCACCAAATGCTCACAGTGCTTACTCACTGACATGAGATACAGCCTGAGATACCAGGTAAATATTTTCTTAACTTTCCTCCACTTTTATAGTATGTAAAGCATCAAAGGAGTATTCTAAGTGCAAATGAAATGTGGTGTGTGTCTTCAAACTATTACATTTAGGACACCTGCTTGTAAATTAACCAGAATCACCATAGGTTCATGCTGACTCCCAGTGTGGGCAGATAAATATCTCTAGGTAGCATTAACACATGGGGATGTGGCACTAAAGAAGCACTGGAACTTAATTACAGACCTTGGTAAAGCCTTGGCTCACCTGTCACTGGTGTCTTGTTTTACTTTCAGTAAGACCCCACCCAGTCCAGCACTGGTCACAAAGCTCACATGCCTCCTTCTCCGTACACATGCAGCTACTGCTGCTTCCCAAAAATAAGAGTTTTCTTTGAAATAGTCTCCTTCTCCTCACACAGCCCAAGGACTTGCCCTCCTTTACTCCAAACACTTTATTCTGCCATTTACTCACCTGTGTTCTGCTTCCAATGAATGGGAGAGGTTTTCCCCCTCCTCCGGCAAAGGGAGAGAAAGGCCATTCTGATGGCAGTTCTCTTCCCAGTTTTCCTTTGGTTCTGGTGTGCTGTTGCTCTCCATCTAAAGAAAAATAAAACCATCAAAGTGTGCTTGCACAGACCGTGCCAACAGCACAGTTCCAAGTTCAAGCTTCTGCCTTTGGAAGTCCAGCCAAGCCTTTCACCTTGAGCCAGTGTTTTTTACAGAAGCTGCAGCAACGTGTACCTGGCTGTGACAGGACAACACAGGATGAAGGACATTTGGTGGCCTGTGCTGCTGTGCCGAGGGAGTGAGTGCTGGCATTGCAAAGCCATCACCAGCGGCTCAGAGCGACAGCAAGAAAACTACGAGAATTAAACACTCCTAAGGACACACTTTACATACACATTAAGGCACAGATTTATGCATTTGGGGGTCTGGTCTGAGCCTCTGAGGCTTGAGCCACATTCCTGCACCTTTCACAAGCACGAAATTCTACTTTTCTGTGAATGCAGTTTGACAGGCAAGTTGGAAAGCAACTTAAGATGTTAAAATATGATACTGTTCCTCTCCTTAGAGAATCCTTGCAAAAATCTAGATTACCTTCAACATCTGTGACCTTCCCTTCCACCTCATTTATTACTTATCCATTTGCATTCATTGTGTTACAGATCTCCCTCCATCACTGCTGTGCACTACTTCCACTAGCACGTGTGCCAGACCAGTGGGAGTCATTTCCTTCTTCTTCCAGAGCCTGAATTACATACACTGCTCAGGGCTTTTTCAGTCCCCAGCTCCTTCAATAATAATGATCATATACACAGCAAGGACAGTGATCTTACATCATCCAGCTTGTCACATTCCCTGTTTTCTGTTATCTCCCCATTTCTATCATCCTTCAGTGCCTTCAGGAATTCGCTCTTTTTATCAGTGGTCCGGCGCATCAGCTTCGTCAGGCGCGAGGAGCAGATCTCGATGGGAGGGGTGGTGCTGGAAGGACTCTGCACAGGGGAGGGAGAACACAGAATTCAAACTGCACTGCTGCAAACCTAGGGCCTTTTCAGTGGCTGTGCTTACACATTTCACACACTCGTCAGTTCTTCAGGCAGCTCTTAAGCCTTCAAAAAACCCCAACCTAATGTCAAATTCCCATCAAAATACTGATGGCTGTTGCACATTCACTTCTCCCATCTATTATGATCAACTCAATTTCTTTTCTTCCCCTAGGAGTCAATTCACATGGCCATGAATATGTTTATTTTGTTCCTTTGTAATGTAACTCTCTCAAGCAAACTCGTGCCTACAACAGAGTATTAGGGCAAAAAATTTCATGCAGGATTCCTGGCCTACAAAAATTTGCAAATTAAGCAGATTAGACCCAGTTCAAATTTGTGTTTTAAGTCATCCTGACAGACTCTACCCTGAAATTAAGCTATGGGGAGGTAATCTCCTTTCAGGGAGTGGTCACATCCTTAACTAACCACAACCGGGTGCGGAACAGGCAGCCACAGCCTTGGAATCCTCCCCTGGAGAGAATGCTGCCAACTGCTGGCTCTGTACACTCAGCCCAGATGGTTCAGTGTGGAGCCAGACACAGACAACCCTGGAGCCTGTGGGAAATCTGCTCAGCTCAATGCGTGAACACAAGGAAACCTCCTGTGCTCTTCCAGAACGTTTAAACTGTCTTAATAATCTGGAATCTGTGAACCAGGCCCACTGGCAGTACCCAGTTATAATCCTGCAATAGGAACATTGCTAACCAAGGTGAGCTTTCAATTTAATCTGTTCCATGTTTTGACTGGACACACAAAAGGAATCTGAGAACATGTTATATGAAAGTTCCCAGTATCTTAACCTCCTGCTGGAGTTCATGTCTGGCTATTCTAAAACAATGAGACGTTTAATCATTATTATGCATAACTAACACCAGAATCTTGCAAAACTACTCTTTTTCTTCATGTACATGCTTTGATTTTTTACAAATCAGTATTAAGCCTGTAAAATTTCCTGAAGCTTGCAGTGTTTTTCTCCCCACACACTTTTTTAAGCTGGGGAGAAGGTTGCAAATTCAGACTCTTCAAAATGTATCTCCTGTGCCAAAAATTTTTATTGCACTCAGTGCTCTGAGCAAAGATAAAGGGAACTACAACAATAACAAGGCAGCAACTGCTGCTTATATTTCTAATACCTGTTGCATGTGAAACACTGGTGTGAAATAATGCCTGCAAGGAAGTAAGTGCAGCCCGGAAGTAATTTCTCAGGCAGACTTTTCAGATTTTGCCTAATTCAACACAGTAGGAAGCAAGTCAGCAGTTGTAACAGACCTAACAAGTGACTGCAACTATCAGGATAAAAAGCCAACACAAGAGTGAAATTAAGCTCTCAACATAACTACTAGTTTGACTGCAGTGACAGAAGGTAACAATGAACAAAGAAGACTAAAATTAGATGTCTTCTGGTAATATGAAATACTCAACTTAAACTCTTTGCTAGTGGCTGTTTTAATCTCTAATAAACTACTGAGGTACTAAAACTTAATTTCTACACCTTAGGGGAAGACAGTTACAGCTAAAGTTTAGAAACAACAGATTTCTTAAAGGGAATTAATTTCACCTCAATTGTGGTTTTATGCATAACTTTCTGTAGAAGGGTTATGTTTTATGGAACATTCTTCTTTAGCACTGAAGTAGTACACTGGCATCTCTTCCAAAGTAAGCTTAGCCCTTTGAAACGTCAAGGCACCTCAGTCTTTTGGTGTTGCTTTTTTTTGGGTGTTTGGGTTTTTTTTAATGAGAGCACTATGCATCACCTCAGATTTGTTCTGATGTCTATGTAACACAGATGGCTACTGTTACAGAAAAGTAATCCTGAATTCATTTTAAGAACTCAGGCTGTATTGTAGCTTGGTTGTCTTAGACTGGCTTGTGGAGACAGGGCCAGTGCTAGTTGGCACCCTTTTAAGTTTTAAACACACCGTGGTCTCTTATGAATAAAGGTGCTATTTTTACCACTTCTGCAGGAAGTGCATTATCCCCCTTTCAGAAACAAAAAGCCAGAGACTATTTGTAGCAGTCCTGAAGAACCAGGGTTGCAGTACTATCTGCTGGCCACAGACCTGTGTTTTCATACTGTAAGTCTCAACAGATTAAAAGAAAAACTTATTGCAAGTGTCCAGTTTAGTTGGAAGGAATTTTTAAGCCCTTTATGTTTAAATCTCAGGTTAGGATCCAAGATCTTCACTGACTGAAGTTTCACACAAGACCTTCCTAGGGGCGGGTGAAGGAAACACTTGCATTACTCCTATATGATACAAAGTGAATGCCTGTCCTCAGGCTGAGGTGAAAGCCTGTTTAAATTGACATATTTACACTGTCCATACTGTGCTGTGCATTACACAAAAGGAAGGCTGTCAGCAGCACAAAGAACTTGGTCTAAAGAGAGACAAAAGCAAGGTAAGGGAAAGGAACAGAGTGCAAGATCTAGTTGTCAAAGTGACAGGTGTCTGTTTATCAACTATTGCCTTTAATGACTGCTTGTACACTCAGCTGTGGCTAAGGCAGAAAAGTGCAGGCTGCTGCAAAGTAAAGCCCGCAAAGCAGAGAATCATGAAGATGACAAGGCCTTATTTTAGAAGTAATATCAATAAAGGAACAAGACAAATACACTATTAGAAAACCCCCTCAATTCTACACTTAAAACATGAACAAGCCAATTTCAGATGTTGTGAATCATCATTTACAGAATCACAAAATCATTAAGGTTGGAAAAGACTTCCAAGATCACTAAATCGAACCTGTAAAGAGCAGCTGCATTGGCCAGGAATTTATCACAGTCTGTTCTATTTTTGTTCTTTTTTTCTTGTGCAATGTCATAGTTATTGCTGAAATATTAAGAAATTTATATTTCAAGGTTCTCTCTATACTTCAGACCAAAACTAGAGGCAAGTCAATTTCTATCTCAGCAGATTACTTTCTTCCAAGGTCAAAATTAAAAACTGATACTGTAGCTGAAAAGTCACATGTACACATGTTAAACTCCTTCAATCCCCTCAGAACTTAGTGCTTGCGCTGTTGTTCTAGAGAAAGGAAATTAGGCAGATCACCTTCCTTCCCCTTCCTTTCCCATACTGGAGAACATAATGGGAATCCATTTACCTACATATTCACATCAGTTCTTGGTATCTGCACTCCCATAACACCAAGCTGATGCATGTCTTGTTACACAACGCCATTTAAAGCATTAGACTTTTTTTTACTGGAAGGAGATTCTAGTACAGTTGAACAAACACCAGTGGCTTTACAGCCAGATAAACCTCATGTTTATGAGGGTTTATTTTCTTTTAGTGTATCATCGATGTGGCAGAATGTGCTAAGAATGTACAAGTGAGTCATCTGTTGAGGGTGCAAAGGTAGGTGCCACATGTAGAGAAGGCCTTATCACGAATATGCTGGAGTTGGTGATAGTGACAAAAGCTCCCACCCTATACCTAAGCCCAACCCTTACCTCTTTGGGAGAGGTGAGGACTGAGCCACTTGCCAGTACCGCCGGTTTGGTTACAGACACTGGACTGGTAAAGGCAGAGTCACGGGTGGAGGACAGCGAGCCTGGTTTATGTTCACTTCTGTTGGCTTTCCATGGGCTTGGCTGTATTGAAGAGAACACAAAATACAGGGCAGTCAATGGTAAGGCCTGAGAAGGGGCGGCTTGCAAGTACTGAAATAAATAAACAACATTATGTTGGCTGTTGTACAGATTTTTTTCTTCCCTCTCCAAGAACAGTCTCAACAGGTTTATTTCAACAACCATCATTTTTCCCCCACCATTGCTGTTTTCCCCAAATCACACACAATTCTGGTTCATGGGCACCACTCTTCAGTAAAACACCATTAAAAGCTCAAAGAGAAAATCTAGCATTGCCCTTCATTAATTGGAATCACCACTGTGTAATGCAATTCATCTTAAAGCTACCCACAGATAGGAAATAAAAAAAATCCCAATTAAAATCACATTTCTTAGGGGAACACTGCACGCCACAAAGAAAGGCTTCCAATCACTTGACAAGAAGTTTCCCTGTGCGAGGAAGAAGCACATCAAGGAATAGTTTGTTTAGGGTGAGAATGCAAATTATTTATTTCCTAGTGCTCTGAAAGTGTCCATCATTGCACCAATTCAGCAACAATAACAAGAAAAAGAAGGAAAAGCAGCCAGTCTTTTACAGTGCAGGATCACTTGGTGTTTTGCCCTGGATATCTCTGCAGTATCCCTTTGAATACACTGGCCATTTGGCTGAAGAGCAAAGACTTCAAGGTATGTTTTTGTTACTTGGAATGTTGCTCTTGAAGCTCTCTATCAGTCAGGGACAAACACTGTGAAGTGAGAATCTTTACAAAAACAATCCTAAGAAGAAACTTGTATCAAGTAGCACTAGCAAGACACTATCAGAACATTAAAAATACAGGTTCCTTTGACCCACCGGACTTCTGAAGCCACCTTCAAGTCACTAGTAAAATAATTCATGCACAAACAGGGTTCAGTTAAATCTGAGATGCAAGAGATCTTGTAATCTGCCAGCAATGAGAACAGAGGCACTATTTCAGTATGTTGTCCCTGTCTACTGGGTTCTTCTATACATTTTTAAATAAACAGATTGCACGGGGAGGCCATCAGCTTTACTCTTCCACTCCAACTTAAAAATGAGCATCCCACATTATCAAATGGATTCTATGGCATTCACAGCACACATTAAAAACATCCCCTTCAAACCCAGAAATATCCTAATCTGCGCAATACTTGTTGCCTGTACTAAAATTAGGGCGCAGTATGACTCTGACAAAGTTCCTCTCCGCAGCTCCAGGGTTGCACTGTTCAATTCCCAGCTCTCAGCTGCCCACTGCTGTTCTCCAGGCTTCCACAAAGGGGCAGCTCAGACAGATCCAAAGACAGACCCCTACTGCTTTCCTGGGCAGGCTGAGTGTGACCTTCATGGATTGTTTGACTGTGAGCTATTAGCCATCTCAATTAGCCACAAAGAACACACTCGTTTCACTGCCACCACTTCTCTTGCTTTCCGAACTACTTGGTACGATTTAACAAAACCATTTTTCATTCAGTTTTCCTGTGACAGCTTTCCAATACTGCTGACTTTGTAGAAAGGAATGTTTTGACTCCTCTACAACTTTATGCACTGCAATTCCTGGACAACTTTTTAGAAGTCTTCAGACTAATCCATCCCACCACAGCTGCTTTAAGTCTGTGACTTTAAAAAGGCATCAATGCACACAGTTTTTCTGGCTAAGGATATGCTGATACCCCACCTTTTGGTTTTGCTAATGGTCACCATTCATTAACAAAGGCACTGTTGATGACATCAGCAGATAATTCTTCCTACTGCAATCCCCAACACCGAGGAATATCCCACTGCCCCAGTAATCACAGCACCACGTCAGTGCATAAACACTTAGAAATTAGCAGCTAAATCACCAAGTACATATTTATAGCCTGCTTAATGCAACTGATCTCTTGGGCTACAGATCAAAAATTAAGACCTTTTCCACTAGCCAAAGAACATTTCCTGTGTTATCAATACTGTAATATTTCAGGTATAAATCCAGGTGTAATCCAGGCCTACTGGATTCAGTGAAGTAAAAGCTTAATTAAAAGGAACTTAGGCAGGTACCACTACATATTGCCATAATCTCAGATTTAAATATAGATAAACAATCTGGAATGCAAACGACCTATGTAACATGTAAAGCAAGCTAACAAAAAAAGCCCTACCACTATTTTTGACGGATGTTGAACCTTCAGATCATAGTTTCATTCCAACTGTGAACACTGAATAATGCGCTCTTTTTATCTGAGGAATCAAAACCTACATAGTCTAATTTCAGAACATGGTTAGGAAAAGCTTCAAGAGCAGCTCTCCTCGACTGATTTAATGAAAAACCTCTGTCCATGGGCTTCTAAGGCTGCTACATTAGCTAAGCAGATTTTTATGCCCAAATTCTACAACGTCAAGCAACTGGTATATCACGACCAGCAGTAACAACACACATTCCCATAACTTTCAGAAGTGCATTTTCATCTCTCAATCTCTACATTGGTACAGCATTAACTTTCAGTCAGACCTCAGAAATGATCTTTGCATATAACAGCCAGTAACACAGACAAGCTGTGTGCATTGTGGTTCACTACCTTCAAATTTACTTTGAAGCCACGGATGATCTAAGTCTGGTCAGAAACTGTACCTCTGGCCTTTTGTTTCAAAGAACGCTCAAAGCATCCAGACTAAACCCAGGTCAGACTATATACACACATGTATCAATCAAGCTGTAAAACCAAAAATAAAAGCCACAGGAGGCTCCCTATCCATTAGAAGCTGCATTTTGTTTACCTGTTCTAAACAAGAAAACTAAAAACTGTGTGGAATGAAAAACTCCTTATAAACAGCTTTTCTAAAGGGACAATTTATCCCATCTCCCCAAGAAGTAGATCAGCTGTCAAATTAAGTGTTTAGACAAAATTATTTGATAATCATTTTAACCACTACGATTTTTTCTGTAGCTGGTAGAATTTAACCTGAATTAACAGACACTTACAAAAGGGAAAGAAGCTCTGAACTTGCTTTCTTACAAAAAAAAGCTGTGTGTCTCTTATTTTGCTTTTATCTTTGAAGTGTGTAAGAATAATCTATTGTAATCATAGGGAAGATTTTGTTGGAATGTTGCAGCCAGCATTAGTAATTAATATATTTTAGAAATCAAAGTATACATCTCTTCAAAGAATAACCGAGCTAACATTTTTTTCCAGCTTTTTAAATACTTTCACTATCAATTCTTTGAAGTTCTAAGGCATCTATACATGTTGGTTCTCCAGAAAAATGGGTAAGATTAAGCCTAGCACTAAGAAATTAAAAAAAAAAAATACTTGTTTTTTTTTTTTTTAGCACTACTGTATTTCCTTCAGTAAAAGAACTATAGCACAAACCCTATTGCTTTTCCAGGTTGTTTTTAAGACTCAACTAAATTACACCTGAATTGCAGGATGTTACAATCTTATCTGATCTTAGCCTCAATTGTTCTGGACACATCAAAGTATTGTAACCCAATAAAGATTTTTCAAGGCAGTCACGTGAACAGTTCAAGCACATAGCAGCACACATTCCACCTCTCCAGCAGTGCTTGTTTTGTCTTATTAAGATAAGGATTTGTCTAATGCATGAGGACACACCCATTCAAACAGACCTCAGTACAGTCAGAGGTTAGTTCTCCCTATGGACAAAACCAAAAGGCATTTTAACAGAGAACAACTTCAGTAGTAAATAGACTTCTACTGTAAAAGCCACTGCCCCAGAAACTACTGGATTCCAACTCCTGCTACTTGTCAGGGCATTGATTTCTTTGACCTGCAGTTCACTAATTTGGTTGGAACCCACTGTACCTTGGAAGGAGGAGCTGCAGGTTTAGGGACCAGATTTTTGTAGACACTTGGGACAATGGTGGTGGCTTTGTTGCCATTTGCCAGGTGAGAAACAGGTGATGTAAATGCAGCTGAGAAGGCGGCAGAAGGATCCTCTTTTGAAACCTTTTTGATGACCAGCATCTTGGTAGGTTGCTTGGCACTAGGGGGGTTTTCTGTAAAAACAAAACAAGAGATTCTGAAATACAGATGTTCAGTTTCAGAACAGCTTCAGTACACTGCTCCAGTTCCTCCCTCTCCATCTTAGACAATACACATCTGATTCTGAGACTGTTATCAGCTACTCTTTCGTTTCAGCTCTGAGCAAAGATACTGGATATGGATATCTAAATACAATCTTTTCTAATGTAAACACAACAGCCTCCTTGATGCTGAGAGGAAAAGCCTACAGTGACATCAGTTAACAGCCTTACACCATTCTACAGGAATCAGAACAGTTATGAGCATTTTTTTGAGCAATCATGTATCAGCTTTGTTAGTTCACTAACATAGCAAAAATACTTACATAACTTACACCTCAAAAGACAGTGCTTTTACAAACAAGCACAGTTAATATTTCTTAGGCCAGATAAGCACATTTCCAGGAGCACAACAATTTAAAAAATACTAACAGTATAAACAGGTAAAAGCCCCATAAATGTTAATTCTCATTAGGTTTTGAGCAGAACAACAGCTACTTGACAAACAAGAAAAAGAGTACAACCCAATGGTATTGCAAGAAGGGTTTTTGAGTTTCTTTTGCATTTGTACTATTTACAGTATCTAACCCAACTAATCCAACTAGATATTAACAAATCTGTGTTTAACTGCTAGAACTAGTACCTTGTTCCACCTTTTTTTTAAAGGCATAGATTCACAGAGAACATCAGGATCAAAAGCAAGGCTGTTCTGAGTTTAAAAAAATCAACTAAAATCACAGAATTATGAGAGTTTTGCTGTATTTCCACAATGAATATCCCAAGTCAGGAACTAATGTCGAGTTCACTCCAATCTGCTCTGCCCTTCAAGTGATGTCTGTGTGAAATTGTAACTGCAGCACGACAGGAAGTGAACACAGAACAGTGACATCACTGCCACCGGCTGTTTTTTTCTGACAAGACAAGCCCACTTTCAAGTAGACAAAAAGGCCAAGAGATTAAGGAAGACTGTGGGAGGAAAACAACGAAGGACAGAAAGCAGCAAACTGTCTCCTTCACTTAAGTTTTTAAAGTACTTCTGAGTGAAAAACCCAGCATTTAAACACCGTTACAACTTTCTGCTCCATCATCAGCATTGTGCACAGTGACCTTTACCTACCCCATACTCCAGAAGGTGTCCCTAAAGGTTTGTTCTGGTTGTTCTGTCTTCCAGCTTCTGGATTCAAAGATGGCTATAAAAAGACAATGCAAATGACTGTATTTTTATATCACATAAAACAAAAAAAAATAATCAGTATTAACATATCATTTTGTTTCCAGGAACCCAGAGTATGGGTAGATTTCTCTCAACAGCACCTGAAGCGGAATAGAGTGCTTTGCCACAAAGACATCTAAAAATTGAGTTTGCATTCTCCCTGATTTCTGCTGCATTTCCAATGGAACTATCAGAGGGTTCAGGATAAGCCCTCTAGTCTTCTACTATGGTTAAGTAGATTCTACCAACCAGTACATGTATCAAAAGATTAGGTATTTGGTCAGCAGCTCAAAAAATAAAATAGAATCCACATCATCACCATATGAAGAATCTATCCTCATTTTACAAATATTTTAATACAATAATTACGCATCAGCCAATTAGAAGAAAACCACCCCAAAGCAATACTAGATTCATAATGTAAAGGAATACATTTACTGACAAAAAAAAAGCTACATTTAAATTTATATCAAACTTCCGAGTCCACTTTTTAGGACAAGAGTGCATGCAGACTCTGTGCTCTCCGCAGACTTACCCGGAATCCAGTTCCAGAATTCAACTTGGTGGAACAACTACAGACATGTCCAAGCTCAAAGCACAGTATAGAAAATCTAAGCATTCAATGACAAGTGTTCCTGATTAGCTATTCCTCTTCCCCTGTCCCAAATAACCTCAGTTCAAAATGCAGCCATCTTTTTCCTCTTTTTAATGAATTCTTCATATGTCAGTTACTATGGTGAGAGCATAACTCTCTAATAGTAAGCATCTTAAATAGTAGGTATTCCTGTTCCATAAGAGTTAGGAAAAAATGTCACACCATAGCATAAATTCCTGCCTCAGTCCCTAGAAATTCCTCTGTTTAAGTGCTTCAATTTTTAGCTACAGGTCAGTTTTATAGCAGAGGTGCTCACACTTAGACTAACAACCTGCTTTGCAGACCTTTCAGGAAAATGTTGTCAGCCACACAGGCCTAACAGCTACACACTTAACCACAGCATACATCCGTTTCATCACTATGGCAAAGACACTACAGGAGTTACTAAACAAAGCTTGCTGCTAGCAAGCGTGTGGTATTATCATCTTAAAAACAAGGGAAGTAATTAGAGAAGAGACAGACATGTAGTTGGGGAAGGCACTCATCAAGGCACTGGAGAATGAAGTATGTGGAATAAAGATTTAGACCAAAATAGACAACAACAGATTGCACAGTCACAATCATTGCAATATTTCTAGATTTCAACAGACTTTTGACAGTCAAAAAACAGGCTCATAGAAATCCTGAATTACAGTATTCCTGAGAAATCAGGTAATAGAAATCCACACACAAGCTTTATCCCTGTTCTCCAGCTGTTAACCACCCTGTGATGCAGGCTCCTGCTCCAAGCAGCAGCAGCTGAACAAGAGCATGCAATCACTTCCCAGGCACTTCACTGAAAAAAACCCAGCAGCTTAAATCAAACTGCCTCCTGTGGCAATTTAAGTGTAGGTTCTGGATTTTGGCCTGAAGCAGCTGGGGGCATTCATGTATTTCACTCTGACTCCTAAGTTCCTGAGCAGAAGCCATCAAACTGCCACAACGGTTTCAGTTGTGAACAGCCTTTCAGAGACAAATGCTGAAGACAGCAAAAACCTCACGAGGATGATACACCAAGTGTGCACAGTATCACCAGAACCTCTCATTACAGGAGGCAGCAAAGGCTTTAGCATTGAAGATAAAGACAGAGGAAATGCTTTACAGGAAGGGACAGAGTTACCAGAACCTTACAGATGATATTCTCCTCATTACACTGGTCAAGAAGAGCCTAGAGACAGCAAGAAATAGATGCAAAGGAAAACACATGGTCTAATAATAGAACACTCTTCAGGGGTCAGAAAAAATAGAATTATATTGAAAAGAGAAAGCAGAAGAGGCACACATTTCTCAAAGCATTAGCATTACAGAAGAGCACATGGTAAGGATGAAAGCTGTAAGTCCAAGTACTATTTGATAAAGTTTGAAAAACTAAAGATATTCCAGGAAAAATAGAGCCAGGATGTAAGAAACTATCATACTGATAACACCACATGAATCAAAATGCTGAAAAAGAAGAAAGTTGGTGAACTGGAGATACTGATGGAAGAAATGGCTCAAGAAACCCCAATCCACAGATTGAGAGAGAGGAAAACATCTCTGATAATACTATTCCAGAAGATTCAAGGCAGACATTTGCAAAGGTCTGAGCATATCATGAACAAGCTTGGGAAGGTTATCACAAACACCAGCATGTATCAGAGTGAAGGAGACAGGAAGACTGAAGCAAGCAGACTGAAGATAAGCCGAACAAATGTATTTCTAGGAGCAAAAAATGGCTTTGTAAGCACATTTGTAAGCCACAAAGTCAATACAACTACTCTTCCTCTGTTACTTTATGAGTTTCGCTGAAGACCTGGCTTGAATGTTACAATGCCTTCAAATCAAAATAATCATTTTGCAAAATATATGAGCCAAACCCCATAATCTAACAGATCGCCAAGTCCTGAGAGCTCTGGGTACCAATCAGCATCCTATCAGTGCCTGACTAATTTATTACATTTGTTGTGTCTCAAACATGGAATGGAATGCAACTCTAGATCCTCATCACCTATCAATGCTAATACAAATGAGAACTGAAAGCCACTTCTCACACCTGCCACTTCTAGTGAGAAGCTACACACTTACAAAATCTTCCTCCTCAAACTGCAAATGCTCTTTATCTTCCTTCTTCTCTTCCCTGGATTCAACAGGCAGCTTTTCTTGAAAGGCGGAACTTTTCCGAGAATGGAAGTTGCCATTCCAGTGGCGATGAACTCCAGTTCCTCCTCCTCCACGCTGGCTCGCACCATCATGGCCCCGTGAGGGACCATGCCAGCCAGGCTGACTGCCAGAAAGCCCAACATGAGCTCCTTTAGAAACACCAGAATCTACAGAATCATGGCGGAGAAGGGACGGCTGATGCCAGCAGTCTAAACAAAAGGAGATAAGGATGCAAATAAAAAAATCAACACAGTATGCAGAATACTGGAAATATCAGGTTGTTTTTCTTGTTGTTCAGCCAGTGTTCACTAAGTAACTGCTGAGCTGAACTTATTAAGTACTGTGTGATTATATCAGAAAACAAACCAAGCTACACAATGCACATACAGCTACTATGAAAACCCTTAAGGCCTGAGCACATTGCATGGGAGAACAGAGTAGTACAACTTCCTCACAGGATGTTTTGAAAAGGTACAGTTTAGGAAAATGTTTCTATTCTGCTGAATTCTTCATTCTGTAGAATATTTCAAAATGTTTGCTCTCAGGCTGCATTCTGATCCTTCTTACTCACCTCCCGCAGTTCGGAGGGGCCCATTATTGAAAAATCCATCAGAAGAGTTGTGTCTCCTGCGGCTCACGCCAAAGCGGCCCTCTCCCCGTGGAAGATGCTCTCCATGTTTCTCAAAGGTGGCTGCAGGGGACTGCAGAAAGTAAAAAGTGTTGTAATGAAGCACTCATTTGGACTCTCCAGGAGCCTGTCAGTCCAGCAGTGACATTTGGCTAACTGAAAAAACCACCAACCCCCACATTCCTGTACGAGTTTTCATACAGCATCCATATCTGCATTGATTAGCCAGCAACGTCAAGGAGCCCGGATCTGATCAGAACAGCTCACAAATCCACCTGTCTCACATAGAATCACAGAGAACCCAACACACTCATCTTACGCATGGTCAGAGCTGTGAAAGGAGGTGATCTGTATTACTGTTACCTTGGTTGACTGTGGTGTTGAGAAGTTAAGCCAGGCAGGAACAAAGTCATGCTGCGCCATTTAGGTCCAGTGTCTCCCTTCAATAAAATGAGGCATCAAACCTCATGGCCAGGATCTGTAAATGAAAAGAACACTCCCTGTCATCTTATCCAAACTGAAATAATAATACAATTTATCTCTCAAAGTTTGGCCTATACAAATAGGAGTGGAAAAGTGCTGAAGTTTTTCATATTATACTTGGGCATTTCTCTTCTCCTGCTGACTTTGCTCCTCTGACTGAAACAGGTAAGAGCTTCAATGTCACCAATTACTTCCCGTTTACAATTAACACACCCATGAAGTTCATGATAGAATGGGTGTGGAGGAGGAAGAAAACAGTATGAATGGCACAGAAAAGCCACGCGAGGCAGACGTAAAAATCAAGATATGACAATCCTTCATTGCTCATTGTCTCACAGTCTGCAAAGGGGTGATCACTGCATGTTTTATTCCAGAGGCTGTAAATCAAATATGACCAATTGGTGATGTTAAGAGACATTCAAACCATATGCCAGCTCCTGCACCCCTATGTTCTTTCCACCCACTCAAAATGATGAACATTTCACTATTGCTCCATATAACTGAATTCCAACTTTTTTTGTGGAAGGTTCTCCGATTTATCATTTTGCTTTACTTTTCAACTTAAATTTATCTAGAAACAAGCCAACACAGTACAAACAAAGCAGTAAGTACATATGATCACTTACCCTGAGTTTGGCCTCTGCAGTCCAATGTCCTCAGTTTGTGTGCTTCAGTGACCTCCGGGTTCCTTCCTTCTCCGGAGTTCTGGAAGGCCAGCCTTGAGGCAATAGTGCGTCTCGAAGCAGAGCACGAGAGGCCGCACTTCGTGCCAACTGTGCCCTTCACCCCCTCAGCTGCTCATTTTACCCTCTCTTTGCACTCTCACTACAAAAAAAAGATACCTAAGAAGGTAATTTATATTTAAAAAAGCCACGCCCACGTTCACCTCATTAAATTTCCTCTGGTCGTGGTAGTACAGAAGTCAGCCTTTACATTACAAAAAGGTTTGTCAAGTCTGCATGACAACATTCAGAGCAACATCATGGTTAATACTGAACAGATACACTCAAGGCTGCTGGACAGTTCATGATCTGCAGCAGATCAACCTAAACACTCTGGAAAAAAAGATGTTACATAAAAACGTTTGCCCTAAATGCTGAGATCTAACCAAGAAGCATCTGCCCAAGTGCTCTTAAAATATAAATTTCATTTTTATCACATACATCTGCTAAAAAAAGGTTAAATATTAAAAAAAATGAATGTTAGGATATACTCTAGTCTTCACGTAACTTGGCTAATGCTCCACAGAGCTAAGCACTACTTGATATAAAGCTCAGAAGCAGGCACAAATGTTCTCCCTGTTTTTCACCATTTACATGCTGAAACACAGGTCACATGAACAAAAAAAGCCAGGTCCAAAAATAATCTCTTCTACTCTATTTTTTGTAGACTGGGTGCTGCTTTTAAAGGGACACAATTAATCCACAAGAGCTTCTTGTTCTACAGTGAAGAGTTCACTTCTGGGTCATAGTCCTCTTCCATCAAAGAGGTGAGACAGGAACTGTCGTCACTGTAAAAAACCAAACAAAACTCCATCAATACAAGTGGCATAAACATGACAAAGTATCACGAAAGAGAAGAACAGAAAGGGAAATTGAGCAACTATGGTGCAAGCGCCAAAAGCTATTTGGTCTCTGATCAAAACAAAACCTGAAATAATCTAATTAAAAAAGAGTCCCTGAAAAGGGCACTTTTACTTTTAAATGATCACTTCCCAGATTTAGTCCACAAAAGGGCAACAAAAACAATCAGAATAAAGGGAAGAATGGAGAAACTGCATGCAGCTGATGAAAGCGATTCCACACTTCATAGCAATTTTAAAACCTGCTGCTAAAATAATGAGACTCTGGGCTGCAGGTAGGCCTGGCCATTCCAAATGCCTCATCTCTACGTGCCCACATCACTCCTCACCTGCTCCAGTACAGCCAGACTCCCCTCTCAAGAGGATGATGACAGTAATACAAACGGTATTTCATTAACTTCTCCACAGAAAATACCACCACCACCACAACCTGAGTTATTCTGTTATGACCTCTTTTTCCTTGAGCCATCCTACCTAACCAGAAGCAAATAGATAGTTTAGTGATCTTGAAATAACGGAGAAGTTTTATTACTGTTTTGATGCCATCAGCTGTTTCTCAGGATGCCTTTAGGTGTGCCTTATTATGCTTTTATATTTGACTTATCAGAGTTTGTTTTCTTTGCTTGGATACAGTTCCATTCTTTGCTCAGTTTTGGTCTTCATTGCATATGTTATGTCATTCTTTACTCTAAGCATGTGGATTTTTAAAAAAAGTTTTTAAGGTGATTTTCATCACGGCTCAAAATAAACACACACTGGGAAGAGTTAAAGAATGACCACCTTTTATCTTCTGGGTCACCCCTTTAATAAACCCCTTCATTTTTTTTTTTTTTCTTTTTTTTTTTCTTTTCTTTTCTTTCTGCAACTAGATGTTACTGTTGTATAGAGGAGTTTGGAAAGATGAAAACACTTCTCCACCTAAGCTCTGAGCCACAATCACATTTCTGCAGACAAAGTAAGGACCAGCAGCCTCCCAACACATATAAACTACCAGCCAAGATGAGGAAAAACCAGAGTGGTCATGGCCACACACAGTATTGACCTGGGAACTTTCTGAGTTCCCTACCCTGTGCTACAATCTATTGAGCATTACACATTGCAAACAACTAATCTATAAAGACATGTTTTTATATTAAAGGGTAATTTTTCAGTGTGCATAACGGACATAATGGAACATCTGCTGCGGACAGAACAGACTTCCCATCATGCTGAACTTGTACAGGTACAGAACTCCTTCAGATGTGACCTTCTCAGTCTACTACCAAATGTTTGAGCAGTAAGTAAAAGATATAACAGGGACAAAGTCAATGCTGTTGACTATATTTAAACAAGATTCATTACCTTCTGAATAAATATGCTTTTCAGAATGAACAGTATAGCAATTAAGCCATGTCAAGCTATTGATAGGAGTTAAAAAATTTAGGAAGTTGATTTAATGAACCTTGAGAATGGTTCACGGCAACGTGAAAAATGGACCTAAAGAAAGCCCACAGAGAACTGTTCTCTGGATTTAAGGTATCTAAATAAATGAACACCACAGAACTGCAGTTTTGAAGTAAGAATCAGGTCTGAGTACAAAACAAAAATAAAAACACCACAGAAGTACAATAACTAGGTTCCATTTACCAAAAAGGTTCCCAGGACCTTTGGAAAAGGCAAAGGAAAAGAAAAGCATATCAACAGTTCGTGTTGCTGCAAGGCTTCCTTTCACCTTTCAGCACAATTAAAGCAAAGGTGACACATTTTGTAAAACTCCAACCACCAATTTATAGATGATCTTGCAGAGATTTGGGTCTCCTAAGCTGCTATTTTGGTATCACTGTTAGCATGAATGACCAGGGCAGTTCATTAAGCAGTGCCTAACACACGTGTAGCAGTCTAGCACAACTCCCAGACTTGACTCCAAAATTTGGTAGGGACACACACAACTCTTCAGTCATCGCCTTCCTGGGCACGTCCCAGCACAGAAAGAACAAGGGATGCCACACTTAAATGGAATACTTTTTGCTAAAGCAAAACCCTTGTTAGATAAAGTGCTGTAAATTATAGTAGCACTGAAACTCTTCAGTCTCCAGGATTAGCCCACATGCTGGGTTTTACAGCCCCCTCTCACTCACACTCTGGATCCTGTCCAACAGCACATCTGCAACCTACCTGAGACCACTTCCATAACCTACCACTCTACTGACAACAGTAACATCACAAAATCCTAATGGGCAAGACCCAAAGTCTCTCCGTTACCCTCTCTGACAGCAACCTATAATAAATTCTTGAAAAAAAAAAGTGCAAGACCAAGAACAAATAGCAGCAGGACTCCCAGGATACTTTCTCAGACTTTTAAGCCAGAGTCTGTACTACAATTTATTACCAGTCAGAGCTTCTATGCAAATCTGTTCAGTTGCTTTGTTTTCAGACACATTTATACATTTTTGCCTCCCAAATGAGAGGGGGCACAGTTTACTTGTGCTTTGTGTAGAAGTCAACTTGCAGCTACTAAAAAATGCCAGCCTCAATTCAACTGGGTATTTTCTTGTGCTACCAAAGTGCCCAAGCACATTCTATTCAGTTTTTCATGATACTCACAATTTTACACAAGATATATTGACTCAAGTCATGCCTCTTCCAAACTAAGACTATTCATGGAAGCCTTCTGAATACCTCTAATCATCCTTACTAGCCTTTACCCTATTCTTTAGGTATAATGTCACCAAAACTGCATCAAATGTTCAAGATTTGGGAGCATGACCCATTTATACAGTGACAAAACTGTGCATTTGAAAAAATTTCTTCCTAATATTGAACAGGCTTTTTTTTTTCCCCCCTATTATTACACAGAACTGAAATGACCTTTGACAACTACTCAGTTCTTCTAATATTGCATTTACAGTTCAATCAAACTGATCTCTGCTTCACTATGGAAAACACAAGGACAAAGATCATCAGTAACCACTCCCAATTCCAGAAAAAAAGCAAACAAAGTGCTTGTCAATGCAAATTTAATTAATTCTTGGTTTCCTTTTAAATGAATTAAAATGTGAATTATTTCTGGTAATACAAATCAGAAAAAGAGAAAATAATAGTAATATCACTAAATGAAATGTTCTCTAAAGGCATACCTCCTTTCAGAACAATGAAATCTGCATTAATGAGCTTTGGTGCAGAAAAAAAAGGTTGTCTGTCAACTATCCCAAAATATTATTTCACCCATCAAAATGAATAAGTCTTTGGCAAGTAATCTAAGTATGAAAAAAAATTAAACTCTGTATTAGCACCTGGGTTCCACTTATTTTTAAAGGTTAATTAGAACAGTTAACAATTTATATTATCATTTTTTACACGTAACATTAAAAATGTCTTAACTGTTACTTCATAGCAACCTATTTTGATAAGTTTTTGTTGTTCCAAAAGTACTTTTTTCCCTTGGTAAGTGCTTAAGTTTCAAAACTAAATACCCTTCACTGTGTCATTTTACATGCAAGTAGAAGTGGTAGTTATCACTGAGTCAAACAAAATTGTCAGGTACTCTTTTATATACCAGATTTTACAGTGTATTTGTCTAAACAAATACTAAAAACTGGCATGAAAACAGAAGGAACATACAAGCACATTCAATTTAAAGATACACAGACTACAGTAAGAAATGTAGAAACATCTGCACTCAGAGAGAAATCCCCATTCTCCAATACCCCTTTCATAAAGTTCTTGCTGTACCACAGTTGAATGCAGTTGCCTGGTTGTTTTCAGCCTTCTGTTTACTTTCATTTCTACTCCTAACACACACTTGATCAGAGTTAATCTCTAAACCAGACTTTGTAAAGCTTTGACTCTCAAGCTGAGCTTTTCAGATATACCTGACAGTGGGAACCAAGCATTCAGTATGCAAAGACTTACACTGACCAGAACATGAGCCTAGAGAGATGAGCTAAAGATAATCAGAGCCACTGAGCTATGACATTGTTCACTGGAAATGGATCAAGGTATTTCAGAAGTCCTAAGAAACAGAACAGATGAGCCTTAGCAGCAGTGTATTTTTCCTATTAGTTCCTCTTCCATCTCCTGCCTTGGCCTAGGAGGCTGTGAAAACGCAAGGGGAAGCAGTCTCCCCTGAGTTACAGACTGCCTGCTGGGCCATGACGTGCTGTTCCAGCACACCACCTCTCTGGGAATACCTGGAACTAGGGCTTCCAACCTTTGCCCACATTACGTACTGCAGTGCACATTTCTGAAATGGACACATTTTACTGGGTGTTTTTTCTGCTTCACTGTACCCTGCAAACGTCCCCAGGTCCCTTCAGCAGTGCTGTCTACCAAGAATCCTATTAATTGCAGCCTTTAATTCAGTTTCTCCTCCCCTGCGACAGCAAATCACAAAGATGCGGAGCCTCTAGCGGAAAACCAGCATAAAAGTAAACTTTTACCCTTCATTACACATTTATCAATCCAGTTAATAGCAGCTGTAAAAGGTCACAAGGACAACACCTGTCTATCCCTGCCACAATTTCAGTTCACTGCATTTCTATCTATTCGTCTAAATAAAACATGTTTACTTAAAAAAAGTAAAGATTTGTTTTTCTAACCAGCCAAGTCAATTGGGATTTCAGTAATACTCCTAAAGATCAGATGTCAGCTGGGTTGCAAAAGCATTCAGAAAAATTAGTGAACAATTTCATGGATGCAGAAGGCAGAACAGAATTTACTTCCCTCATCAGTTTTCTTTCTGTGAAGCTCTTTTAGTTATTTAATCAAGCAGATATGCCCAAACATTCAAAACAGACCACTTTCCACTTATCTACTTTTCAGAATAGTGTCACTGAATAGGTATATGTTAGTTTCAGATAAGGAATCAATACAATATGCATTCACTAAAATATCTCTTTCTAATAACCTCCAATTCAGCCAATACATTCACAGAAACAGGGAGCCACAGCCTGGAGTCCAACTCAGGAAGAGTCAAAAGCGTGCTACTGACTTCCTTAAGGATATCAAGAAGCCTCACATGAAATTTCACTCTCCTGTTTTCCAGAAAAAAACCCAAACAGAACATGGCTTGGTCTTACTATCAAAAACATTTTATTAAGATAACTGCATTTGGGCACACAGTGTTAAAGAACATCTAGTTACAGCCTCCCTGCCACAGGCAGAGACACCTTCCACTTGACCAGGTTGCTCGCTTCCAGTGATGGGGCATCCATAACTTCTCTGAGCAATCTGTGCCAGTGAATTACATTTATAATATAATTATAAATCTTGCTTCAACCCTGCATGCATTATTAGGCCTTACTATAAAAGACACAACTGTAGTTGTCGTAACAACTGGTGAGCCATGTCTTCACAAGTTGAGATCATTCATTTCCAGTTCACCTACATAAAGTACGTACAAAACAAACTTACTTTCCTTTTGCTTTCACTTCCATTAATACAATTGTCTAGACACACCTTCACCCTGTCTACACAACTGAAAAACAGTTCCCTTTGGAGAGGACAAATGCAGCTGTTCCGGAATGGCACGTACAACTGGTAGAGCTCACACACCTGAGCTATTAGGAACCAGAAGAACTATCCCAGATATGCCATCACTACTCTTTTCTTTCCATTATAGCCCACAGCCATCCCTCCAAAATGGCTGCACAAACATAAAGGACAGCCCTATTAATTAAAAATATTGCAAAAAACATTGTTTAAATGGTATCTGGCTGCTGAAAAAAAATCTAGTATCTAAAAATGCAGAGCATCACTCATAACAGTTTTCTAGACTTATGAAAACATGAGCCCATTTTAGAACACTAAAGGATGGATTAAAATGTTAATCATGTACTAAACAAAAATATTCCCAGATACAGATATTAAATGTTTTACTGAAAAGGAGCTATTACAGAAAGATTAACACCTTGGTTTTCAAGTTTAAAGCAAATGAATCTATTTTGCAGAGTCATCAAAACTGTTTTGTATTCTAGACAGAACACTGCAAATCTATATTTCAAGATGCAAACATGCCAGAAGCTTGGCCATACAAAAGTTCTTCCAGAGTAACAGGCTAGGGGTGGGGGAAAATCATACCAACTGTTACATACCTGACGACTCATGCAAACCAGATGACGAACTTAAATGAATGGAAAATAGGTTAAGAAAGGTCCATACAGACACATCTATGTGTTAATCCCCTTTTCTCTACTGACAGTCCTTCCACTGACATCTCACACAGCTCTGCTTCACAAACAACCTGTCCCTTCACATACTTATTTTCCACTTCTCCAAGGTCACGCTGACCCAGTCTTACCTCCTTCAAAACTTCTGGACAAACACATACTCCCACAAAACCATGCACTGAGCAAAGCCTTAACAGTCTGGTCTCGTGAATACATATCGAGATCTAGAGTGCCAGGGGTAAGGAGATGATTTTTTTCCTTTGTGACAGCAATTAAAGATACAAGGGCATACAAGAGTAACAACCAAGCAACAGAAAAGTGACTTCTAGGACTGTAAGAAAGATTCTTCATTGAACAAGAAAACACCACTGACAAAAACACTACCTTTAGAAATGCTATTGATTGATTGATACTGGCCCTCCAAACTTCTGTTGATTCAAGTTTCTGTGAGCAAGGTTACCACACAAAAGCCAGCACGCTTGTCTTTGGAAGCAAGTTGTACTTAACTCAAAAGCCCAAAGCACATTTTGGAAAAGGCAGCATCTGGGGAACCTATACAGAAGCCTGTGTAAGATGATAAGCCTCTGGACCACAGCCAGCAAGTGTGATACATCAAAAATGAACTCTTCCAAGGGATTTTCATGAGTTTACTCCTCAAAGCACCAAGAATACCAAGATAAGGCCATTTTAAATGTGTAAAATCTAAGAGGCTCAACTTCTCATAAGCACAAAATAGGAGAGCAGAGACTTTCTAGACATTATGCCTACCACCAGTTATTCCCTGATGTTTCATACTGTGCAGCCACTGGCAATGCTGCCATCCCTTACACCTCTCTCCTGTGCCTGTTAAGATTCCACTTCCCTCCAATGCCCCTTTCACTGTCATTAGTACTGTTTATATTAGAGAACTGCAGTATTTGCCTGAAATATTAAAACCTGTTTACTGCTCTGCCCTATTGCTGGGAGTAAGGCTTCAGGGATTGGACACCTCTCAAACAAGTGCATCTATTGACACCACTGATAAAAACCAAAGAAACACATTTTAGATAGTATTAGGCTTTAAATGTGATCCATGTTCTGAACTTTCGAACTGCTTTAGCATTTTATTAGATAAAGTATTTTAAATTTGGAGAGGCATTTTAATATTTTAATCAAATCCAAAGGTCTTTTTAGCTCTTTAAGGAACAAAATCAAACGATCTATTTTGTACTGCACTTTGATCTACAGACCTTTTGCAAGTAAGTCAAGATAAGGCTCTGTTCTGCCCAGAACCTTGCACAGCAGAGCACCTTGTCATGGCTGCCTTTAAGGTACCACTCTTGTTCCCAAACCCTCATGACAGAATGAGTGAAAGGGCAATGAAGAGCCCATCTGTACAGTCTGCCCAAAGCCTTAAGGAACAAAGCCACTTCTACTGCACAGTAGCACACACCAGGATAATGTTCTCCATCATCAGGAAAGAATTGCAAATATGTAATTACTGGCTTATCCCTGATGCATGCTACATACCTCCTGCCTACCTGTCTTCCAGAGATGTGGATGGAGCCTAAGCAGAAGTTAAGTAAGTAGTTCTCCAGTATCTTAAAAAAAAATCATAGGATGAGTATTTCCCACTAGGGGTATTTTATAACCCAGTATTTTACCAGGGTTATTATTGCTACTATAGCACATTTACATTTAAATATATTCCATTTGGAGTGGAGAAAAACATATTTCCTTTGGAAAAGAGCCTCAAATGCAAACAGGCTATTTATCAAATATTTGTGTCAAGGCAAGAGAGACTACAAATCAAGTAGAGGGAAGTACAGATCTGCATTCCAGATGAAGGATAAGCAAGTTGAAGGCATGTCATTTGCAAAGAGGAAGGAGAATTGAAAGTCAACAAAACAGAGGACATTCAGAAATAAGAGACCATTCTCCTAACCAGTACTGCAGTAATTCTTCCCCTCAATATCATTACCTGGGTCCTACAAGACCAGTACTACAAACTGGGAAGAGAGGTGCATTCCAGTTATAGGTACTTCCCCTAAAGACAACCTGCCAAGACTGAGGGACAACTCATACTTTTTCTGCCCCTCCCTGCATCTGGATTATTTCCAAACCCTTTCACATCAAGACCAGGACAATATGATCAAACTCCACATTTATTTGTCTGTAACTAGGACATGACAAAGACATGTTCACTCAGCACTTTTCAGCATGTGTACAACATCTGCATTAGAGTTTGTAAAGTTTACATTGTCTGCAATGGTTTTCATTTCACTGGTTTAACATTTTCAGCACTTTCTCTGATTGAGAAAGTATTAACAAACATCAATGCAGAAAAGTCACCGAACACAATTCAGTTTAAAACAACTCTTATACATATAAAATAAATTGCAAAAGTAAAATATATTCCACTAGTTTGGTCTTGGCTTAAAAAAAAAAAAAGAAGAGAAAAAGTGATCTCTAATCCTGTGATCTAATGATTTGCTGCAGCTGGGACATATATCCTCCTTAGATGTTCACAGTGTTTTCCTGGAGCTCTATCTATAATCTAGTCCGTGAAACGGAGTTAAAATAAAGCAAAGAGTTATGGACAAAATGTTGTCCAGCTGGTTTGAGCTTTGTCTTTAGATCTTGCAGAGAATTATTGCGCTGTTCTTCTCCAGGTAATCTGTGCAGGCCAAGACTAAAACACTGTCATTTTCTATCCTAGTGTCCTACAATAAATTAGGGAATACAAGCAAAACATCTGTGTGGAAAAAAAAAAATCTTCATACACTGCATAGTTAAGCAGCTTTTCCTGAGATTTAAAAGAATTTAGTTCTGCCCTCTTCCATCAGATGTCTTTGAAAGTCAACTAAACAACGCTCCTCCCTTCACCAATTTGTATAGCGATCTTCAGTCTGCAGAGGTCCAAAAATTAATCCTAAAATATCTCATAAAGTATCAGAAAAACGAGTTTGTCATCAGCAGACTGGAATTTATTATGCAGCTATACATACCTCCACTGGAATATTTTTTTGGAAGCTGTAATCAAACCAGATTAGCACACCAGAATTCTCCAGCATATTCCTACAATCTGTTTTGGTTATTTGTATGGCTTGAAAGCCTGTCCCTGCATCTAATGCCTCACCTGAACATATTCTGCTGCAATTTCAACTCGTAACTACTTGTTTTATTCATGACGGATGTGGAAATTTGACTAAACTCTCCTTGCAGATACCTTTTAAGAAATCTTTTCTCCAGACCAAAACTTGAGTATTCCCTGACTGAATGGCAACTTTAGCAGGTGGGTTTTTTTTCCTGGGGAAGTCCCACAGACCACCCTGTATCCCAGCACTGTTTGGCAGCAGAAAAAGGATCTACTATTATATTCTGGGATCAAATATAGCCAGGCTTTTAAAAAAACCAAAACCAACAAACAACCCATCCTCAACCAGTCAAATTTTACTCGCAAAGATCAAGCTTTCAAGTTCAAAGCATCAATGATGAAAAAACTGACATGACCCACCTACCAAGTGTGACAGCTTGCAGGCAGTGACAAGATGTCAGACCTGCCTCCCAGTTATACCTGCAGGTAACTTTTTTAAGCTGCTTTATCTATCACCTGCTAATGTCTGATGAAACATGTTGTATAAAACCACTCTAGAGCTAACCAATAATTTTTTTTCCCCAATCCTTAGTTTTGGTTTCTCTCTTCCACAGACTTTCTTATTTTCTTTACGGATCTTGTTACACAGCCATAACTTTCCCGAGTATGACATTATCCCAAACTGAACGAGATAGTTCCTGCTGAAGACCTACCACTCCTCGGCAGAATGGAGAAACTGCTTCACTACCTTATTTAAAATGCTTCTATATGTTCCAGTATGACAAGTGAATTTTCATGACAGTGATGCTGCTGACTCATGATAATTTAGGAACCATCACAACCCCCAGATACTCCCCCACAGAACTGCTGCCCTTCCAGCTGCTACTTGTCTGTGTAGGCAATATACCAAAACACAGTAATTTGAGCCCATCTACACCAAAATGGCTGAATCCAAAGCTATTGTTTTCAGACCATTTATTGAATTTGTCAGGATCACATTATCTGTGTGTTCAGTAAGAACATTATTGCAATATAGGGAAGTGAAACCACCAAAAAGTACGTGACGCAGTACAGACTCCCTGATATGAACACTCTTCCCTTGGACATACCTAAGTCTTGCCTTTTTTCTAGATGTTGTGAGGGAAAATGCTCCTCAACTCCTCAGCATTCTGGAACTTTTCCCAGCCCCACAGACTCTCAGCTCCCTAAATACTAGAGGATACATTCCAGAAGGCCCAGTCAACCTGAAGACATTAAAGCTGTCATTAACCCATTTCTCTACTTTTAACTGGAGTTCAAAGTAGAGGAAAGACAGTTTTCCCAAACTAACAGTCAAGATCATAACACATTCAACATTTTCAGGATGAGATTTCCTTGCTGAGTTTTTTTAAGGCTAACATCAAAGGTCTTTTCAGATCATCTCACGTGAGTCCTGATTAATCCCTTGATGATGGATGACGCATTGTAACACAATGGCAAAACACTCCTCTCTGCTGAAAGGCTGGAGACCTGTTGTAATCTTTACCATACACCTTCACCAGCAACTTTGTGAATACCAATAATTTCTGTGCCCAGAATAATACCATGTACCTTCCTGGCAGACTCAGTCCTTTATTTTCAAGTTAATTGTTCGTCACAAACTGAAGATGACAAAATTCCAAGAGAGTGTCACTCATTGCCACATGCTCTGTATGTTGCAACTACGCTACAGGAAGGGGGTCACACAGATATCCAGAACCTAGAAGAGACACCAAAAATAAAACTGCTCTAAGGGAAATTAAATTAAAATTCCCAATTTCTTCCTGTATTGAAAAAAAAGGGATTCCTAAAACCAGGGACATTTAGACAACATTATACACATATTTTCTTATCAAGAGTCACTAGCATCACACCACAGAGCTGTGATACTCCTTCCAGTGTGGAAGATAAAACTATGCAAAACACTGAACTGGAAATGATCACAAGATTCAAGGAGAAAACAAACCAACACTGGCATTTTTGCTAGAATGTCTGTAAGTCCGAGAACTTCAGCTGCTCCTGGCGAACTCCCTAATGTACAACAGTCCCTGAGGCACAAGGTCACATGCTGCAAAATATTTCTTTCTGAGCATCATTTATTGCAGAAAACCTCAGTTATGTTTGGCTGCACTGGTTCAAAGCATTTTTGTTAAGCCAGACCTTGGAAGTGCAACTATTTCAGATTAGTCATATTATAGAACTGCATACACCAACATTTTGCAAAACTGTTTTGCTGTTTAATTATAGAAAGGTCTAAGTAGCATAAAGTGTGAAAATTCTTTTCCTGACTTTTGAGGACCAGCTAGAGAAGAGGCTGCATACTTTAATCAAGAATTTCCAGCTTGGAGTGATACAGCCTGATCACTAATACGTATGATCAATTAAGCCACAATGCTTCCCCTCCCTGCTCACTGTCACATTCACAGCCCTGTCTAACCTAGAACTTTTAGGTCTGCACAGTGTTTGCACATACACGTATGGGGCAGTGGACACTTAGCCCCTATCAATCTCTACCTAAATCCACTCCCAAAACCATAAGTTTATCTTCCAACCATACAGTAACTCATTAAAGTTCAGCACATTTTTACAGGAACATATAAAGTTACAGCACACAAGTTAAAAAACATCCTGGCTTTCATGAAGTATTCTGAGCAGGACCACGTTTCTGCCAACTTCACTGCTTTTCATCAAATTTGACGAGCAAAGAGAACATAGACTTCAATTCCTCTTGCTGAAACAAAAGCCACACATGATTTAGTTGGCATCCTGGTCACTACGTAAGTGACAGTAAAATGTCTACTTACATTGCTGAGTTTGCAGAACCAAAACTAAACCACTCCTGCCTCTACAAATAAATTAACATAAAACTTAAAAATCCCAGACAAACTTCCTGGTACACACACTACCTCATCAACTGCAAAATCCAGTAACTATGACCTTTCCCTGGATAAGTTAGAACAACAGTCACCTCCTGGTTGTTTCTATGAAGCTGTAAGGAAAAGCATGAAAGCACAGCCAGCACTCCGCTGGAGAGAGGTGCTTTAATGCTTCAGCTCTACTGAACAGAGTCAGTCCTTTTCCAATCTCTTCATACAGACAAACAAACAAAGCACACCCTGGAGTACACTTCACAGCTAAGTCAATTCAGCAGTTACACAACTAACTTCAAACAATTTGTAACACTTAAAAAAAAAGGTAACTTTAACTCCTGAGCCAATAGATTTTCTTCACTCTGTAAAGGCAAAAACTACGTTACCTGACACCCCACACTCCTGAAGAAATTCACAGATCCAACCACAGCATTTTTCTGTATTAAAATAAGGATCCCAGAACTCCTGAAATACTGTTTCCATTTAATGAAAATGCTAGTGAATATTATTTTTCCTGTAGTGACTTTATTTCCTAATTTAAAACAGGATTTTCAAGATTCAGTAACACCACGCAGCAGTCACATGTGTGAGACAAGTTGACCATACCCTGTAGATATTCTCAAAGTAAAGTTTTTTCTAACATTCAGAAAGTGTGCACTTCTATTTTATTTGTTGTATTTCACATCTGCATTCTGCTCCTCATATTTCTGAGACACTGCAGAAAAAACCAGGATTTGTGTTTTTTTTTAAATGCCATCTGTTCCCTGCATATTTCCACTTTAGGTCCTCGTATGATATCTGCAATGGAAACTTCTGTGTCATATAGGATTAAGGCTATAAACCAGATGAATATAAAATGCAGAGGGCTGCACTTCCCTACAAATAGCTGTAAAAAAAAACCCCAAAAACCATAAGGAAGTTATCACCTGAAGCCTTTCTATTCTAAATACAAAACTTCAAGAAGTTCTTTTTAAAGGGACTTTCCTCCAGAAATTATGTGAAAGAGTGTGAGAGGAAAAGCTGCTCCTCTTAAATTTGGGAATTTTATTTGTTCCTACCACTGCTCTACACCTGTTTCCTTCCCAAGTCAGAAACTGGAAGTTTGAAATACCGGTCTCCAAATGGATAAGCAGGGGGAACCTTTCACTGAAATACCAGCCATATTCATTCACGAAGTAACATTTGCATAAGCTTTTTTCATAACCACCTAACATTTTTATAGAAGCTATGTCAACTCTACAGTAAACTCAGCTTTGACGGCGCTCCAATTATCTCAGCTGTTATCTCCATTCCCCCTCTTTGCTATTTCCACACTTTGCTCAGGCATTTGCAACGTTGCAGAGTATTATCAACATTACTAACACTTGTGTCACTCACAGCTCGGGGGCGGGGAAAGGCAGGCTGACCTACCTGGTCATGTTAATATAAAAAGATTTTTAAGCAACACTCTTAAACCATTCCACCATTACTTATAAGAATTTAAATAGCTACTGTTCCTCTAAAGCTGTTTAAAAACTCGTAACTTGTGCAGACACCCACTGACTGCTCTAAAATCGTTCCAAAACAGCTCGTTACTAAACAGAACCGAATTCAAAGTCTTAAATGGATATTTGAAACGCTAGGCGCGTTCTGATCTAGTCCAGCCCCAGCCGTTTAAGTTAAACCACACAAGACCTTAGGCCAAGGGGGCATAAAACACACCGGACACACGGAAATAACTTTCACGCCGGAAAAAGCCGCCTCACGCTCGGGCCGGGCGCTGTTTCCCTACGAGCAGACAGCGAGCGGCACCTGACAAGTTTCCCAGCCTCGCTGGCAGCGGGCAGAGCGAGCCGGGCCCCGGCTGCCCGCAGCACACGTGTCACTGCCCGGCGCCGACCGCCCCTTCCCGCCGGGGGCAGCCGGGAAGCGCGGCCCGGGAGGAGCCGAAGGGAAACGGCCGGCCTGGTGCCACTCACCCGGTTTCGTTTCCAGCCTACAGCGGGGTCGCCCCTGCCCGGCCCCCCGGGACTCACCCGCCGCCCCGGCCCGCCCCCCC
>VWZT01016359.1:573487-616550 GCA_013397055.1 Pachycephala philippinensis | reverse complement strand
GTAGTCCGCCTGTGCGAGGCTTACCCGATGCCGTGATGCCGGAAGATAGGAAGCAGGAACAGCCGCACTGCCCCCCAGGAGAGGGTCTGTCCTGCGGGCAGGAGAGGAGCGTGTCGCCCCTCTGCCAGACCGACCACGGCCCTCGGGCTGAGAGTGACCGGCGCTGCTGCCCCCGGTATCGGCTCCGGTGGGTCCTTCCCCGGCCCGGCGGAACACGATGGGCCGCGCCGGTTCCTGCTCGGACCGGTAGCGCTAAGCGCCGGGCGCCGTCGGAGCGCTTATCGGGGCACCGGAAGCCGCCGCAGTGAGCGGGTCCGGGTCGGTGGCAGCACCCGGCGAGTCCTGCCCGCTCTCCGGTGAGCAGAGTGGCCCCGCCTCCCTCTGGAATAAATATATATTCTCCTCTCCCCTCGTCCTCTGTGAGAGGAGTTAGGTTGCGTGGGGTCGTTTTTCTTTTCCGGCGCAGCAGGACCGGGAACTGCGGAGTCAAATCCAGGGAGAGCCGCCCGCCGTACCCGGTGAGTAGCGTACCCCGGCACGGAGCTTACCTGCGGCTTTTCCACTCCTTTTTTTATTAATGATCGCTTTTTCCGCGTGTGAGGAATTGCTCTTTTATAAGCTTTGTGCAGCCATTTATCCCTTCAAGAGGAGATGATCCATGAACGGGAAGCCATCACCTGTTCCCTGATACTCAGTTCTTTAGCTAGAAATTGTTTTTGCAACAGTTAATACAACTTTAGAACTTCAGTTTATAAAGCTGCCTGAAACGAAATATTCTGTAGCGGGTAAGTACCGATTGAATACATACGTAATATATATATACGTATATCTCTTTAAATATATGTAAAACTCTTGCAATTTGATGAGTGTAGATTGTGACTAAACTTTGACCATCAGACCAACTCAGAAATTCATCGGTTTCAGACCTTGTCCTGAATTTTTCTGTTTTAGGGCATTGACAAACATGTTTCCTCTCATACAACGATGCTGCTTCAACACACCTTTCAAAGTAAGTTACTGAAGGTTTACTAATTTTATTTAAAACTAAAATAGCAAAAGATAGGACTGCAGCTTTGAAAAAAGGGTGGCTTCCAAGTTGCAGTTTATCACGTTTATCACTTAGCTTTTCTAGAATAGTTCATTGTTTCTACAGCACCTTTAGGCAAAGCTATTTCTTTAATAACGTTAGATTTTATTGTCTCAACATCTTTTTTCCTATCACTTCTTGATGGAGTAGTGAGGGGACAGTAGCTAGTTTCTGAGGTGACCTTATCTTGCTTCTATATTAAACTGTTTTATATTTTACTCTGAAAAGGACTGATAAAAGTGCCTAAAGAATGCATGTGTGTGGGGAGGGAGAGGTGGGCACTGAGGAAGCTTTGCTTATGCACTCTGGAGAGCCCAGTTTCTCTTCATCAGCTGCATTGGGTCCCTTCATTAGTTCAGTTAAAACCACTTGAAATTCAGGAGCAAGGACAGCTGTGGTGTGACCTGACCTGGAAAAACACTTGGTACAATATTCAGTAGGTAGTTTAGGTACCTGCAAATCTCTAAGCCTGCACTGTACAGTGTCGAGAACAAGTTTTGTGCTTGCAGCTGCAGAAGTTAACTGGTCCCAGACTGCCGCTCTGTGGGAAGAGAACTTGGTCTTCCTTCGCCCTCCGGCTGCGGAGAGATGCGTGTCCTCTCTCAACATCTCTGAGCCTCAAACCAGCATCAGTTTACACAACCAAGCTCCAGGCTTTTCACACCTCTCTCCCCGTCTTGAAGAGGAAAACGCCTGCAGAACCTGAGGCAGAATCGCAAAAAAGCCTGGAATCACTGAAGGATTCTCCCAAGCCAGCTGTTTACTTAAGCCTCGGGGGGCTAATTCCATTTGTGGCTGTGCCCCTGGCCATGGCCATCCAGGGCACCTACTGCCCAGAGCTGGCCTTCGCTCAGGTTGCCTACAGTGCTGCAACAGTGTCTTTCCTAGGGGGAATGAGGTGGGGGTTTGCTCTCCCGGAAAACAGCCCAGCCAAGCCAGACTGGCTGAACCTGGCTAACGGCACAGTTCCTCCTCTGCTCGCCTGCCAAGCCTTGCTTTTCAAAGATATCACTCAGGGAGCAGTAATGCTCATGCTGGCCTTAGGGATAACGCTGCATTACGATGTTTCCCTTCTTCCTACTTACCCCAGGTGGTTTAAAGTACTGAGGGTAACGGGAACAGTGGTGATGGTGTTATCCCTGTTGGCCACTCTAGCACTGAAAGCTTTCTTAGAGGTGGAGCAAAGTGATGACAGAAAGATATGGCAGAACACAAATTAATAAATCAATAAGGAAAAGCTCTTATCTGCCTTATTGGGGGCAGTACTTGTATGGAGTTCCAGGAGAAATAAAGACTGATTTCTACTTAGAAGTTGTATGATGGCAGGGATCAAGATGCTTATTGTTGAAGCAAAATGATTTTCCAACTGATTTTGAAGCTAGTTCAGGAGGGAAGGATTGTAAATAGCAATTACTTCCAAGGCAAGCATGAGTCTGTCCTTTCCTGTAGAACTAAGAATCGCTCCTGAATGAGATGTTGCTGCTCTAGGAATTTAGAATGGAGATTAAAAATGACACGGGTATGAATTGTTCCATGCTGAACTATGAAAGTATCTGGTTTAAGTGTAATGTGTGACCATGTTCTGAGGTGGGGAAAACAACAGTAACAAGGTGGAAGCAGTTCTAGTTTGGTGTTTAAAGAAGTAGCAGAGAATAATGCAAAAGCACATCCATACTCAGTTGCTGTGTTGTGGAACAAGACTCCTATTTCACTATTTTCAGAGAAAATGCTGAAAATCACAGAATGGTTTGGGTTGGAAGGGACCTTAAAGATCATCTCGTTCCAACCCCCTGCCAGATACAGGGACACCTTCCACTAGATCAGGTTGCTCAAAGCCCCATCCAGCCTGAACACTTCCAGGGATGCTGTGTGAGGAAGTGCTCAGTGTGGTGTCAGGTGAGAAAGGACTGGTGAGGTTTGTTTACAGTGGCAAGCCAAGGTCAGCACTCACCTGAAATATGTCATTCAGCTGGAGTGGGGAAAAGCTGAAGGGGGAGCTTTGTATCTTTGAAGAAGACAGAAGGTCAACTTCCTGCTCAAGCTTACTGAAATTAAAAAGGCAATTTGGGCCACCAGTATGTAGGTTTTGTTTGGATTTAGGGCTGCCCAGCAAAGGAAGCTGCATGCGACATAGCCATAAAGGTCTGCCATACTCCTAAATTAAAGGACTGATAACTTATGCTATGACACAAGGACTCAAGTGCTGGCACTAAGGGATCAGATGATGGGACTGAAAGTAGCTTCTGTCTTCTCTCTCCTAAGAGTCCATATATTTGGACAGGTACAACTGGACTTGTAGCCTGCAAACCCTCCACGATGGGCCTATTACTGAATCCACTGCAGAAGCATAAACTCCTTGTACGTAAGTCTTTCTAGCACATCATTTAGTGTAGCAGTGGAAGATACAACCTAAGTCACATGGATTTCCTTTTCTAGTGTCAGCTACCTCAAGAAACCTATGAAATGGGATGTGGGCATATTTCTTCTAAGCTTTTTATCAGAAGTATTTAAGTACAGTAGAAGATGCAACAAGAAAGCTGAAAATGACATCCACGCATGGTCTTGAGACCAGATAATCCTCATAGTTCCGTTAAAGCACTATTCTTCATTGTTGTTTTACACCAAATAAAGCAAATATTGTCCCTTAAAATTTGTTACCTGTTCATTCTGCAAAGAGCAGACTTTGAAGAAACCTGCCTGTCCTGGAGATGGAACTAGCTGGTATGATATTGCTGAAACAGCAGCTCTGTACACCAGCCTCTCCCTTTTGCAACCTGTTAACCTTTGTATCTTACCCATAATTGTTTAATATATTGTTTATCAGTTGCTCTATGCTGAGCTATGAAAGTACCCTATTAAACAATATATTTCAGAGCTTTCTGAATATAAAGGAAATAAAATTGAATTTGTGAATGAAAATGTTTTTTCTGTTCCTTACTTAGACATGGCATCTTTTAAGATGGGTCCAGAGAAGAGTCCTGTCTTTGTCTTGATTAGGTTAAAGGGGTGCTGAGGATCAGAGACCATAATCAACCAGCTTCAAAATTTCATTCAAACACGACAGAATCAGTTACAAAACCTGGACAAGGTAACTTCAGACAATTGCAGACTCCCTCAAGCTCCATTAAACCAGGAAGTTTACAGGTGGGGATCAGAAGTAAACTTGTAGTTCCCAAACTACTAAAACACAGCTAAGGTAGTGTTTCTCAAACGGTTCCATGAGGGATCCTGAAATGTAAAGGAGAAAGACTAAGAAATACTACCTTTAATTTCATCCCACAGAGGGCTGAATAGAGCTGGCAAGGCAGCCAGACTCCCAGGAAGTCTGAGTGATTTCACACTAAGAACAGAAATATTTGAGTATTTTACTGCAGAAGTGTGTTACTTCCACCACTCAGTCACAATTCATAACCCATCTTTCCCTAGTGTTCTTCCGGGAAATATGATTTCCAATACAAAGAAAAAATTACCTATTATCTGAAAGTGGCAGTAATATAGCTTACTTAGTTATGAAAGCAACCTATTCAAGAGCATTCCAGTCAGTTCTGAAAATGCATTTTATTATGAAAACAGTTTAAACAAGCTTATACTTGAAAAAATCAAACCATTAATTCAGACATATAAGAAATTCTTTGAAGTAAAAGCACATACAAGATTATGGAACAATCAGAGAAACTCTCCATCATCTAGCATGTTTTAGCCCAACCCTATGTCAGATTTTAGGACCTAGATTATTAAGGTACCTGCAACACTCACCTTGGAGGATTTATTAATGTATTAATTTGTTAATTTTACACAGGGGATATTGACCTAAACAGCATGAATGCTCCTTTGTCTACACAGTGCCAGGCTTCCTGTTTTTTGACATTCCAGTTGTGGTTTTGTGTTCCAGAATAACTGTCTATCAAAATTCAAGCAGCCTCACTTCAGACTCTGTCCAAATCATCCACAGCTGTGCTGAAAATGCAACCACAGTGTGCAAAAAGCAACTTCAAATACGTTCATTAAATGAATCTAGAAGTAACTCCAAACTCCTGATAGTACTGTTCTACTAAGTGTATCCCAGCTAAATACAAACTCCTTAAGAGCACACTGATATCATCACTTTAGTGCTAAATGCAGCTAATTCTATCACAAAAAGCTCCATTAGCTCAAATTTGGATGAGGCAGGATACAAGATGTAGTGAAGGTAAAGGAGGGTGCCTTGTAGAAGAGCAAGTATTCAATGCCAAGTCTCAGCATGTGTCACACAGGGTAAAAACACATTTGACTATAGAGAAAAAAAATATGGGGGCAAAAGCCTTTCCCTGTGTTTTTATACTAAGAGCAGTCCTAAACAGAACAGCCGATCTAATGAATAGCATTTGCATTTAAAATTCACCAGAGCTTACACAAAAAGGATCTCTACTGGCATCACTGACACCACTGAGAAGAAATGCCAGTGCTGAAGGGGAATGGCATTATTAGAACTGTGAGGACAACCTTCCAGAATAGGAAATTCTCATCCACTCACCATTCAAATTTGTGGAGTGGCCAGAAAGTAAAGATCCAATCCCTATTTAATGCCCACCATGTCCAGCAACAGAAAAGAGGCTCAAATGCATCAAGGTCATAAGTAGAGGCACCAAGTCTTTCCTGTCTGTTATCTGCTCTTCCTTGTTTTCTGCCAGAAAAAGAACTAATGCCATCCTGACGTTACCTACAGGTAATTCCTTGCTGTCGACAGTAACCCACTTCCAGATTGCAAGTCTGGCTAAAGTGCCAGCTGAGTAACAACCTGATTAATGTCTCTAATGTGTTGGAATTATTTCTTCAGATTTTTACAGGGCAAACTCACCATTTATTTCAGTGAGCTTAATCCAGTTATAAGAGGCATTCCTACTCTTAACAGAATACTTCCTGAGACAGACACTGGATAAGCCAATTTACTTTGAAGGGCTTTTCCTTTTGCTCAGGAAAATCCCTCTGATCTAATTCTCCACTGAAGCTCCTGTGTTAGAAGAGGTTTCTGGCCAATGAAACAGGAAATCTGAGGAGATATATTTACTCATTCCTTGAATGAGTTTTCTTCTTTGTGTTTTACAGCACAGCTACGCCTCCTTCGCAGCGGCTGGTGATCATGTTGGCAATTTCAGTCCAGCTGTCCATGTGAGGGTTATAAACTTCAACAGAGTCAGAGGTTACTGGAGCAGCAAAATCAGGACTGGGAGCTCGGCCTCCCGAGGCATAGAGAAGTCCATTCACAGCCACAACACAGACACCAGCTCTCGGGATCTTCATCGACGCAACTTCAACCCACTTTTCCTAACAAGAAGGTGAAAGATCAAGAAATAGTTTTAGGGCAAGCCCCGATTCTGATAGAGTAACTTTTAAAGAGGATTATCAAGCCAGGAATGACAACACTTTAACAAGGGGTCCAAATCGTGTTAGTCACTAAAGAGCAGATCCCATACTGTCTGCACACAACACCCCTCCCTTTCTTCAGTCACTGCAAGATGCAGTCAGTCTCCAAAATAGAGCATGGCACAATTTGAGGTGGGGGAAACAGGAAAACTGGATTCAATTTGAAAAGCAAAACAGATGGCACATGGGATTATGTTCTGCTTTTAAGAGTAGATACTCTTCCAAAGAGCATCACAGAAACATGAGCAATAACAGTCTGGAATAATTTTTCATCTTATTCTAGTCATGCTGAAACACCACCACATTTTGATGCAGAAGATCCTCAAATTTTGCAATAAAAGGTAATTCTTACCTTTACAATGAGTTTTTGCTCTCTCTTCAGATTATTGAGCTTTCTGTTGCAGAGGGGAAATCTATCCTCTCATCTTAACCCTAAGAAGTATTTACCAAACTACAGTATATCTGTGCATGGTTAAAACATGACAACTACTTAGGACAGACCCTGAGATCACCAAAGCTTTGTTTCACTCAAGATCACCAGCCAGCAGTGAGAAGGAAATGACATTTATGAAGTGACTCTACAATACCTCTTCGAATGAGTATCTTTCTACACTAGCAAGTGCATCCTGAGATTCATTCCAGCCTCCCACAGCATAGATACAATCGTTGAGAGCAGCTACACCAAGATAGGCTCTTCGGGTGCCCATTGGAGCAAGCTCAGACCAACGTTTAGAGATGGGATCGTAGACTTCGACAGAACGCAGCTCTACTCCTTCACTGCTGATACCACCAACGACATAAATCAAACCTGCAGAAACAGAGTTTCTCCTCTTTTAGGCTTCATAATTACTGTCACAACACAAGTTTGAGCCTGACATTAAGATGGTTAAAGAATGACAGAAAATCCTCCTTTTGCTCAGTAGTAGAATACATAAAGCTTTTGCATGAGCAGCTTGAGGCTCGAGCACTAGAAGCTCTGAGGAAAGCAAAAATCAATTAAGTGCAGGAGAGGGAATTCAGAAGGTTGCAACTACTGACCTGATTAGGATCAAATACTTAGGAAGCACGCGTATTGATCAAGTCTTTAGACATGTCTGTCTTACAATAACCTGTGGCGAGTCTTCAGATTGTCACAAAGAAAAACATGCAAACCCAAATATGGAAGATAAATAACAGCAGTATCAGGAAGAACAATCAACTGCTAGAAGACTAGCTGCATAACCATACTGGCAGCCATGTAAAAATTTTGCATGAGATAAAAGGCAGAAGACAAGAGAGAACTTTACAGTCTTTGAATTCTGCAGAATTAAAAATAGAGTACAACAAACAAGCGAGGCACAAGCATGTGTGAGTGACAGCTCAGTACAAGACAAAGGTAAGAATTCATGACTACGACACAAAGCTTCAAAATCCAACGGCTGTTGGAACTATTTATGGATATAAACTTGAGAATATTCACCTTGCATTTCACAACACCCAAAGCAGTAACGGGGCTTAGCCATGCTTCCCACCACATCCCAACTATTTTCTTCAGGATCAAATCTTTCAATTGTGTTGCCAATCTCTGCTCCAACCCAGCCTCCTGCAAATAACAGCAAACACAGAAAGGAATTTAATGGCATGAAGTTGTGTATTAGCTGCATTTTTAGACATACAGTGCACTGTTCCAGGACAAATTCTGAAATCAGCATGCAGTCAGTCTACAATGGAAGTAAGTTATAACTAAACAGTAACTAACCCACAGAGATGTAGTATATATGTTAATACTTATGGACACAGCTGTTTTTCAAAATTTAAGTTTGCAAATTTGCATCACCAAGATGTAATATTTAAGATCAAACAGATTTACAAGTTCTATGAATTAACGTCTTTAACTTCACCTAGAAAAACCCCACAACTCACCCAAAGCATAGATAGCACCATAACATGTGCACACTCCCAGTGCACAACGGGGATGGTTCATGGAAGCCACAGTTGTCCATTGTTTAGTAACAGGATCATAACATTCTGTACAGTCAAAAATCATTGAGTTGTCCTCACCTGTACAATATGAGCAAGAAGAGTCAGGGGAAATGCAATGTTTTGCACTGCAGATATGGAAACATTCTTCAACTTCTTCCAGGACAGGCAACATTTGAATACAAGATTTATCTTTTAGCCAAATGGCCAACGTAGCCAAAGCTTCCTTTGTACCCACAACTGAATCATCACTAGGAACCACTTTCATCAATAGTTCCCTGAAATGTTACTGAAAACATCGGAGAGGTAAACAACCACAGTGCTGCACGTTTTACTCTGCAGCACAGCTGACTGGGTTTTCAAGACCAAAGAATAAGCTCTGCAGTGACAAAAACAGTCTACGCGTGCATTCTTTTGTGATGGGCTGGTAGAGCTACTCATCACATCCTTGTGCAAACATACATAATGAGCCTTTCCAGACAGGCAGACCACAAGTGGTCTGTCCTGTGCTACTGCCTTTTATGCTCTGGGCTTCTGCTAGACTACAAGTGAGAAAAGAAATTCCTTTACTGGTGGTACACAAAGCCCACAGAATAGCCAACATGTCCGAGTATATCTGCACACATCCATATGGTAACCTGTGAGTAGCTACACCATGAGGGGAGAGCATCTTGGTAAAAACTGGCCAGCACAGGAGCCTTAACAGGCATTCACAGAGCAGTGATGGTAGAGAACCAAGGAACCCCAATTCCTTTGTTATTACACCTAAAAGTTGTATTGTCCTCAGAACCACTTATAAGAAACACAATTTTGAAAGTCTCCACGCATGAGTTCTCTAGCATTCATGTAAGAAAGCAAGCATATTTCAGCTGTTACCTCCAATGGCATAGACCATTCCTCCCACCACAGCCACCCCCAGCCCACTCCGGGCCTGGTGGAGAGAGGACACTGTGGTCCAGTAGTGGCTGAAGGTGTCAAATCGCTCCACACAGCTGAGGGCTCTGCTGTCACTCCAGCGTCCTCCTTGCAGTCGGGTGTACCCACCTGGAAAGGAAGTGGAAAGGCCAAGTAAGAGCTGCCTGTTCATCGTCATGCTCCTATATCTAAACCATTAAAAATATTACAGTAACAGCCATTAGCCACTTTTAATAGGAATTGGATTTTTCCAAGTAGCTTCATCTCTCCAGCATACAAGGAAAAATGGTTGCCTTGAGGATCATGGAAATTGTGCTGAGCTGATGCCACAACATTACAAATATTAGAATTCATGTTTTCAGTAAAATACAGAGACCAGCCAACGGCCTTTGCTCTCCAAGATGGTGCTACTGCCCACAGGGTGAAACAAATGTGCTCCCTTCCAATATAAAGCTGCAGCTTTGCTGACAACTTGCAATTTCAAGTATCCCATCATTTGAACCAAAGTATCCTGCACAGAGAAAACTTCACCCATCAGAACAAAAAGTGCAGTGAATTTGCATACACCATTCCAGCAGTGAACGCTGGGTAAATCCTCTGCTGATTTGCAGCTTTTCACCTAAGGCAAATTATTTTTGAACAGCAAATCTGGGCTTTGAATGCCATGTCACAATGAGAAGAAATGTGAATGCTGGACTCCTGTGCAATTCTAACCAAAGCAGCTAACGTGGTAACTCAGCCATGATAAAACATTTTGCTATCTTTATATATTTTGATTTTTAAAAAATCTTCTGAGTATCTCCTTCAGTACTGCATTCTGAGATACTACTTCATTTGTTTTATAAGGTTCAAACAGCCACATTCTAACCTACTGCATAAAGGTACTTCCTGGCTTTCCTCCGGGGACGACCTTTAGAAGCTTGCAGAAAACTGCTGACCTTGTTCTCTTTGGGAGATTTAGAGACTTCACAATATTCTTTCAACAGAGTTTGCAGGGCCACCCGAAGACTGAAATCTGGAATACCTTGAAGAGCAACATAAGCAGAATAAGAATAAAATGAGCAGAACTTTAAAAAAGCACAGTGAAAAGTAACAAACTGTAAGCAATTCAGTTGTAGAAAAATTACTGGCTTCTCCTAAAACAGCAGACAAATCAATGTTGCCTACTTTTATAAGGCTTTTTCAAAAGCATGTTTTTAAAGTAAGCTGTGCGTATTTTTTAAAAAATAGAGCTTGTTTGCTATAAATATTTTCATTCATCATGCTATTAATGTAAAAAATAGTCCATCAAAGCCCAGTAACTCTGAAAAACACATGGTTTACTCACATACATGCATCTGATATTCCTTCTTTCCATCTTTCACTTACTTTCTATGTATTTTAACAGCCTTTGTGCTGGTAGCAGAGGGAATCGAACAGGCTCCAGTACTTCTACGACATATTTCTTTCTCTTCCCCACATCCTTCAGAATCCATTGCATCGCCGCTGTGAAAACCTGGTACTCGTCCTCGATGCTCAGGTCCTCGCTCCGCAGGATCTTGACGAGCTGCTCCTTGGTGAGCGCCAGGAACTCCTCCCCGCTCTGCACCTCCAGGAAGTGCGCGTGGATGTAGCTCTCGGTGAACTCCATCAAGTCGTGACAGGCGATCTGCTCGGAGAACTGGAAGAGGCCGATGCAGTTCAGCGGGTCGATCTGGCCCTTGAGGAACTCGCAGCAGAGCTCCACCACCTCGGTGAGCTGCAGCATGTCCGCGGCGACGATGAGCTCCTGGACGTTGTGCTCCGAGATGCTCACCACCCCTGCGGGCACCAAACCACAGCGGGGCCCCGCTCCAGCCTGCGGCCGCCGGGCACCCGCCCCTCGCCCCGCCGCCAGCGCTCACCTGTGTAGATGAAGTCGAGCAGCGTGTGGAAGGTGTCCGCCTCCACGCCCGCGATCCGCACCACGTCCCGCCCGGACTCCTTCATGCCGCCCGCGAACAGCGCCGCGAAGTAGGGGCTGCTGGCCGCCAGCACCAGGCGGTGCACGGAGAACGCCTCCGGGCCCACCTCCAGCCGCACGTCGCAGAAGCTTTGCCCGGCGCGCAGCCGGTTGATCTGGGCCAGGAGGAGGCGGGCGTGCCGCTCGGAGCTGGAGATGGAGCCGGAGCCAGAGGCGCCCTTGCCCGTCCCGGCACTGGCCGCCATCGCTGCTGCGGCACCGGCACCCCCCGGCGNTCGGTGTGCTGAGGGCTCCGTGTGCTGAGGGCTCCGTGTGCTGAGCCGCCTGCCCTCAAGCCGGCACTGGTTCTGGTACCACTGTTCGCTCCTCTGTCTATGCACCTGCCTGGGCACCTGGCCCCGTGAGGCCCCTCAGGAATCACGTAATCATCAAGGCTGGAAGAGACCTTTAAGATTATTCATTCCAACGGTCCACCCAGCACTTCCCCTAAACTCCTAAACCACATCACCCAGTGCCAGATCCAGATGCCTATTAAATACCTCCAGGGGTGGTGACTCCACCACTTCCCTGGACAACCTATTCCAATGCCTGACCACCTGAACAGTGAAAATTTTTTGTCTAACATCTAATCTGAATCTCACCTGTCTTAGCTTAAGGGCATTTCCTCTGGTCCTCTCACTGCAGGCACAGTAAAAGAGACTGACCCCCACCTCACTGTAACCTCCTTCCAGGGAGTTGTAGAGATGAGATCCTCCTTGAGACTGAACAAACCCTGCTGCCTCAGCCGCTCCTCATAAGACATATTTTCTAGCCTTGTTGCCTTTGCTGGGCATGCTCCAGCACCTCAATGTTAAAGTGAGGAGTCCCTGTGCACCCCTACAAACACACCTCTGCCCACTCTGGGCTTGCTCCCTGCTCTGCGAAGAGCTGCTCTGTGGTTAAAACTGGTCCCCCAATAGGTTATTCACTTACTGCCTTCACAATCTCTGTCCCTCAGTCCTAGTCATGCTCTTGCAAACTGGGTCCCTGTCCACCTCCATCTGTGCTTGTGAGAAACATGGCTATATTGGGGAGAAATTGCAGCTGCCACCAGCCCAGGGAACCCCAGAGACAGGAGGCAGGGACACTGCCTGTCCTTAGCTCAGGACTGTTGCACCAGACCAGTGCTGACAGGGGATAAGCATCTCATACTGAGGTAAACACACATGATCACCAGGTCTGGCAGAGCTGACACTGATTCTGAGAGAAAAGCATCCCTCCTGAGTTTTCCACAACTGTTCCAGGAGCGTGACAGGTAGACCCAGCCCAGCATCACCTTTGTCCATAGTGTCATGCCATGTTTGGGCCTTCCTCTTCATTCCAGCACGGATGTTTCATCAATGTCCTGTAGCAGCACCATGTGGGTCACTGGGGTCAGCACTGATCCTGAGGCAGAGTGTGCTTCCATCTTAGTCTGTGTAATTCCCTGAGTCACTGCATGCCTGAGCACTGATGGGGGATGAGCATCACATACTGAGTTAAATGCACGCAGTCACCGGGTCCAGCAGAGCTGGCACTAATTCTGAGAGAAAAGCATCCCTCCTGAGTTTTCCACAACTGTTCCAGGAGCATAACATCCAGCCAGAGCAAAATGCGATCACAGAGCCACTTGGAATGCTTCCATATCTATTTACTGTGAGACTGGGAAAGAAAAACATGTCTGCTCACTGTTACAATGGTCACGGCCCCTCAGGCTTTTCTCATGATTCTGCATTTCATTGTAATAACGTTTAAATGTACTTCTGGAAAGAATCTGAATCATGATACCCTCTGGGGGCTGTTGGTTTCTCTGTTCATCAGCATTACATTCTAATTACATTTCAAGTTGGTCTTAAAAAAATACCCATAGAAAGCATAGATCTAGAGAGATTTCTGCAAGTACACACAGTTGGATGCATGCTGATATAACTCTACAAATTTTAAGCTCGGCTAAGAAATGCATTGAGGTTTTTCTTTCTTTGATGCATCAGTAAAAGAAACCAGACCCCTCTCGTGCTGACATTTTATTCATCGGAAGTGGCCTGTGAGTAAAAGGCTTAGAATTCTCCTAAATGCCAGTGGCTCGCTGGCTGGCTGATGTCAGCTGTTAGACTCTTGGCCAGCACTCGGACTTCACACCATAGCACCAAATTTACAGACACAAATTAGCATTGCTGAGAGAGCTAATTTTGCCCCAAAGGCCTGTGCTGTGCTGTGTTCATGGTTCTGCCCCCAGCAAAGGGCACCACTTTAGTGGCTGTCTTCTGTGGCCACACAGGAGCTGTACAGGATGGAGCTAATGCTCCCATACTATTGTGAATCTCCCAAAACATGCTGAAAGTACCTTTGACAGTGTGAAATTGCACTGTGTAATGAGGAGGCCTTTTGATTAACCAACATCAAGAATGGCAGTCACTATAGTGAAGGAATTAAAAATGTCTCCAATTTTAATACAATAGACTTGTAAAAATGTATTTGCAAATAAGACAGCTGAATGCTAGCAGTCATATAGGACAGGTGACAAAAAAAGCCATGCCCTGTGCTCCTCAACGTGTCCCGCTGCCAATATCTGCACAGAAGTGCTGCTGCCACCCTGCCTAAACAGTGAGAAGATTCTCACAAAAAACTGTTCCGACTTTCTCTTGAAAAATCCCTGTCCCACAGAGGCCCATAGCTGCTCACATTTCCCTGGCTGAAGGGTTCTCAGCAAAACCTTTCCAGATGCCTGGATGATGTTCTGCAGAGCCGAGGGAGCTGTCTGTGCTGCTTTTCCCGAATCCTGCAGGTGCCGCTGTTACCGCAGGGAGATGTGTTGGAACGTTAATAAAACCGGGACTGCAGGGTGACGTATTGGAACATTAACAAAATCGGGAGGCTGAAAGGTGTTGCATGTGCGGGTGCTGAACCTGTCCTCTCTTACAGTATGATTTAAGTCCGTTTGTATTTTTTTTCCCCCCTGAACTCGATACAGATGGAGAGCTCTTAGTCTTAAAAACCAAACCAAAACAAAACACCCACCACAAAACCTAAAAAGAGAAATAATTGATTTGAATTCAGTTTTGCCTGACTGCTTCTTGTCAGAACCTGTCCATCGCACCTGCAGTTTTGGGGACCATTTTGACTTAAAACCCCTTACCACACTTGGCTGCTAAAATTCTCTATTGCAGAGGACACATGAAACTCAGGCATTGACTATTTGCCGGTACATCAAATCCCATGGGATGTTTTGTGACAGGGAGCCACTTTCCATGGTAACCAGAATGTGCCAGGTCTAACTCCTCCCCCACTTTAGTGGGTATGAAATCTTCACTTCCTGTCCCAAACTGCATCTCTGAACCTTGCCCTCTGTGCTAAGGCATCTGCTATAACCTTTCAGTGGTACAGCCAGTTGCCATTTTTGTTACTAATTACCCACTATAGTTGCTACTTGTATTGTAATGCACTGGATCTATCAGAGGAGAGGTGGTGTACAGCCTCACTAAAATGGAAAGGAACTTACTTTGTGTTTTGGTGTGCAGGTCACAAAATCTTCATAGGATACAACCATTTTTGCTCCACTTCCCTAAGTTCCACAAGGGTTTGAACTCAAACTTCTCCCAGGGAAGCCAAAATTGCAAAGGTGCAAAGCTACCAAGAGTCCATGAGGAGTAGAAGCATCTGCAGTACCCTAAGCTACATCTCTTACACTTCCAAGACACCTTGTTTCTGCTAAGGTCTAGGTTTTTCTCAGATGTCCCATTTACTCTGGATGCCACTGCATGCCCAAAAGCAGTGATGCAGACCAGCGGTCTGTGAATGCACAGTTGGTGGAGTGTTGTTGTTCAGCCCCTTGAAGGGGTAAGATAAGGCAGGCTGCTGCTTCACACTCTCAGCCTGGAAGAGAGAAGAGGCTCCCTGGGTACTTCTAAGGTATTTCTCAAAGACAGCATAGGTTTACCCCATTATCACCCCAATGGTGATAATCACAACTGCTTATCGTGTTTGTCTACTCAGTCAAAAGCCTCTAATGAGCTACAGACTCTGTATTCTAATTAGATACCTGCATAAACCTGTTGTCAGCTTATGCTTTCACGTGATACATAAGCTTCAGTGGATAAAGAAGCTTCCCTTCAGGGTCTGAATGCTTCCTATCTCAGTGGGTTGTGCTTCACAAAGAGATAACACATTTTCCAGAGAACACTCTCTCTCGACAGGTTTGGGCCAGGCCCAAGAGCTATTACCTTCATTCCTGTGAAGGTTAATGAATCTTGATAAATATGTGTGTATGTGTGTGTAGGGTAGAGGTCTGAACTGGAATTGACCCAAACACAGAGAGCAAGAGGAGTCCCCAAAGACAGTCTTTCTGCACAGGCAGCCCTACAATACAGGGCTTGTGTGAAAAATTTAAGTTTTCTCACTACCAGCAAGGTGGTGATGGCTCTGTCCATTTCTCAGCTGAACTGTTAATGGCTTGGGAAACTGTAAAACTCAGGGCTGTGCCATTCTGAATGCTTCTCTTCTCTTCTCTGCTCTTCTCGGCTCTTCTCTTCTCTTCTCTTCTCTTCTCTTCTCTTCTCTTCTCTTCTCTCTTGCCTTCATGAATTTTTTGTCTGTTTCAAAATTTATAATTAAGTATTTTTACTATTTTCACTGTAATATGGCTTGAGGTAAAGGTGGCATTAAGGTAACAGCCTGGTATCGGAGTTTTCAGTCCAGGCAGGTTTAGCACTCTTGAAGTGGGGATTGAGAAACTCTCCCGAGTATTCACATCCCACCAAAGGTGCTGTGGCACAGGCTGTGCTGGCATCCAGCTGAGGGGGGTGTTGCCCTCCAGTGACCAGCCACGCCCTGGGGAGCCATTTGTCAGGCAGTAAAAGTGGGGAATACATTTGAGCCACAGGAGCCTTCAGAGGGAATGTGACATTCCCAGTGAGAAATGCACAGATATTGGCTTGTGATTTCAGGAGCACTGGCAATATTTCACTGCTGTGTGTTCCAGGCTTCACCTTCACAATAGCACTGGGTGGAAAGGGGATTCGTGTGTGATAAAAAATAATAAAACAAGGAAAAAACGTTTTTCAGTACTAAAGTATACCCTAGCAATGAAAGGATCGTGTCACCTGACCTACTTGTGTGGAGAGGTTTGTGTTCTGGGTACACTTACCTAGCAGGAAGTTTGGAGGAATTCCAGTGAAATGGGGAATGTTGTGCAACATGCATGGCTACAGTTCCCCACCACTTAGAAGATTCTTGTGTTTAAGCCATAGATCTGGAACAATTCCAGGCAATTTGATTTAAAATAAACATCCTGGATGCTGTGTGTCAGATACTAGCACAATATTGTTTTAATCTTTCTCATTTCTCCCGTGGGAATAATCATTCCATGAAGAAGGAAAGTGATCTAATGAGAGAATTAACTCAAGAGCTTGAACATTGAATTAGTCACAGCTGTCTGAGAGGGGAACCAAGGCGAACTCCACAGAGACCTCACTGCATTTCCAAGGAAGGAGGCCAAAAGAATACTGGGACTCGGATAGCAGTTGGTGATCAAAACAGGCAGGAGAGATACGCTTTTAGTAGAGAGACTTTCCTCCCTCATTTCTCTCTGAAGATAAATCTCAGTAGTAGGGAATTGCTGCAACTTTGTCTTGGAGATGTTGAAAGCTGCCAGATTGTTGAGGTCTGATCCTAACTGTGTCCTCACACTTACTTGAAGCAGATGATTGATTTCATAGCTTGGGTCTTTTTTTACTGTAGTCTAGAGCTGACCTGCAGCTTCACACTGAATTAGATCTGCTCCCTAAGGTGACTGTATCAAAGGTGCAGGTCTTTTTTGCCAAAAGGAAAAATGAGTTGTGCTTGAGAATTATCAGTCTTCAGGCACGGGGTAATTCAGTCTTGCCATTAGTAAAGTTTGGCAATGTTTCAAACTGTAATCCAAACCCTAATGCTTTTTGGACTCTTTACTTAACTCTTCTTGTCTAAATCTCAGTGTTTCCTTGGATAATAAAGTAGAGCAAACACACAACAGACATGAGCTGTCTGGAGCATGTGGCATTTTTTTAAATAACTCCAAGTTATGCAAACCTTTGGAACAGAAAAAAAAGGAAGGAAAATAACCAGAAAATGTGCATAAATTCAGCTAATTTAATTCCTTTTAAATTTTATAGTCATGAGATATATACCAGGAGCAGGTTTGTTCTCCTAGAACATACTGCACTTGTGTTGACAGAACTTGTGAACTGATTTCATTGGGAAGATGGATAGAGTTAAACTCTGCCTGATACCCACCACATTCCACAGTCTGTGTGATGCAGTGGGGTCATTCCAGAAGCAGCGCCTCAGTGGAATGTGAGATACGTCACCAACTCTGAGTAACTGTTAGTAGGATGTCTGTAGGTCCTGCATCTGCTTGCTTGGTGAGTCAGGACTTCCGGGGCTCTGCATACACTGAAGCCTTAAAAGATTAAAACTTCTTCCACAGTGTAACATTTCAGCTGTAAATGGCATAGGTTGCTGTTACGCATCCCACCTCCTTGGCTGCTCTGCTGTTGCTTTGTCATGTATTTCCCTGGACGATTTTTTCCAATGATTTACCTTTCCTCAGTGCAAGCATTTTTCATCTCCCTTTTTAGAATTTCACCTTTGGAGGCTTGGTCTAGTTCTTCAGACAGAAAGATCATTTTTATTCTAATCTTGTCCTTCAAAGTGCTTGCAAAATCTCTATTGATTAGGGAAACATAAGTGTTGACTGGATCAGAACAGACCCTTTGGGATTACCAACAGAAGATCTGTCTGAGTTTAACAACAACATACTCATAGTAATCTTTTAATATATTTTTAAACAAGTATTACAGTGATTTCATTTGCACTTTGGTTTTCTCCACTTGCTTATCAGAATATTATATCAAATGTTATCAAAATCTTAAAGAGACAGATCTAGTCTACAGCTTTCCTTTTCAGGCTGGTTGTCTCTCAGCAAGGCAAATTAGTCTGTTTGACATTATTTGTCTTATATAGTGCAACAATTATTATCTGTATAATTTCATTATCCTTCAAGGTCCATGGAAATGCATTGTTTAATAATTTGGTTTGGTTTTTGGATGTTCAGGTTTTTTGCACTATTTTATTCCATAAAAGCCTGGAGCATCAGACTCAATGATCTTAAAGGTCTTTTCAAACCCGAACAATTCTGTGATTCTATAATTTTTGCATAATAACTTTTGTATAATAATTTAACATAATAACTTTTTCCCGAGGATCATCTTACAAAGTGCAGCTCCATTTGCAATGTGAAAAAAGACTCTGCAACAGAACTTGTCTGTGCTAGTCCTAGTTCTGCAATACTTGGAGTGATCAGATAAGTTTCTTTTTGACTCTCCCACTGACACAGTTTGCTTCTCACTACTTATTTTCCTCTCAGGTATATTTTGAAGACTAATGAATATTTATAAAATGTTTTGAGTGAAACCTGCACATGAAAAATGTAACAGAAGTTGAAAATGTCATAATTACTGATGTTTATTATTTTTTAAAATGGAAGACTATATGGCAATCAATATCCATGGAGATTTATGAACTATAAAAATCGAGTGAGGACTCTGGAGGTACTACAGTAAATTGTGGCCTGAGGAAGAAAGCCTTGCAATGGCACAAGGAACAGTGGGCAAGTTTTGTTAATAATGCTTAGTGTTGAAATATATGCCAGATGAAGCGTTTGTGTTACAGAAGTATGATGGAATCCTTTTCAGTCTGCAAGTAAGTAAGGATGAGGTTCATCATCATCATAAGTAATATTCATAATTTTAAAGCAGTAGGCTAAGGTAACGTATACTAAAGAACTCTAATAGAACGGTCATGAGAGATCTCATTTGTAACAAAGCCTGGCATGTCAGTGAAATTTCAGAAGACTCACAGTATTCTGCCAATGTTTAAGGAAAGAAAATTAAATAAACAGAGCAATCAGGATGACCCAGCTTAGCTGGTTAACATGACACCAAGTAGCACAGTACAAAAGCTGATTCTTAGCCAGGTCGTAAATAAGTCAATAATTGGCAATAATTTTTATTTTTATCAACATTGTCTTGTTGATAAGTCCAGTTTAATTTATTGATAAGGGTTTTAAATCTGTTTCCTCAGATCGGTGTAGGAACATATTTCCCAACCCATTTCACAAAGCATTTGACTACCATTGTGACATTTTAATAAAGATCTCAGTCAAGTCTAGTGTCACTAAATACTGAGGCATTTCAGTGGTCTGGGCCAGCGTGGCTCCAGAGGCGGGACATGTGCTTTTGGGCTGTGATGCATAGAGGCACCTGCCCAATCAGAGCAGCATTAGCTGGGGATGTCTGCAGCCACCAGTAACTTGGATCTTTCTTTTCCCTAGTTACCTTCCCAGTGTATTGCTGTGATCTGTTTTTTAGCCATTTGTGTTGTTTTTCACTTTGCTTTACCTGAGTTATCCTAGTCTTTCTGTAAATTTAAAATACCCACTGATAGCATTTCTGAGTGTCACAGAGGTTGTTTAGGGTGTACGTTACTGTGTATATAAAGCAACTAGACAGAGCAAGCAGTGGCTTAAGAAGATTGGCATATTCTTGTGAAGTTTTTGTAACACAAGTGAGTGCAAGCAATGAGCCTGAGAGCTGAGATCACTGTTCACACCTCTGGGACCAGGGAGCTGTAGAGTGGAAAACTGTTCCACAGGGACAACTGAGAAGTTCTTGAATTTTTGTCCTAGAAAAGAGATGATGTAGAGGAAATATGGTAGCTCAGCAAAATTATTCGGGTCACAAAGAGTTAAATGGTTTGCTTAGGGTGCATCATCAGTCAGTGGGAAAGTTACGAATAGGAGCAAAATGGTCTGTCTTGGTCCTTTACCTTGCTGTAGAACCCAACGTTCTTCAAAAGTGTGCAATAACCAATCTTATGCGTCATCCTGAAACTAAGTATGGAGGAGTGGTTTGTTGAGGGTGGTTTCAGGAGTAATTTAGTCAGAGCAAAGAGAATAAAGTGGAATGGGAAGAAAAAGAGCAGAGACACAGGCAGAAATAATTGTACTATACTTAACAGAAAGCATGAAGAAAATGTTTGTCCATGGTGATACAGAAAGGGGATAATAAATTACTGAATTTTGAGCCTAGCACAATAAAAAGCAGGAAAATTTCTGCTCTGATCCAGGTGCAATAAAGAAGGACAGTAAAGAACAGAGTTAGAGAAATAGGGGGAGAAAAGGACTGTCAGAGCTTTACAGAAGACCAAATTCTTGTTCTTTCTTTTCTAACAGTAGAACTGACAAATTGAGTTAGCACAAAATACAGATGTGGCAAAGTATGATTCTGAAAACAATTCAATGCTGGTAGGAATTAGTCCATTGTTAAATGTACTGAGAAGCTGGTTGGAAGCAGAGCATGACCTAATGGGTTTAGCATTACTATTGCAGCTGTGTGAAACTATTCCAATAAATAAACAGCTCAGTGAAGAAAGTGTGTTAGATTTTTAAGATTCTCCCAGTTTAACAGGATGTGCCAAGTCATTGTTTTAACTGTGGACCAGATCCTTAAATGCTGTAAGGCACCCAGATCCTTTGGAAGCACCAAGATGATGCTGATTTTCACAATTTGATAATGTGACCCCCAAATTCAACCCTTCTCATGGTTTCTGTGGTGATGGCACTGTGAAAGGCTGCACAGAATGGCACAGACCTCTACAGTGATGTCAGAGGAAGTATGGATGCATATCTGCAAGCAGGATTTCATTCATCCTTTACCTGACAGATCCCTCTGGGAGTGGTGAAGATTTTGTTTTTAGTTTGACTGTAACAGTGATACTGGGAAACAGAATTACTGATGGGAGAAACCAGATTGGGGCTGTCCCTAACACTTTGGTTTGTCGGAGATCATTATGTTTGGAATAATTCAGTGGGAATAATTGCACTCAAAATTATGCTTTAAACTGATACTGTAGGAGACTTTTCTACTGCTCTTGCTTAAGGTAAAAGCCCTGTGTGACAGACTGTGCATGCTGTATACTGACAATATTTGGATCCAGGGATTTATGTGGTACACCATAAAGCCCTGTTTTTAAGATGCAAAATACATGCATTGCCAGTGGTCAGTAGCCAGGCTCACTGACCTATTTCTGCCTGAAGATTTCTTCTTTATCTGAGCAGAGCCAGGCACAGAGGAACTCGTGACAGGAGTGCTGTGTGCCTGTGCTAGTGAGGGGTTTGGGTTGAAGATCTGGTGCATTACTGGCAGGCATGACCTTCCAAAGGTCTCCAGTTCTCACTGGTCCACCTTAAGGCAGCAGGGGCTGCCTGTGCCTCTTCTCTTTGAAAGTCAACCCCTAGATGTTTCCTTCAGGCTTGTAGCTGTTCAGCTCAAGTCACAAGATTACACCTGTGCTAACCTGTCTGGAGCTTTGTGATGCAGATGGAAAAACATCAGAGAAAGATTAATACAACCAGCTATTGATTTATTATGTTCTAGAAAGCAAGGGATAAAGCAGGCTGGCATGATGTTCCGAGCCCGGCCTCCACGACGATTTCTCTTGTCCTGACATACATCCACTAGTATTTATCTTGTCTGTTCGCCTTCCTCTCGCTTTAGCTTCTCAAACTTCAGGAGTTTATTTTGGCAGGCATGTTCCTCGCTGCTGCTGCTGCTGCTGCTGCTGCTGCTGCTGCTGCTGCTGCTGCTGGAGCTTTCCTCTGAGCTTTTGGAGAGGAGATACTTGATTGCAATCGAGTCCTTCTTGTTCATTTGCAAGCAGAGACAGGAGGATTCGCTCACCTTAAATGACTCCCCCCACATACTCTGGCACATGTCAGTCCCATTTGCGTACATCTGTGTGTCAAATAAGAAATGCCTCAATTACATTTAAATAGAATTGAATTAAAATCAGTTTCTATCAAATTGATAAACATTTATCACTTTTTAAAAATTGGTACCAGGTTATAAAAATGTTGTCTGCAGTCATTTACTGTCTTGCTGTGTGCTATGCTTCATCTCTTCTAAGATGTCTGAAAATGTTACCCAGTCCCACAACTGGCAAAAGTGATTTGCCTGTTGTGAGATCAAGTGGTTACACAAAGTGCAGGGATCAACAGCTGCCCTTTGTTTCCACCCTGGGGCTGACAGTCAAAGCTGTGTGTGAGAGCCTTTACAACTTGTAGCATGTCAGGACACTCTGACATGCCTCGAAATCTGAGTAGTGCTGAAAGTGCCAGACAGTGCTTTGAATACGGGAATCTTTTTATTTACAGGCCAGAGACAGCCCAGTGGAGTCACAGCTCCGAGGGATCTCATTGTGCCTGCTGCAATGTACTTCATGGCCGGGCAGGACCTCACAGGCTAAGAGAAGAGACATAATTTAGCAACTGCTTGAAGAAAGCAAGTTTTTGTCAAGCTTCCAAAGTGCTTTTTCCAGTGGGGCAATGGCCTTTCTGGCTCAAGAAACTGCAAATTGCAGCTTCTTGTACTCTTGTCAAGTGAATCTGTTCTGTTCTTGGTACTACAGCATTTTGTAAGTCCTGTGTCATAGGACCTGTCAACCACACAACAAAGATACTGCTTGTTTGCTGAGCTCACATTGTGACAACCTTCTGCCTGCCCAGCTTGAGTTTGTCTAAAGAATATTAGCTTAAGAGTTATCATGTCCAGACACAAAGCAGGCAGTATGTACACATTATCTTGCCTGCATTTCTCCCACGTGTTTGTGGTTGAAGTTCAATCTTTTCTGTTTCCGAAAAGGAAATTTTAGGTACTCCCAGAAGCAAAGCTGAGATTGGGGATGGGGGTGGTGGTAGGAATAGAAATCTTGGAAATTAAGGAGTAGGAGTGTTAGTAACTGAAACTGTGGGCCAGGCAGCAACACTACTGGGCTGTGGTGCTGACTGATTCACCTTGACCACGTCACCAGCATCTCTCTGATGGAAGCTGTGTTTTGTCTCTAATAATACAAGTAGTTCTTGCCTGTGATGCTGATTCCTACAGTGTTTATCTTACTGCTACAATTCCTGAATACTCTGCTGGTTTACCATCATCACCAGCTCCTACAAAGGTCTGACACTGAGAATCTCAGAGCAGGTGTCTTTGTGTTGGGATAATTCTGCATGGAAGCTGCTCTGTGTGCCAAAAAGTAACGATTACAGATTTAAGTCTATTATACAGAAGTGAAATTTGGTATCTATAGTCCTTCTTCTGCTCCAGTTATTTTTGACAAGTTCTTCTTACATCTCCCTGTGTCCCCATGTGCAAAATTATGTTGACTTTTGCCTTAAAAAACTATCCTTTATGAATAATACAGAGTCTATTCCAAAAAGACTCTGTAGTCTGTGAGACAGCTTTTCAGCTCATACCACCTCTAGCCAGGGCTTGCACCATGGATGCTGCAGGTGCTGAAGGAGGAGTATGGAGGTTGGATAGTGCACTGGGCGCAGGGTCAGAAAAGGAAAGCTCCCTCCATCTAGTTCTTTCCTTGTGTTCTCATGGCAGGCAGATCTTACCTCTTTCTTTCCCAGTATTCCTGTGATTTTAAGTAGCATTAGATATTTTCTTCCAGCTCCTGTGCAGTTCCTGAATTTCTACCTGCTTTTAGCTAATCATTCCAGAAAGTATTAAAGCCTGTCACGTGGGTTTGTTTAGGTCTTTATGCAAAAGACATGGCTACACCCTATACTTGTGTCTCACAGGTTCTGTAATGTGTTTGTGCTCTTCTACTTGCTAAATTGGTAATTTTATTTTGACTTTCCTCCTAATTCTGCTTAAAGATCAGAGCATAATCAGAATGCTGCAGCAAACACATGGAGCACACAGCCTGTTTACTCAATATGTCCCTAAATTACTGCAAAGGATTCTGACTCTTTAGCTTCTTGGAAAATGTCCTAGTCTGTGCATTAACATTGCTTGAGGAGCACCCAGCTGGGAGAATAATGACAAGGCTAAAACTGGCCATGGTCAGTTGTGCATCCTTAATATTCAGCATTTGTTCTTTATTCAGCAGTTGTCCCAAATGGGCCTTAGAACCACTTGCATATGTCACATGTAGAGCTGCTGATTGCTCCTCTGTGTGAACAAAGTAAGCATCTGTCTACAGTGCTCTGACATGTGAGAACCCTTCCATGAGTTGAGTCAAAACCAAGGCAGTCTAGTGTTTGTATATAATGTAATTTTCATATGGGAAATGTGTGTTTTTAAATTTCTCTGCAGAAATTCCATCTTTATGCTTACTTACCATGCAAGCCTATTTTTGGTGAAAAACATGAGCAGTTTAGGGTGTGGTTTAGGAATAGCTGCGCCTGGCTTCAAGAGATAAGACCTCGGAACTTGCTGCATGTTTTTCCCTGCAGATGGTATATCTTCTTTAAGAAATAAGTGCAAGGGAACTCAAGGTTAAAAACTCCTATCTCTGGAACAGGGACAGTTTGAACAGAGACTGGAGATTATTTACGGAGATTATCATTTTGTTTTTCACTTCATCTGGAACTACTGATGATTTAGCACATCTGGGAAACTAAGCTGTAAGTTTCCACAGCCCATTTGTTTTTGGCCACCTTCCTGAGTCTGCTGATTAGTGTCACTTTTGCAAGGCAGACAGCAATCCTGCACTAAGTGGACTGTGTCCTCCACTTACATCAGTTGCTGAACTGTCTTCTGGAAGTGCATGCACTTGAATTGAATTCAAAATAATGAATCTGCAAGCCTTACTACCAGTCCCTAAGCACTTCACTTAAATTTTGTTTACTTCTGCAATTTGGGCAGTTTTTCATGGACTCAGTGAAGTTCAACTGTTAAAAATATTCAAATACACTTTTGAACTGCATTGTATAGCTCTGATGCTAAACTTACTGGAGTCACTAGAAAAATCCTACCTGACTCTGGAAAGATCCGTAGATCAGGGTCCAGGAAACCTTGCTCCTGTAAGTCTTGTCAGTTCTCGTTTTATACACTTTTGCTCATAAAATTAGTTATCCCAACCATAAAACATTCTCAGAAAGATGGGATGGATAAGGACAAGGTAAAATAGAGAAAAGGACAAAGATACCTAATAGGCAAGAAAACCTTAAAAATTCCTTGGTGATTTGGGAATTTACATTGCAATTAAAAAAGACGGAGGTGTGTAGAGCCCCATATTGTGTAGAGGAACTTTATGAAATGTGCCTTAGTGTCTCTGTATGAACAAAGTTCATTTATCTTTTACTTTCTAAATCCCACTGTGAATAAATAACAGTGCTTCTTGAACTTTTGTTTCACAAGTGGAATGAATAGTGATTAATTAAATGTATATCTACCTAGAGTAAGTGTTGTACATAAAAAATGAATGTTTGAAAATTTGTATACTTAAAAAGTCTGATGTAGAAATGGCTTGAAACTGCTGAAGTAAAAATAATTCACCAATGGCATTTTACTCCCATATATTCAGGGATAAAAAAAGAACTCCTAATGCCGTATTTTCTGCTTCAGTTGATCAGGTTTTCTTACCTCACTGTATGGAATACATTTATCCTTACAGTGGTTTTCTCCACTTTCATCCCATTCCCAGTCCGTCAGCCAGTTACGAACACATATGGAATCATCTTTGCAGGCTTCATACCTTCATGGAGATTAGTGTAGAAGATACAGTTACTTCTCTCACATTTTTCAGTGGACTCAGATTCAACTCAAAGAGGTGTCCAGGGGCTCTGTTAGTAACGTGGTGTGATTACAGTGCAGCTTAGCAACAGATCTTCAAGAAATGTGCTCATTATCTTAGCTTGACATGTTCATAAACTCTGAGCTGGCCAGGAAGACCTAAATTCCCATGAAAACTAAACAGTTCACTCTCTACCTTTTATACTCACAGCCCTAGCAAAGGGCTCGTGTTGTGGGTGTTTTCTGCTTGGTTATCTGATGTTACTGAGTGGAGGAAGTCCTGGGAGGGAGGGAGGGAGTTTCATGAATGCTGCTGTTCAGTATCATAACAGAGTATAGGTATGCTAAGGGTGAACTGTCACTTGAAGGAGGTGCGGGGCAAGTTTGTATTTATAAATTAATATGGGAGAAGAAGAATGATGTTTCCCAGGCAGGGGAGGTGCTATGAGGAATGTGCACTGAAATAAGGAAATTCCACAAACAACAAAATCATATAAACTGATAGGCTGTCAGTCTCAGAACGACATTTTCAAAGAAGTTAAAAGGAAAAGGAAAGATAAGAGTCCTGTAGGGTATAAGTCTAAAATCTTAAATTTAAAGTTATTTTTAACTTGTAAGTGGTAATGTAGAAAAAAACCTATAAATGGCCTGGAATGAGTAGAGTTCTGGCTGGTCTACGTGATGAGAGATCTTGTGACTTACCATTATCCTACATCATTTCCTCCCTTCCACTCCTCTTTTATGTTGTACTTTTTGGCTCTTACCTTTCTTAAGGACCACTTTCTGCAAATCAGTTAACATCTACTTAAATTTAGTCTCATTGGCTTCTGGAGGTCTATTCATACCAGTAACTGAAAGTGCCAAAACAATGAGGCACAGCTTCCAGGAAGTTAATGTTTAGCATGGTATTTGTAATTAGCATCTTTGGATAGATTTTCTGTTTGTCAGTTTTGATCTTCAGGGTCATGTTTCAAAACTGTTTTCATATCGTGAGGGCTGCAGCCTTACATTTTAAAATGAAATATGTGGGTTGTCACGTGGTCACAGAACCACGAGAACTGGACATTGCAGTAGATTTGCAAATGTGGAAAGGTCTGAAGATGAATATCTGCAGAATCTTCACATTGGTTTTCTGGGCTTTTTGGAGGGAGAAAGAGCAATAACAAATGGAAAGTAACCAGGGGCTGAACTAAAGAGCTCAGGGTCAGGAGACATGTACTCTCAACGGGCTCATCCCTGAATCTGCTGTCAGAGGTAGGGGCTCTGCTGGAAATAGAGCCTAAAATCTGCTAAATTAATATTCATGCTACGCATTTGGTTTCCTCAGAAATCTGAATAAAGTATATTTATTGGAGTGTTTATATTTTTATTCACCATTATTTATTGACTTGTCAGATGAAATGTTTCCTAATCACAATTATTACCTGACTGTGGTTTGTTCTATAAGCAGGTGGCAAGGTATAACTCTATTGTTAGGAGCTTTTCTATATCCCAATGTAATTAATTATGAAGTCAAGTTTATGAAAAGTCATGATTTGTGAAAAGTCTAATTTTTGCTGTCCAGAAACCTGTAAGCTTCTTCAAACACTAATTAAAACCTGTGAGAAAGGTAAATACTTAAAAGATCCTCCCTGAACATATTAGTTCCCTAGGTACAATGAGCAGGTTATTTTTATTTTAAAGCCTTTTCCCCTGTATTTTTATATATTTATAATTAGCTCTTTCTCTTTTATAGGGCACAGGGCCTTTTCACAGGTGAATGAGAAAGTGACTTGTACATTGGGCTCTTTCAAAAGCAGTAGTTTAACGACTAGTGAGAGCAAGGAATCCTAAAACAATAGAAGAAAAGGAAGGCCCCAAGCTAGTCAGATGAATTTCTTTTAAATTAAGTCACTGCTCATTCAGAATACTCTGCACATTTCTGGCCACAAAGACATACAGTATGCAGCAGGCACACTCACAGTATGTAGAGAAAGTAGGTCACATCACCAGCAGTGCTACAGCATGCTAAAGGGACTCCAGTGAATAGAACATGAAAAAATGTTACTTTAAATCACCAGAAAGAGTGGGAATTCTGTCCAGGCTCTTTTCTAGCCTCAGGCCTTAAGCAGGGTGAAGGAATGGGTTTGACACTGGCATTAGGCAGGCACACAGACCAGTGTGCAGGGTAATGGGCCATCAGTACATTTTTGATTCTGGCCAGGCATCTGTGACGCCAGAAGGGGCAATAGATCATTGTTCAGGACTTGTTTAGAGCAGGTCCTCTCTCTGCCAGGACACTCTATACTGGAAAAGGGCCAGTTTTTCCTGTGCAGCAGCTCTCAATCACCCCATGACACTTTCCAACAACAAAAGTTAAAAGTGCTGTTTACCTGCAGGTTCTGGCAATGCCCAGGGAACACTGAGGATTTTGTAATGTAATACTGACCCAAGATCTACACTTTGGAATAGATCTCATGTACACTAAAGCTGGCTTAAACCAGTTCATAGATGCAAACTAAACTTGCAGCACACATTTTCTTTCATTTTTACACTTTCACTCTAATAACAGTTTGGTAAAGATTTTCATGCTACCTGTTTTGGGACACATTTGTTTTAGATACTGGTATTTTATCATTTTGCCCATTAGATCTATTCTAAAGCTCACTGGCAACTCCTGTGCTTTAATATCCAAATGCAAAATTTGGTTCTAAGCTTTAAGATTCAGACCACTGAGGGAAATTCAAGGTCTCAGTCTTTATCTTCAAGGAGGTCAATAATCTGGATTCAGTTCAGAAGATTACAAAAAACTTAGCAAGGAAGACTGCACACGACAAATCTGTTCCTGAGGCACATGAAGTTTCCTGACACAGAAATAAAATTCGTTGCTAGAGAAAGCTCTACAAAAGCTAAGAAATACATCAGCCCTTCTCACTCTCTTCCATTACAAATCCAAGCTATGCGTCTTGTTTCCTTCACTGGCACAAAGCAATGGAGACATATTTAAAGAAAAATCCTACCAAAATTCTGCACTGTATACATGACTTTGCCCTTGGAGGGAATGGAAATGGATCCACAATATTCAAGTTGTTTAAGCACTAGGGAAGCACGGCAGAGAGCAGCCCAAGAGAACCCTACCATGCCCTCTGTCCTGTATTTTCTGTACTTTCAAGAAAAAGCTCTTTTATAACATTTTTATTAGTATTGTAATGGTTTTCTGTGATTTTCAGAGCAGCCTAAGGGATCCAGACATTCACAGTCCATTACTTTCATGGAAAGCTAGCATGTTTAATCCTATAGTGTGAACAGAGCCTGTGGTGTTTGTGCTATGCTTCACACACACATCCAGACAAGTTACTCCAGTGACTGGGCACAACATTCATAAGGTGCTGACTGAGTTTATGTGTCCCGTGGTGATATTATTTAAGAACCAACATCTCAAAACAGGGAGGGAAGGAGAGAGAGAGAGAGAGGGAGGGAGAGGTATATGAGAGGTATATACTGAGATTTTCCACTGGATAAGTACCAGTGGAAAAATCTCAGTACCCTACATGGATATAATGCTCCTGCCCCAAGACTAAGGACAGATGGGTGCTGGGCTGTCCCACCACATGCCTTGCACTCAAAAAATAATGTGATTCTCTAACGCTGTGTTTTGGGAAACAAAATTAAATGCTATTATGCTGCTCATTGCTATTAATAATTTTAGCATTACTTGGCTGCAGTTGTCTCTGATATTCAGGCTTTTAGAAGAGATTTTAGAGAGTCTGATGATAGAAGGGAGAAGGTCAAGGGTGAAAAAATAAGGAATGAAGCTAATTTATTACATTAATTAGTTGAAATCCCACATGAAGTGACATCTTTCCTGATTTTGTAGTGCATTTTATACATACAAAACAAATGTATCATATAATGATCGGGTGTTCATTCAGATTGAAAATGCTAATTGCATAAATGCTACCTCACAGACACGGCCTTTTCAAAGGGTGGGCAGGCCCTTGCTGCTGCCAGTGCCTGTCAGCGTGGCAGGAGCTCGTCTGTCACAATGCCACTGCACTGCATCCTCACCCAGAGCAGGGCAGTGCTGTCCCCGAGTCACTAAACTTATCTTAGTGTCTCCATCCTGCATTCACAGCCTGTGTCATTATTATTTTGGGGGCAGCAGCTTAGAAGAAGGAAAAGTACAGATGGCAAACAAGAAATTCAGAAGCAGAACAAGAGTAAAGGGGGTGCAACACCACTGAATCACAGGCATATTAAAACTAAATAAAAACACTTTGATTAAAAAGCAGAACCTACCAGTCATCACAAAAGCTTTGACACAATGGAACAGCCTGAATAGCAGCAGTGTCGTTGGGATGGATCCAGCGAGCAGCATGTGGAGAACACCGGTAAAAGCACTCGATTTTCTTTGTGAAATCTTCACAGCTGTGGTGGATGAGAAAAGCCACAAATAAGCCTGTTTCTGAGCATCAAGGCTACAGCCTCAGTTTTCTAGGCCTGCTTTGATGTGGATGCAATACTACAGATTAGGAGAAAAACAGAAAAGCATCCTTTGGCCCTGTTAATGCCTAAGTTTGAAACTCATTCCTCTGGCATTGTGTACGGACTCTGACCGTGCAGTTACCACAGCCAGCTACAGCACAAATGTTTCCATGCATATTTCAGCCCTATTTGTGTAAGCTTTCCGTAAACTTTTGAGGCCTTGCGTTTTCCTGGCAACAACGATTCCAGGCAATAATAAAATGTAGTTTAAAACTATAGTATAAAACTTTGTCTGTGCTGTAGCCTCATGGTTTCACTAATCTTTAGATTTTTCCCACAGCCCAGCTGAAGTTACTTAAAATCGCATACTGTTCTGCTCTCCTGGGAGTGGCAGGCAAGAGCTGTTACTTTTTCACATCTGTTTTTGCTTAATTGTTTAGTACTTTCATCCCTTTATTTCTATAACTTGCCATGTTTCACAGCTTTAACATCTAACGGGGTACTAAAAATCTTAATTAAGGAGACATTCTTCATGGTTACAAAACCCACAGGACTACAAGAATTTTTATTCTAAATTTTCAGACGTTTCATTTCTGGACTCCTGTGCTTTTTTTTGGGTGAAATTTAATAATCTAGTTGATGTGCTTTCTAAACAAAGGAAGAAGCCTGGTCTGTATTCATTACAGATCACACTCACTGGTGGGTGATGGTTGGAGAACTACAGGGGTGCAGGGTGGTTGCATTGCTAGATCTGGTTCTATACAGAAAGAAAACTTGAAAAATATAACTGTGTCTTGACAAAATGTCATCAATAGTATAGACTTAGGGATTTGTGGCTTTGTGTGAGAGGAGAAGAGTCAGGGGTTGGTCAGGTATAGAGAAAAGGTGATGGGAACTAGGCTGGGTGACATTATCTCTAGGGTAACCTAATGTCCCTCAGCAGCTGGTGGCTGCTCCAGCCCAGATCTGTGGAACCAGGACACAGAAAACATCAAAGCTGACTTACGATTTACTGAGCTGCCCACATCTGTTCCAGTAGCTGTTGCTTACTTTAATTACTGGGGAATGTGCCAATTGCTCTGTGAAGTCTGCATAGCAACAGGAAGCTGTTGGGAATAAAACAAAGATCTTGCAATAAGTGTTCCTTTTTAACACTGTATTTGGAAGACACAAAACGTAAGATGAATCTGGTTTGGACCATAATGCAGTAAAGTCTCTTAGTACTAACTGGAAGATGTACTCAAGCTCTAACAATTTTGGGTGTGAAAGTAGCAGTGTAAATGCTAGGTGAGGTGGACTGGCATGAACAGTGCTTTGTCAAGTTGTGCCCAGAGAGCCCCAAGAATTTTACCAGTGTTCTGCCAGATGCCATATCCCGAGGGATACTAACTTTAAAAACTACCAAACATAAAAAAAAAAGAGTTGAAGAATTGTAGTAAGTATTATAGTTTGCTCACAATAGAATTTTGATTTCCACTTTTCCCATTTGGTGTCTACTACAATTAATTTTTATACTTAATTACAATAAACCAAAATAATCTTTGCTGTAGAGATTTTTAAGCAGATGGAACTTTCTTTACAAGAAAGGCAAACTGCATCAGAATTTTGAAAAGAAAATAAATGAAGTCAATGAGAGTTTTACAGCTGACTTTGTTAAGACCCAGAATCTTACTCTTGGTTTGCATGCAGCAAAATGCCAATGAAGGAGGTTTTTCAAATACAATGTATACTGCATCTTATATGTTTTTGAGAAATTAGGGAAACTGCCAAAACAATTAGTGTGTACAATGCTGTACTTCTTGACCATATTTGGAAAAAATTAAACCACTCTCACATTTAGAGTACAGAGTGCACTCTTGCATATTTGGCTCAGGACTTGGCTTCAGTTTTTGGGTGTCCCCCTCCAGACATCCATGGTGTTGGCAGGTGGATGATGTTATGACAGCAAGGAGGGTGATAGCAAACCTCAGCATTGTTCTTCAGCTCTTTTTCCTGTATGGAGAGAAGTCTTTGTTTACATCCTTTATTTCTAGGAGAACCCATAATGTTAAAAGGAAGGACTGCATTTAAAATACTACATATATAATCAAATAAAATACGCTTAGCAAAGATGCACACAGAAATTCTAAGACACATTCTCCCTTCCTCTTCACTTCTAACTGAACACACCCTTCTGTTACATATTGCTGAGGTTTGGTGGCAAGTGATAAAAGTCATCAATAATTCAGGCTATGTATGAAAATGTGTTATAATTTTCAGTATTTAAGAAAATTATTTTAAATTTCTTACACTGAGCTGAATTATTTTTTAATCCTTCCAAGAGACATTTATATGTTTCACTAGATTTGAAAACAATATTGATTAGTTCTAAAACCTGAAGAGTTTTTTGGACACTTGGAAATTGCATATTAAATACAGCTGCAAGTGAGATAGTAATGTTCACCACCTTAGCTGGATAAATTACATTGAATACTTGCCTTTGTTGAAGCTATGCTAATTCATATTTAAGAATCTGATCTGTTATTTTCTGCCTCTTTTGTAGAGTTTGGTCAAAAATGCAAGATAAAAATGTTTTATGACTAAAATTTCTCTAAACACAGGCTATATATTAGTCAGCTATAAAGATAAATCTAGAACTTGTTACATAAATCAATGCATTATTCTTTATACATGTTATTAATTTAACCCTCCATTCTTTAGTTAAGTATTCCTGTTAAATTTTTGGAATACTTTTGCCTGAATAAGCACTGCAGTTCTTCTATGCACCTAGACTTTTCAGATATAAAGAACAACTTATACAGAAGAAGAAAACTCTCTCTTAAATTTGTCAGTAATTTCTCACCTCTTTTGCTTTCCTTCTGGGTGATACTTCTCCCTGGAACAGGAACACAGTAAATTGCTTTTCCCATTTTCCACTTTATATACACACCATCTGGCACCGGTGCTCCAGAATTTGTTTGCCCTGGAAGAGTTCCTTGACCCTTTGGAATGCTAACACAGATTTATCTCAAAAGCAGATGCAATGACCAGCACATAATGCCCTTTTATTGCTTGCAAACATCGACGTGATAAAGAGGAAAGTACAAACATGGGTTAGAATTAGAAAAATAATAGCTCTGCTATATTTCAAATGCCATTAACCCCTCCTGCCCGATTTTTCAATGATTCCTTGTATTATTAATTATTAAATTAATTTCTACAACAGTTTCATGGAGCTCTTACCACAAATTCGGGCTTCAGTGAATTCAAGACATTAAATACTTTTTATTTCAGCCTGCCTGGCTTAATTCTGACTAATGCCTTGCCTTGTTACACAGTAATTTTACTGCATTCCCTGGAAGATAGTCCATGTCCCCTGATTCCCAGTTCTTTGTTTTCTCTTCACAAGATCCCTTCAAAACCTGCTGCTGTTCACCCTGGTTGCTCTACCTGTCTCATATGTACCTTACAACCAGTCTCACAAGCACTACCAGAAATGGTTGATTGTACCACTGATAGTGGCTCCTGATGGGATTTCATTGGGAGAACTGCTTTTTGTAAAGAGCATTTGCATCTAAACATAAACCATTGGTTAAGGTAGACAGGGTGACGACAAATAGTTGCCAAGATGACAAATCATTTTCACAGATTGTCTTGCTGTACCGTAAAGAGCAGCACCCCTCAGTACCTTGCAATTATTTAGATACATAAGGAAAGCAGCATCTGTTGTTTTTGTGTTTTAAATAGAACACTGATTTGTCAGATGATACTCTGAGGCCATTATCTACTGACCTTTTTTCCTGAAAATACAAACATTGGCACAGTGGAAGTGTGGTACTATTCTCACTGAGCAAAGGCACGAGCATGATAATAAAACAATCTCTATAAGCTTTAAGCACTGATTCCTATTCTAGCTCTAGTAAATGCCTCAAGGTGAAAGTCTTGCTGGCCTAAAAAGAGCCTTTTCCAGATCAGTGGAAACGGAGCAATTTTTATGTTCCAGAATGAATTTAATTAAGACAGGTTTAGAGAATGAATTTAATTAAGGCAAGTTTAAAAAGGCATGAAGTAACTATAGGAGAAAATGAAGTAAATCTAATGGTTTATTACCCGTGCTTTCACTTCATGTGGCTTGATCTACTGCTGGCTGGAATTCATGGGGCTCCTTGCTGCTTTGCAAAGTAAAGGATTTGTGTGTGCTGCTCGACACTAGGATCTGTGTATTATACAAAATAAAGACCAACTTATAACATGAACATCCACTTTCAACACTGTGAGGAGTGGACGGGCTGGCCAGCCTGGTGAAAAGCACAGAAACTGTCCACGTTCTGCTCCTTACTGCTCGGTTTGTGTGAAATACATGGACACTGGTGAGGTGTCAGCATGCCAGGAGGTTCTTGTAATGCCTCTGCTCACTGAATTGGCATACAAATTATATTAAGCTATAGGAAACTGGGATCGCTTTCAGGCTTTGAGTAGGAGCCAAATGGGACCACTTGCTGGGAGATTAGGCAGAGTTTCTAGCAGCGGGAAGGAAAATTGTCATATGTTTGTGATTTCCCAGACTTGGCTTTGGTTAGCAGTACATGTAAGCAGGCTCAGGGTAAGGCGATTTTAGTGATCTTGGCTATACATCTTCATTGTCTGAGAAGTGAATCTCAATTTTTCTTTCAGAAAAGTATTCTCAGCCAATTGTTTTGTCTGATGTCTTACACTGGGAAATTTGTTAAAGGAATTTTCTTACCTGTTCCCATACTTGAATGGGTAATTTATCTTTATTTGTTAAAATTCAACTTATTTTCAAGCACTCACTGATATTCTTGTACTTCTAAGACTCCTACTGCCATTTCATTTTAACTTTAATATCAATATCCTGTAACTTCTATTCCTCTCTTCAGAAGCTAGAGTGAAAGCATGCATGATGTTGAGGTATTGCCATAGACAACAATTCAGGCACCACAACAATAAATTATTATCATCTGATGATTTGATAGTGGCCAATGGTGTTAGCAAACCCATGCATCTATTCCAAAACCACAAACACTGCTACACTAGGTCTCAAGAGTCATCTACCTGAGCAATTTCCTTCTGGCATGAGCCATTGGCAGAAAATTAGGAAAGAAATGTTTAAAAAATATAGTTTCTAACTTCCCAGCTTCTGGCAATCAGTTTAGTAACTATGTGAACTGACATCTCCTAATTCAACAGAGTGATTCCTGCTTTGTGAGTCAGATCTCTTTAATGACTGCAGCAAGCTTCCATGCTTTTATATTCTTGGTAACTCTGCAAAGCCAATGCGGTTAAAGGAAAAATTGTTTGTGCTTCCAACCAGTGACGATTGCCAGATCCATTTCCCTTCTTGGCACCCTGAAAGCGTAATAACAGTGTGACTGGAGGGAGACTGAGTTTCAGGAGTGTAAATTAGAGCATTTGGCCTGTTACAGCTTTATTAGAGATGGCAATGTGTGCTAATGAAATTAATCTGTTTGTTCCTCATGTCTCAGCGTGAGTCTGCATGCTCAGAGGTTGGAAGTGTTTTTCTTGTTAACTGTAACAAAAAATGTAATTAGGAGCACAGGTTGTTATCTAATTTAGTGAAGCTTCTTTAAATGCAGAACTGCATTTAAAAAGTTGCAAGAAGAACATGTTTTTTGATAATCAGTGAAGTACATAACCTGCACTTTCATTGTGTTAGACTTTAGAACTAAGGGTTTGTCTTCACAGGTCCTGGCTGAATGTATCATGTCACAAGTCAAGCTGAATGCCAGGGGAGACACTCCAGATGGACTCAGTCTGGCACTTCTGACTCTGGAAAAAAACAGCTGAGGTCAAATCTTAATGCTGCTGAATCTGAGGTGTGATTTGTTTCAGTTCACTTCAGTGGGGCTGGGATTTTTCCTATTTTTTTTTTTCTTTGTGTAAGGAATACAGCACAGAATGAAGTAAGGCTTATTTGCTTTATTTAGTACACAAATGTTGCTGAGCTAGTTCTCCAACAGGGCACAGGAATGACAAAACACCAGTAATTTTATATAATGAAGAGAGTGAGTCAGTGGTGGGTAAAAAAGCAGATATTTTAATGAATGGTAGGTTTAAAAAGAAATCACAACCCAAACCAACAAAATTAGAATTGTAAAAATGTCATTTTAAGCCCCACGTTAGGCTTTTCAAAATTAAAAGGGACAAAAACCTACTTATTTCAGCTTATTACTGAGTTGAAAGCACCTCTTGAAAGCATAACAGAATGCTCTTCCTATGCCCTAGTCTTTCATTTGCCTTTCACATTCTGCTAGTCTGTTATGGTGGGGTTCCTTGAACCACTAACAACTACTGTTAGTTTTTCTACAAAGAGGGGGCTTTGGTTTGGGTAGCTCCTGACTGGTGTGAAGGGGGCTCTCTGAAGTGACAAAGAAAATCTGTGTCCAGTTTGACCTATACTCCAGAAATAACCAGCTGCAATCTTATTTTGAATTTAGACTATTAATATTGATTGAAGTGATACAATCACTTATGAATGATGAATTTACTCCTAGGGTATATTTCTTTTAAAATTTACACTTGTATTATGGGTATTCATTATCTGAATAGAGATAATGCCTAGATGTCCCTACCTCAGATTGTGATGTAGTGTTTTAAAGTACTTGGTGCCATTACTGGATTCTGGATGGCCACATCCCACAGCCCCCTTCTGTACCTTGATCCTGTACTGCCCCTTTCCCTCCATTGTCCTGGCACAACTCACATGGGGTTGTGCACCCAACCAGATGGGGAAACTGATCCAGCAAAAAGAAATCTAGTGCTCCCCCTTCCTCCAGCGTTTCTGGGTGAATCAGTTTCAGTTTATAGCACAGCTGAGGAAGAGTTTTTGTTGCTGAAAATCGAGGTATCACATTGAGAGAGACACAAGTGAGGGTAGGACTGGCAGTACTTTCAGTCAGAACTCCCAGCCTCTGAGCCCCATTGTGTTGGTACTCTGTGCTGTGTTTTTTTAATTGTTATGCTGAACACCTTGTAATCAAAATGAAGAGCTGACAGGTTTATAGAGAAAAGAAATAGTGCAAGCACAAGGTAACAGTGAGATCATACTGGTCAACATATTAAAAGGCAGTGACTCGAAACCACCAGATGAGTCATTGCCGAGCTTTTCCTGTTGGTATCACTGCAGGGATGAATGTTAAAGAGGACACAGTTGGAGCGCAAGTTGTGTCTCGGATGAATGACTCCCATACATGCCATATTAGTCTTAGATAGCTTGACTCATTGTCCTGTGATGATTCTGTGGTTGCAAAATTGACCACAACACCCATGAAACAGGTGGTTTTTTGCCCAGTACCTTTGTTTACATTGTCATCTCTGTCTCTCTGCATCCCTCAAATGGCTCTGCTCTGTTGTATCAACCAAGATTCATTTTTGCTTCTAAATCCTTTCTCAGTTATCTATGCCCTCTTTGGCTGTTCTCTTTCAACACAGACACCTTAAATCTCTTGAAGTATCCCAGTGCCAGCCTTCACAGCACACCTGTTGGGTTTCCGTGGCTGCTGTTTTTTATTTGTCATCTTCTATTTGGGAGGTGTTTCCGTAAGTAACAGTAGAACCATGTGTAATCCTCCCCTTGGCCCTTCTTAAACCTCATCTTTGTTTCAGTACCAAAGAGAGAGTGACAACAGTTAGGATCTGAATCTACTCCTGCTGGCCAGTATCTCTCCCTTCCTAATGTGCTTCTCTTTTTGGACCTTTCAGAAATACACACAAATAAACATATTTCTGTGCATATGTAATTTTTCCTCTGTTCACACCCAGGGGTAGCAGCGCTATTGTGGCAATTGCTGTACAATCAAGTCCAGGCTGACAGAGAAAGCAGCACATTCTCTGATCTCTTCCTCTATTTAAAGCTCTAATGTGTTTGATGAGCTTTTGTTGCTAGGAGGAAGTGCTGTTAACTATTGCACTAAGCTCTCCTGATACTTCACAGCCATAATTTTTAACTTCTATTACATATTTGCATATTTATATCTTCTACTTCCTTATCAGATGCAAATATGATACCTAGAACAAGGTTAGAGCAGTGCAAAGCCGTCACTTCGACATCCTGCATCACAGCAAACATGTCCTTCATGGTATATGAAGAAGGAAAATAACTATTGGAAAGCAAATCATATGCAGTTATGACTGGAATTTTGTTATACCTAGATCTAGTAATTGCCATCCAAGTGTCAGTTGGTTTACTTCATTAGTCTGTCCCTAAGACAGATTAATAGAGGTAGTTTCCAGTGAAGATGCATTGGAATAATATGTGGTATAATATACTTTTATGGAAAAACCTGCTACTAAGAAATTTCTTCCTAATCCTCCTTAATTCAAGGTTTAGTTTGTGCCTTGAAGCATGACTGTTTACAACCTTCCTATGTAACTATGAGTATTTTTATTAATTACACAAATGTCTAAAGTGGACCTTCTTGACCCTGAGATGAGCTCAGCTGGTCAGAGCATGGTGCCAATAACACCAAGGTTGTGGGTTAAATCCCTGTGTGGGCCATTCACTTAAGAGTTGGACTTCATCATCCTTGTGGGTCCTTTCGAACTCAGAATGTTCCGTGATTCTGAAGCAGCAGACCTCGCTAGATCCAGATGATGAGTAAATTTTGCCTAGACTGTGTCAAGCTCCCAGACATACTAATTCTTCTGTGTTCTTTTAGAAAATCCTTTGTTTCTTACCATTTCCCTGGAGCTTGCGGGTGGTGATGGGGAGCTGTACTGTGTGGCTGCAGTCCTGTGCTGTGCAGGCAGAATGCATTGCCACCCTGGCAGGGCTGGGACAGGGATCTTGAACTNTTTTTTGTGAATCTTGAAGAAAGAATGCTGTCACAGGCATGGAGTTGGGGAAACAGGCAGGAGTCACGGTGATGACGTGCAGCCTGTTAATTACTTGTCATTACTGACATTCTGTGCAGGTACAGCACCACATGCCGCAGTCCCGTGCCTGCCTCCTGCCTGACTGCACATTGCCATTTGCCAAACATTAGTATTCCAGTGTAAAGCCCAAAACTTGTCTGTGAATACCATTAGAACTGGGTCACTAACAGAAGGTGCGTGACAGATTCGCATGCAGAACAACCAAAGCCATTTCCTCCGTCTCATACAGAGCACAAATACTGAGAGGGAAGGCTGTGTGTACAGTGTGAGTGGAATGACAAATGACAGGACGCAGTGATAGACTTGTTTGGTGGCATTAGTGATGCAGTTCTGCCTTGGAAACAGTGGAAGCAGGTGATCAGCTGGGTTATGTGTGGCACTTATTTTGCCAAATGGTCAAATTTAATAGGCATTAAAATGATTAAGTATTTCATTTTGAAGAGGAAATTCTCTTGCTCAGCAGAATGACTTCTACTATTTAGCATTTTCTATTCTGTTTGGAATAAAGAGGTTTTAACCTCACAGCTTCAGTCTGCATATCTCTCTTCCAGCTCCAGGAATTATTGCTGTAGCTGTGTGCTAAGCAGTCGTAAAAATGTTGCAGAGGAATTTATCATTCCAGAAAACATTATGGAGTGTGTTTGAGTAGACTGTGTTCTGCCTTACCAAAGTCCCTTTAAACCAGCTAGAGGAGAATGGAAGGAAACTTTCCCTGATAGTATCATTCCAGCTACCTTCTGAATCAGAAGAACATGCTGAGACCTTTTTTTATATGGAAAAAACACAAGGTGGGAGCCAGGGAAAGGAAATATCTGGAACTGCAAAGAGAAACTGCATTAGCTGAGTATCAGCACATGAGCTACACAGACTGACTGTGGTGCCCTGCTCTGTGTTAGTCAGTCTAGATAACGTAAGAATCATCCCCTTTATAAGCCTTTATTAATTACTCTTCTGTCTTTTTTTGATGTGACAGAAGATTTCTGGTGACAAACATCATGAGCATAGATGTGGCACCATACCACGCTCTGCCTCATTCATCTGTACCCCTTTTCCCTGCCAAGCCTCTCATGATTCGTTCACTTTTATTTAAAGCTGGAAAAAAAAAAAAAGTTCAGAAAACTAGCTCACATGGAAAAGAAAAATCAGGTCACTCAGACTGGTCTGCAGATTCAGGTCATATTCAGTGACATGTTTAAATGGAAAAATATGGGAGAATCAGTAAAATGAGGAGTATTTTTCCTATTCTGTTAACATGAAACCTCACTGTTCTTTTGTTTCAAAAATATTGGAAAGACATTTTGAGTTCAAAATACTAACCAGGGATTAAACAGGGAAGGAAATAAGCCAGAAGCAAACCAAACATAATCTCTTCACAAATAAAACGTCCCATTAACTTCCAAATGGCTTTTTGATTTGGAGAGATGAAAAATATTTTTAATTTTTAAAATTAAAATACAGAACCAGAAGGCAATTATTTGCAATTCTGTCTAAAATGAACAACTGAAGATTTGTTTCTAACATGTTTATTTGTTTAATATGTTAGAGAGGTAATGTTATCCACATCCTCATTGTGCCTTTTCTTCCTGTATGCATGAATTCCTTTCTGGCACATGAAGCGAACAGGTGTGAGCCAGAGCAAGGTGTCCCACAGGCCACAACCAACAAATAACTAATTGGCATGTATGCTGCAACAGGGCAAAGATCCAGCCAAATTATGATGAGGCACTGTGCCATCCTAATAGACTCACATTAACAAGGATGCCAAGATTCCATAAATTTGCATTATTTACATTTAGTTAGAGCAGGATTCCCAGCTGGGAAGTTCCACATGGTTGTCCATTCCCATCATATACAATTATGATGGAAAAAGACCTCTGTGACTAATCCAGCATCCTGAAATAGTTTTCAGCAAGCATTTAAACATTAATAATTGCTTAAAAATGCTCCCACTCTTCTACCTCAATAAATCGTTGGGAAGCGTATTGTTGTTGTCTTTGTACAAAACGAATAAAAAATTTATACAATTAGACTTCCTGGTTGAAGATGTGTGAGCCTTTTCAGCTTGGTAAAAAGGGAAAATGAGTTATTTTTTCAGCAGCAGCAGCAGCAAGATTCCTGACTATGTAATAGTGAAGAAAAAAACCCCAAAACTTTGAAGCTGCTTTTGTGAAAAATGAATGCAGAAACTGGTAACTTAAACCCTCAGGAAATAATTTGCAAAGACAAAAATGCCAAGAGAGTGTGAATTATTGAGATTAAACACAAGATGATGATATTCTCTTATTACTCCTTGAGGTAATGAATCTCTGAATGTTTGTTTTTTCTACTGAGAAGATGGTGAACTACATCTTAATCCACAGCCTAAGAAGTGGAGGCGCACAGCTGGTGAACATTCTCCTGCAGCTCGAAGTTCCTGCGGAGGGATGAGGGATGCCCTGAGGTGCTCCACTCACCCGGGCACTGCGGGCCCGGGGCTTGGGTCCCACTGTGTCCTACTGGAGGAACACTGCGGCATTTTCCCAATGCGACCATCCACGTGTAACACCGCCGGGAAGGTCCTGCACTCACCCGAGATTTTCAGGGACAATTAAGTTTATTGACAGGGAAGCTGGATTCTGCTGGATATCTGAACTGATCCTGGATCACCATGATAGGCACAGGATGACGCACAGAAAGTTGTACCTGAACATGAGGAACAACTTCACTCTGCGGGTGACCACACGCTTGTACAGATTGCCCAGAGAGATTGTGGAGTCCCCCTCGCTGGCGATATTCCAGAGCCGTCTGGATGCAGGGCTGTGCCTCGTGCTCTGGGGCGACCCTGCTTGAGCAGGGAGGTTGGAGCAGATGACCCACTGTGGTCCCTTCCAGCCTGACTCATTCTGTGATTCACAGAATCGCAGAACTGTAGAATCACAGGACCGCAGTCACAGCACGGTTCAGGTTGGAAGGGACCACAGTGGGTCATCTGCTCCAAGCTCCCTGCTCAAGCAGGCTCATCCCAGAGCACATGGCACAGGATTGTGTCCAGACAGTTCTTGAATATCTTCAGTGAGGGAAACTTCACAACCTCCCTGGGCAATCTGTTCCACAGATTACACATCTCTGGTGTGGAAAGCAAGCCTGGTTTTGGCTGCATGGGAATTTGTGCCTATTGCTCATGTGAGACAGGAAAGAACTCTATTCATATCTACTGCCAATGGGATGTCACAAAAAATATCAAACTAATGAGGCACTTTATAACAAAACCCAGTTGAGACTTTTGTTATGGCCAAATCAGTCTCAATGTTAACAATTCCCTGTGGCTTGTATATGCTCGTGATTATCGTGGGCATGAGTGCGGTCACTGACTCCAAACACTGCCATCCGTTTGCATCCCCCAGCTTGGAGGCATTCAGTCATAACCCCCGGATCTGCTGAGAATCTGCAAATGGGAGTGAGCGAGTTCTCACGTGCAAAAGCAGGGAAGTGGAAAGCATTCAAACCCGCTTGGGTATGCTTGCATAAACCTTTTATGGCACACACTAGCAGTTTGCAATTAAGCAAAAGGAGGAGAACCTAGACTGGCCCCATGATTCAATAGCAATGGCATTTTAGGGAATAAAGGGGGACTTCGAAACTGACCTCAAGAGGTGGGTGAGAACGTCATTCACTTTTGTACACACACCACAGCACACTTGGTAAGATGCAGTCTGGCCAGTGTAAGCACTTAGTTTGTACCTAGGTGCAAGATGTACGGTTTCATCTGCTCAAATGTGCACTGTGGAT